>CM037084.1:52309504-52349263 GCA_020882725.1 Aphelinus certus
ACGTAAGGTGCCGCGCGCGGGCGCTCGCCCATTCCGCACATTCTCGCGCACGTACACACACACTTCTACCCACGCTGTCCGTTACCGCTATGAGACTTTCGTCGCGACAGGGAAACACACTAATTCCGGGCCGCGCGGTTGTTGGCCCACGGGGAAAAGGGGCTGCGTTATGAGCGGATCGCGTGATGCTCGCCAGCTGGGCGAGCTATATACACGCGCGTATTGCCCGGCAGGTGTCGAGGGGGTTGTTCGCCAGCCGATTCACTCTCCTCGACTCGTTTTCGCCTGTAACTTCCGTGAGCTTTCTTTCCGAGATAGCGCAGATACGAGAGACCGTCGAAATAGAAATTCACGGAACAAAGGGAACACTGGGTCCCATTGTACTTTTGGTGATTTGCGATTCTTAGCCCGACGGAAAACAAGTGAAAATCGGGACACGGCCAACGTAATCGGGAAAATTAATAACCCACGCGATTTTCTTTGCGTTACAAGTAAGTCAAAGAGAACCAAGGTTTCGTATATTCTTAATTGCTTACTTTGTGAATACATTGAATGACTAGGCGAAGGTCTTGGTGTATAAATTCGTACCGGTCACGTATTTTCCCTCCTGCTATCTGCGCCCGAGAAAGAATAATCAAACGCAACGGCTGCCGAAGGTCTGGCTCTTTTTTCTTCTCGCGGAGCGCAAAAGTTTTTCAGGCTACGGACAATAATAGTTCGGTTTTGAAACTTCGCGGGCTGCAATCAACTCGTCCGTTTTACTACCGGCTAATTGAACAATAAAAACTCGGCCCAACACGAGTGCATAGGATGGGGCTAGAGAAAAAAAATTCATAAAAATAATGGTACTCGCATTGCCGAGAGTTGCCCGGACGAAAATCCTCGAAATAATTGGGCGCGAGCGTCGAGTGTTACGTGACAAAAAACGGCGCGTTGCGCGAGCTAATATCTAAAATCACAACGACTCGACTGGGAGGAATTAGTCATGAAAGGATAAACATCGATTTTCGGGCCCTCTTAATTAACCCACATTATTCCTGGTCGGCCCGAGGAGCAGTACTCGAGTAAACAATCACATATTATCCGGACAACCGAATGTCGCGTCGAATCGCTACTCGGTTCTCGGATCGCGGGGCCAGATGCCAACCCTCACGGTCGGACGACAGAAGAAAAAAAAACAGCATCGATCAGCCAGTGGGCAATCTCATTGCAACTCTCTCGGGCGATCGTCGGAATGAGCTCGAGACAAAGCCGTGTGACAACACACGTTGGGTAGGGGGGGAGGGGGGAGGACACATCACGAAATCAAACACGGGCGAGGCTGACGGGCGAGGCACGCGCGTATCGGAGCGTAAATTTGGACGGCGGGCGAAGTGGAGCGAAAAATAAAATAGAAGCCGCGGCCTTGTCCCTTTCGAGTTGGACGCGTCGAGCTGCAGTCAATGTCAAATGGTTGGGACGACGCTCGTGTGCTGCTGCAGGCGCTAAGCGCTTGCACGCGCGCCGCACATATATATACACTCTCGTTGCGGCGCGGTGGCGAGCTGCAAAACTGATGCATCCTTCCTCGTCTGGTTCGCGCGCGCGATTTCATAGACGCATACCGCGAGGAAGAATCACTCGTGACGCCATCGACTGAGTCACCGGCCGATTGCGCAATTGCATGGATTTTTAATCACGAGTGGACACGAGCTGCAGGAGGATTTTTTATCACGAGTCTGCGAATGAAGTCTTTTCCCGGAGTATCGGCCGGGAGCGAAAAGCCAGGTCGAATTAGCTATACGTGGCGCACGACGAGAAAGCTTTTCGCACCCAGGCGCGCGCACGTAGCGCGAAGGTGGACTCGGGGCTCGCAACCGGATCAATCGATAACGAGGTTAGCAGCGGCGATGGCGTTGGCGGCGAGATAATCCGTATATACACGCGAATCGCGACACACGCGTGACCCGAGTACATGTACTGCGCGAATTATCGACAAAGCGCGGGTGAGCGAGAGAGAGGGGGGAGGCGGGCGAAGAAGCAGGCTCGAGAGCACACACAGGGGCGAGGGCGACCTTGAATCGCGCATACACTCGGTTTTCGGCGGGAGAGCCTCTCGAGTCTATACACGGCGGAGTGGAGTCTCGGATACACGGTGGGTGGCGCAAAACGCCGAGCATACACTACGCGCAGCTCAACTGCAGCCAAGGGGGCGTGAAATTTCACCCGCGCCCGGCCTGTAGATAATAATCGGCCGTGCGTGTATCTGATGAAAGAGCCGTCGACGGCCGATTACACAACTACATCGGCATGCCCTCGCGCGCCTGCGTGAATCATATTATACGCGGCCCACGGGAGTCTCGCGACACGCGGAAGCGAGAGTTCTCGAGGAAAAAAGCCCCGTCACTCGCGTGCACGTAGGCGCGCGCGGAAGGGACCACCGAGTGGCGGGCGACTAGGCAGCCGGAAACGGCATCGCGGCGAAGGGAGAAACGTCCGTTGGACGCGCGCGTGCGTCGCTCGCCGGACAGAGAGAGAGCGAGGGAATTCACGGAACCGGCGGCGGGGCTACGGGGAACACCGGCCGAGCGTGGCGCGTTCCCCAGGTCAGACGCGCGCACCACTCGGCCCGTCGAGAGCTGCAGACACTCACCTTTTTAGCACCGGTGCGGAACACGGACGTGTAGAGAACGGCTGCAGGAGAGACGGCGCTGCGGCAGGAGCACGAGAGAACGCGACTACGTGCAGGAGCCAAGTGGCTCGAGTAATGCTGCACGGCTCGTCCCTTGCCTGGCTTAGCCGACCCCCACCTTGCCGCGAGCGCCCCACCCCACGGCGCACCAGCGCCAAGCGCGCGGATCGTTTTACCCGCCGCAGCTGCGAGCTGCTCTGCTGATGATGCACGGAAACAGAGCTCGCGGGCCGTGGCCGTGCGCGGACGAGCGGCTTTTGTCTATTGTCACGACAAAACTTGCTTTTTATTTTGCTTATGAGAACGATTTTTCTCGGAGGGACAAGTGGAGGATTTTGGGAGGATCTCGCTCGCGACCTTGCGAGGGATATGGAGCTTGAACATGCGGAAATCGATCCCGCGACGAGCGGCAGTTTTCTGCCTTGCAAATATTTTTTTTTATCTTATCTGAGAACCGACGACACACGGGGCGAGTCCCTTATGTTTGTCTTAATGACGGGTCGTTCTTGAACGCACTCCTCGTTCGAAACTTATCACTCTCGATTTTTTTTTTACTTGTCGAGTAAGTACAAAGTTATCGGCCCGTGAACCCCCGCAATTCCTTCCAACACTTGAAGTGACGAGAGATAAATTCGAAATTACCTCGGGATATACGTTTCTCCTGAGATTTATATGTATTACTAAGGAACAAGTACGTGTTTCTTGATTACACAATGAATCAACCGTTGAAAATAATCGATCGATTCGACGAAGCAACGTCACTTAACAAATCTTGGTTAGTAATTCGAGCATTCTTCACTGAATCAACATTTCATTCTTCATGGAGGGCATTGGGCACGCAAAATCAAAGCTAATGTGGAAAGAGTGAAAAAAAATGGGTCTTTATGGACACGATAATAAATTAATATTGAGTTGTAAAAATTAATATAAAACAATTGAGCAAAATGATAAGTACTCGCAAAGATTTTCTTCATTCGTATAGATTTCGAAATTAACTAGCGATTCTATTGACGATAGTTCTTGTTTGAGTTACTATTCTTAACTGTACTCTAGCTATTTTTGGAGCGCAGTTTCAACAGATGTATTCATATCTGCGAGTCAATTATTCTCGTAATGATAGAATCGTTTTTAACTTCTCACGTGTCGTTCAAGTCATTCACGTTGTAAGAATTAAAATGAATATTTTTTTTTCCTAACAGCCAAGCCACAATCTATCAATAACGAACTCGATTTTCTGCTTTCTACTTTTTTCTTCATTAGTACTTCCCGGAGGAAACTACTTTTTTTTCCCCCTAACCCAACTCATAACCAACGAGACACTTTTCGGTGACTGAACTTCCGTTCACTCTATTGTACGTACTTTCGCTCCCAAGTGAAATTCGATGACTCTTACAATTTGTCGTTGGATGATCGATTCTATTTCTGTTACAGACGGGCGTATGAAAATAAAAATTGATCAATTATTGATTGATTCGTTGTTTCACAACACCAACGCGTTATTGTATTCACAACTTGGGCTTTGAAAAGAAAAAGAAGAAAACCAATAACGTTTACGGAATATTTATTAATACAAGTCGTCGCTACAAAGGAAACTACGTGAAAAAATATTATCCAGGTGAGGTGACAATAATTCTTTATGATTCTGAAACTTTATGATGACAACAACAAAGAAGAATCACACGAAAAAGTAACTGGGGTGACCTTGAGAAAAAATGACTACAGACCATTAAATCGATCGTTTATACATTTATATAGACTCTATTTTATCTACTTGATCTTTCCATAATTCAAAATGAAAAATATCCAATATATTTGGTGCATATCGGAAAGCAGATTGCGATAAACACCACGAAATCTATGATTCGATCGTTTAAAATGCTTTCTCATGAAATTCAGAAATGATATCATAAAAATTCGATAAATAATGTTCTTTCTAATTTTTCAACTCATTATAACCAACTCAAATGTCAGCGATAGCTTGAAATCCTTTCATTGTATACATGGGATTTGTCATGCGTGCATTTAGATGAATGGTGATTTTTCATCCCTCGCAGGGAAGGAAGAACACGAATCAACCTCGCGTGAAAATTCATTGAATCGTATATATGTGTATCTAGTTTTCAGCGAGGCTCGACGTCTCGCGGGAGGAGCGCACGAGAGACGAGGGGCCGAACAGTCGTCAATTGATCGGCGGAGTCGTTGCCGCGGGAGCCTTGAAAAATGTGCAGGAAGGCGGAAACGAGAGCAGCTCGCGTTGCCCTACATCTCGAGGACTCTCTCTGGCGCGCAGCAACGCTCGCTCTCCAACATCGTTCCGCTCGCTCGATATCGAGCTATGCAGTTCATAATACGACCCCCATACAGTCCAGTGTATTTCTCCTATTCGACTGGCAATGCGAGAAATCTTCGCGGGCGGATCTCGCGATCGAAAGAGCTGAAGCTCGCTGCTGTACCGGGCAAAGTCACGTGCGCGGCGCAGCGGGCGGGGGTCAGGAGGAGGGGCCGCCGCGTCGAGCTGCACATATATATATAGTTGCCGGGCGGGAGAGGATCAGCTGACTCCCAGTCGTCGTCCCCCGCCCCCCGAGCAGCACGTGCGACTCAAGGAGGCCCGCGCCCGTGCGCTAATGAGTTTCCAAGTGCATGTACATAATATATATGCGGGTACACTTTTACTCGCGTGCAAAAGTTGATGCGAGACGGAAATGCGCCTCGACGATCGAAAGCCTATGAGATCTCAACTCGCAGAGCAAAATTGAAATTCGAGCTTGGCTCGATCGATACGAGCGGGTTTCGGGCGTCCCGGCCAAGCAGTGCTTCTGACGAGCGCCCACCAACCTGCGCCTTGGTTTCCGGGACTTTTCAGATTCTCCCTGGATTTTTTGTCGGATGAATATATGTGTACGTGCGATTCGAAATCCAACGGAGAAATGATTGAAGTAATTTTCCTTCCATTTTGAACCGAACCCATTGGTCCAAATGGCGGAGTGAGCCATTCCTGAATATGCCACGTGTCTTTCCTGATCCGACCTTATCTACTTGAAAGGAGACGCTCCTGCAGATCTCCTCGCTCGATTTTGAAAGTTGTATCCCAAGCATCACGTGCAGGCTTGTTAAGACCGAGCTTGCTAATTTTAAAAATAGTGAAAAACTACTATTTATTAGTACCAATTGCGTAATTGATGAGCAGTAGTAAATATTCACTTGAAAAGTAGTGGATTTTTAGCCAAATTCAATGAAATTCAATGAAATTCAATGAAATTAGTAATATAATTTTACTCTATTTTAGTCAAATTCTACGAATTTTCATCAAATATGCAATTTACACTATTTTAAATTAAAAGAGTGTATGATTATTTGATGACGGCGAAAAGAAAATTACGGTTGATAAGAGAAAAGTTGAACTTGAAAATAACTATAGAATGTTGAATTAGTCATGGGTATTGCTTTCGTCGTATTTCTCCATTGATAATAATTAATGATGAATCGCGCCAACCTCCAAATATTTTTCATTCTAATGCTGCTCTGCAGTATCATCTACTTTTTTTCCAAAAATCGTGAGACGACACATGGCTTATGGAACGGCTGGCAGGCTCAATAAATAACTGTTGAAGTTTCAGCGCAATCTATTCAATGATCATTGAATATATATTTATATTCGCAGTGATTCAATGATTCAATAATTGAGTTTGTCGTGTACAAAGAAAACCCCTTTTATTCTTTTTATTATACTTTATAGCAAGATAAGATAATGATGAAGCTAATGAGATGAAGGATTATCGGATCGTCGATTAAAAAGTTTTACCTTCCCAACAGGCTGTGGGAGAGTCAAATCCAGATTTTTCCTTATCGCGTGTATTGACTAGATTTGATCTGCCAAAATGTCACGAATAAAAAGATTACGCTACAATCGTGCGAGTGTAGAATTCTCCCGCCAGTAAAATATTTGTCTCGGTTGCCATAAGTACCCCATTTACAGGAACAACCGCGGGCATGAGTTACACATCAATCCAGACGAGCTCGCAATTCGTGAATTGTCCTCGCGAGCAATATATATCAAGCTAAGCTATCTCTCGGCGCGTGATTACGTGGGCTCGGGCAAAAAAAAACTCGGTCGTACGTACACCGCTTATATGCGAACAACCCGCGCAGCTCGAGTCGGTCGCGGGTATATCATTCGGCCGATCAATCCGAGCATCGCGCGACATAATGTGAAACTCGGCCGCGGCTGAGGGTGTATATTACACACACTCGGGGGCGGAAACGACACAAATATATCACAGCAGCCGGGAGAAGGGTTGGAAACAATGAAGCGGCTTTAAAAAGCCCCCCCCACGACGACACTCATCGATCCGCGCGGCGGAAAACAGTGAAAGTGTCTGGCGCGCCCAGACACGGGGAGGATGCGCGCGCGGACGGGCCACGCGCCCGCTCTCCGCTAAGGTCACCGATATATAGCTATGCAGCTGCTGCCCTCCCCCGCGAGCTTACACACACGGATCAATAGCCGATGTCACCGCGAGCGGGCCAGGCGAATTCGCTACTGCAAATCCGACATGCCTCGAGTGTATGTTTATACATACGTGTGTACAATTATCCGTTTGGGAGATTCAGCGAGGATTGGACGTTTTTCATGTGTCGAAATGCCTCGAGCTATCCATGCACGGTTGTGTGGCGTGACTGGACGTTGTATCCGCGGGTTTCCGACAAATATTAGGTCCAACTCGGGCAGAGCCGTTACCCGACGTGTATCCGAGCGCAGTGTCTAAAGGACTCGCAAGACTCGTCACGCGTGAGAAAGATTCACACGGGTATGATGATGTGTATGGCGAGGGGCTTCTCATTCGAGTACTTCTAGAGGGAGTACCACGGAGTTTTTATTCTTACCGCAGTATTGGTCAAGAGCTATTGCTCAGATCGGGACAAGCTGGATCAAACACACAATAAGTATATCATGCTAACGATAGAAAAACGACGAATGCCATTGAATTTAGTAAATTTGAGTACTAAAATACGATGGGAGTACCGGATTGTAAAGCTCCTCGATATATGCGCAGTATACTCCAAAAACTTTATTGCTAGTTGGTTTCGTGTATCGAGATTTGAAGTGTTTTGGTAGGTGACGAATTGAATGAACACACCGCTCACGTGAACTTGTATTGCAAATTTCGTCGGCATCACACGGCTCTTAAAGTTTATTCGAGATTAGTTAGCTCCTATAAACGTTCTCGACACAGCACGAAAGATTGTCCGATGTATTCTTGGCTGACGGATAGGCGAATGAAAGGACACGGTATTCAATGTAGTACGAAATAATTTCGATGAAATCCATCGCGATAACGTTTTGGAACCATCCAATTAGTTATAAAGAGTTTCGTGATCATCATATTCTAATGATTTTGTTCAGGACAAATATTTCGTTATTTGAGTCGAGGAAGACTGACGTTTCTTCCGGCAATATTTATAAACCAATTAAAAATTGTAGGGAAAGAAATATACTCGGTCACCAATACCTCAGAGCTTTTCTTTATTTTCATATAGCAAAACAATTTCCGCCTATATACGAAGCACTTTCAAGCAGGGGTAATGAAAAAATAGAAGACCTTGAGACTTTGTCAAGTATTACTCGTGGTTCTAGACGTTTATTGCACTTTTATGAATAGATCATTGCAAAGTATTGACCGTGTTCAAGGAGATTTATGAATCCAAGAAAATAATTAAACATTACTATATTTTGTCAGCTCTAACGATTGCTTATCATGAGCTTAATGGCAATTATTCATGGGTAATTAAAAAATAGTTTTCAATACATTGACTCGATGCAATGGCGTGTAGAGAGACTTCTGTAGGACTTTTATTGTTTGTTTTCTTGTTCCTCAGTCATTCAACTTATTTCCTAACAATGGATCTTTCATTATTCCAATAATCGTAAATGTCTCTTTGAATGTTCTTGTTGTTTGGCTCTCTTTTTCTCACGTACGGATCCATCCGAGATTTTCTCCCGGCCAATTTAACGTTGGCATCGCGTCAAAGACGAAAACTCAAAGAGACTTGTGAGTTTCATTTCATTCGAATTACTTTGTTATTAGTCAATCTTCACGGCTAATCAAGCACGTTGAGCCATTTATTAAACACGACGAATCTCCCAAGAATCAAACAAAAAAATCATCGAAATGTTGATTTTAAAATTAAAAGCCTAAAAATCCAAAATTCCTGATGTAAGTTAATGTTGAATAAAATTTTCATAACGATAGATTTGATATTTCCATGATTGAGGCCATAGAAAAATAACGTTTTCATATATGAACGCGCGACCCAAAATCTAACGAATAAAACTGAAATCAATACAAATTTCCCAACGTATTATTAGCAGAACGAGGAAAATGCAGTTCGTCAGCGGAAAAACGCGATAAAACTCACGTCGAGGAATGACACTTGAGTGTAGCTGGAGCTCGAGATTGAAATCTCACCTGTTTTTTTTTTGCAAGAAGGGAAGACGGGCTAGATCAACAGTCAGGTCGGTAAGGAAGGCTTCCGTGTGCTGGTGATTCAGTAACTTAAGTTCAGTTTAAAATCTTCAGTTGATTCCTAAATCTAAATCTAAAAGGATCTGCATCTAACGAATTAAAACTAAATTAACAAACGTTCAACATGAACATAGCTACAATTCTTTTCAAAAAGAATATCGTTTTTTTTTAATAATGGTTTGTGTATTTACTATCCATGGGGGTCGGCGAGCGGAGCGAGTAGGAGGTATCCCCCTAGTAAAATTAAAAGTCGCTGCAAATGCTATCGCATATTCAATCAAGCCGGGCAGCCGCGATTTTCGATATAAAACCAACTCGCGATTGTCGTATTTACGCATAGTTATTTCGAGCGCAAAGGATTCAATTACGAGGAAGACACGGTTCCGAAACTCGCGGCTCGCGAAAATTGAAAAACAAACCCACGCATCGAGGAAGCAGCGGCCAGCCTCGCGGCGTCGACGTAACTCCCCTCCATCGATAGCAGAAGCGCCAATAAAGCGGGGGAAAAAGAGCCGGACGAAGCCTTGAGATCTAACAATAAGTGGAGCTCTCGGACAAATTGCTGGCGCTGACTCAGGGTTTTGCACGTGGGAAATATCGGTTCTGGCCGCGGACGCACCCACAGGAAAATGCCCATCAATCCAACGCGCCCGCGAAAGCCCGTTACCGACGAACTATCGAGTTTCCACCAGTTTTTCTTCGAGGTGGGGGATTTTTCTTTTCTTCTTTGCGCGATGCAGTTTCTCGATTGCAATTGAAAAAGAGAGGATACCGACACCGGAGCTCGAGAAGAAAAATAGCCTCTGATGGTACGGTTTATCGGTGGATTCGTTTGCGGAACAGCAGAGCTCAGCGTTCGACTTTTGATTTTATCGCTCGAACTACGACCAAATGAAAATCAACAGCCGTTGCGGAACGTATATCATTAGGGTCTTTTTGTGGATGTCAATTGCGTTCTCAGCGTTATTTACTGCTCTGTCGAAAAGCGATTCAATATACTCGTGGTATATGAATTTCCGAAGCGCAAGGTATCTTATACATAGAATCGTAGGGGCTCCAAGGGATTATCGAATCAACGTTACGTTTCAAGTGTTACCGCACATGATAATACCAGATTTGCGTTAATTTCTAAAAGATTGTGTTTTCCCCCCTCCGTTGAACGAATGCCAAAAGTGTCGGGCTCAATATTCCACCGGAAGTTTTTACTCGAAAACTCCAACATAATTCCAAGCGAATTGGTGATAATTCGACTGAATAAAGCGAGTATCAATGTCCGATTCCATACGTCTCCGAATAAAAACGGCACTCAACAGTCGCAAAACGACAGGCCGTTTTGAAGCTTCATCCACAACGACGTAAATACATATATACATACGAGGAGTGAACAATCAAAAGCAGCACGAAGACTCGGCCGTGCGCCGGGGCGCGAGGGAGAATCACTCATTGTCAGCGATGGTTGTGGCAACGCCGACTAGGCAGCCCGACAAAACGACTGACGAGAAGATTGAAGGTCCTCCAAAGCCGCGTAAATCCCATTAAAACACGCGTCCGAGTGACACCCAACCCGGTGATAAATCATCCGCTGGCACTCGGTATATATACGTGTGCGTTCGCCCTCACGAATTGGCGCAAGCTTACGTTTCCTCGTATGTACACATAGGAGGAGAGTCTGGCACTCGACTGTCTCGCTTTCTCGGATTAACAAATGCAGTTTCCTATATACTGCTTTAAAGAAACCCGTCGGATATACAAGTCGATCGACGTCGGAATTAAGCGATCGTCTAGCGAACGAATCGGCTACTCGGTCAACTGGAGCATAACGCGATTCTCTCTTTTGTCTATGCGCGCGCGTCCTCGTTTTTTCGCGATTGCAACCGTTTTTGTGCCGGGGCAGCTCTCGATGCGCGTTCCATGAGTTCCGCGCTGGTTTTTTGTAACCCGTATATACCTACAGACCCGTATACACGGCACCAGAGAGCCAGGGGAGCCTGTAAAATGTTTGTACACGATAAACGCGTGCCCGCGAGGAATTCCTCGCTCGGAGCTGGGCGCACGACGTGCAATATCCCACCGCAGCCCCAGCCTTTCCTATACATATACACCGCGAGTACCGCTAAGATGATCGATACATCCCGATCCAAGATTGATTCGGGTGCTGTATCCTTCGCGATCGCCCTCGTATATCTGTATATACCTCGTGCGGTCGCCCCCGAGCGTCTAAGTGCTGTTTCCTCAAGTTGAACGACGTTTATTCTAGTGTCCCGATATACCCTGAATTTTTTTCCACGACTCTGTGGAATTACCCAAGTTGTCAGATGGCCAAGTTTTTTTGTATTTCAAGTACGTTTTCGACACCAATTGATAGAGATAAAACTAGGTCTATGTGTAACATTTTTAGGAGAAAAAGAGGAGACGTGTTTTTTCACTAACGCCTTGTCTTTGTGAGTTGAATGCGCAGATCAATATTTAAAAGAAAAAGTATTATTGAAAGTACGTTTGTTCAATATACAAAGTATTTATTAACCTGTGAGATTGTCCCTATAGCCCTTGCTTTCACTATACAAAATATGATTAGCGTTGTCAGAGACTTGCTGTTCTCTTTCAGTTCGGTTACATCAAAGTTATTCGGAAAAAATTGAGACATATTTGTTAGTGCGTCGTAAGAGATCTCTTCGACTCTCCCCCAAAAAAGCGGACCCGCCAAAACGCGAAGATCGAATTAGATTTATTTAGCGGACCACTCGACGAAGGGACCGCACCATCTATATATACCAATCTTGAGAAATCAAAGCCGTAACAATGGTCCGATAGCGATTCCTGCTCGCCGCTTCCGCTCGTGGCTTTTGCGCCGGTTCGATGATCGCCTAATCGTTTCGCGAAACCGAGCGTAGTATGCGCCTGTGTGTGACTAAGCGGACGCGATTATATACTCCGGGCAGGAGCAAAGGGGGGTAAAAAAAGGGGCTCGACCGCACTATGGCGCCTTGAGCCGCTTGCTCGCGTCGCCTTGACTGCAGCTCGCTTCGTTATTCGCTCATATCGAGATAAAGGGTAATGGATGTTTTTCGAGTGTTCCTCGGGGCGAATGACGAGAAGCACACGCGTCCCTGTATATACACTGGCTCAAGGACATGCTCGCATACGCTATATACACTGTCCCGTTTTCGGCTAGAGCCTGGCTTTTCGCCGCTGTGTACATGTTTCTTTCGCCATCTCCGTACGTAGAGCCAATGCGGATGAAATGTTAATTCATGCAAAACTATACGATAGGATGGCTTCAATAGAATCGAAAGACGCCTTGATTAATTTCCAGGAGAAGCAGGAGAGGGAGAGTCATTGTTATCTGATCAAGGACATCCAGTGTTGAATTAATCAGGATTCCATAGAAAAGCCTCGAGGAATATAGGCCTGCGCAGATTATAGAGAAGATAAATCGACGAAGAGGAAAAGACGATGAGAAAAATCGCAATTCCACATACGTTGGTGTATGCAGCGTCCGGAAGAAATTTTCAGAGGGAACCGAAACTCGGGTGCGTCAGTAATTTGGTGATGCGTGCGTTGATTCATTACTTTATGAGACAGCTTTAACTCCCATATAACACCACGCGCTTCTCGCGTCGCGTCGGCCAAAATATATATATCGGTATATAATCCCGAGAGTTTATTTTGCGCGTGTCTAGTGGGCTTATTAAATCTGTTTACTCTCGGTTGAACTTGGAGGTGTTAAAAAATAAGGATCGCAGTCGAAATTGAACGAGGCGAAACGAGCGAACAGCCGCATTAAAATTTGCGTATCGCGACTATCGCGCGCGCCGAGCGTGAAATGAGAGACGGAAGAAAAAAACATAATTTCACTAATCAAACTCGATACACGAAACAAATAACGCGAAAAAAGATTGATATTATGAGAATAACAGTATATATTCGCGGCACGCGCCCAACGACTCTCGAGAGCGTTTTGAACACACGAATCAAGGTTCGCTCGGCAGTTTATTATAGAACACGAGCACCAAAGCGAGCAAGAGGTATAGTTTCTTTTTTTTTCGAAATGCTTTGTCGGCTTTTACCTCGATTTTCCGTTCGAAAAGTTATGTAACGGTATTCGTCACGACGAAACTACATTGACAACACGTGCCTCAGCCCTTTCTCGTCGAAATATTTTTGAAAAATGTCCGAATACCAAATGTAAGCGCAAGAACGCGTCCGCGCGTTGATATATTTATTTTCGCCTGTATGTGACTCTTGGAATCTCCCCGGTATGTCTCGGTCATTCGTTTTTCGTCAGAAGTATATGTAGATACACGCAACAAACGCGCATATAGTTTCCGAGACAATCCGTGAATATATACGACTGAGCTTTATTTGATAATGAGTGAGAGACGAGTGGGGCATTTGAAGTAATGCGCGACGGGACAAATTGCGACGCATTCGCGCACGCGGAGGATGTGAAAATTTTCGCTCAATATACAATATACACATCTATGTGTTATTTTGATGGTTTGACAGCTTGTGGTGACCGCTCGGGAGGGTCGAACAGCCGAGAACAAAAAAATAACGAGGTATATTCATGCAGGTACAAGATACACGCAGGTGTAAGATCCGCTGGTGCAAGCTTCATTTGGAAAACGCAGATGGAGCCAATTTGAAGCCAGGGTGGAGACGTGTTTTCTTATCTCATCTACACTCTACTCGACAGTCTCTTTAGGGTTCACGACGTAATTAGTCCCGAGATAAGGAGTCGGTTTTTGCGAAAAAAGCTCGCGTTTCCCCATTAATGTAAAACACAGACATCGTATGAAGATGGTCTCGCGTAAAGTCAGTTTTTTGACGGTTTTTACACGGAATAGTGTACATTGTACGTCACATACAGTGAACAGTTCCAAATTGGCCTATATATTATATACGATCGTTCTCGTATGTGCTTGATTTGAGAATGAATTTATTTCGAGTGGAGGCAGAATTCAACAATCAAGTTGAACCGAGTTTTTAAAATATCTTCTTCGAGATTGAAATTTAAACACGATTTTATATAGATATCACATTAAAATAAAAGTTTAATTACGCTAGTTATCCTCTAAATAGCTTCTGTGCTCGTCCCTGATCCATTCAAATTGAAAGACACGAACTGTCCTTACACTCCAAAATTAAAATAGTAAAAAACTGTTATTTAATAGTACAAATTACAAAACGGATAAAAAAAATAGATATTTACTCGAAAAAATAGTAAAACTTCTGTACTAAACAGTCTGTATTAAAATTCTACTATTAGTCAATATCGACTATTTTTATCAGTTGTACAATTTAAATAGAGATTTTCTAATATTTTAATTTCAAAGTGTACATAAGCATGCTCGTACATTGAAAATTTGTAAAAATAAAAATTTTGATACGCCATCCACGCTCGGACTTGTCTCTTCAAAAGCATCGCGTCAGCAGACCAGTAGACAAAAATGATCACGGGGCTATGTACAGTTTGAAAGTTCGCACGCCGTTAGGAAGCGGCTGATGAAGCCGCACACAGCACAAGTTCCACGGGGGCAACTCTCTCTCTCTCTCTCACGAGATAATATCCGACGAGCAAACATTTTTCGAGTCTCCTCAATTAAAATCGCCCTTAATAAGAGCGGACGGACGAGACGGGCGATCGTAAATCATGCTAACTCAGCTGCTGCGCCCCCGAGAGTCGCTTCTCTTGCGGCTGCGAGTCATTATTATACGTATGCGAGCACTTGGCCGTTTCTGCGGGTCTCTCTTCTCTCTGTCCCACGCACACCTCGACCCGCATGCACCGACGCGTGTGCTCGCGTATGTATATACATGCGCGCTCACGCCAAGGAGATTTCGCGGAGCAGATTCGCCCGTCGTTGCGGCACTTTCGGAACCGACAGGGGGGCCGCAAGTCGTTGCCAGAAAAACAATATTCAACTCCTCTCGCCGCCTAATTTCTCCTTGTGTGCCCAGCAACGATTTCAATTCGACGACGCGCGGATAATTATTTTGATTGTATTTTCTAACGGCACGAAATCCAAGTTAGTGAATATATTCCATCCTCAAGTCGCTCGCGCCCGCGTTTTTGTCGTCTTTTTTTATTTGAGCGAACAGCACAAAGAGACAGTTGTACACTGGCGCGCGCGGGCGAGAGAGAACAATAATATTGTATCTGATATAACCGCATGATACTTCATAATATTATTCAAAGTCCGAGTAAGCCAATTATGCGTTACGTTAATCGCTTTTGCATTGTTTCGTATACACACACTGCAGCGTTCGGATTGCCACTGCCATTGATTCTAAAATCAATAGGATGGACGTAACTTGGCAATAAAATTGTCAAAGCGAAGAGAATCCCATCTGCTTAGTCGTCGAATTCGATTAGCCTCGCGCCCTGATCCTCTTTATTTCTTATACTATGAAAGTTGGAATTCGTATAAATACATCTACATGGAAATATCAATATTTATCTCCTATTTTATCGGATAACTGTCGGATCCGGAATATCTAGTAATTATCATGTATTTAACATAGGTGGGCTGAAGTTATAATATTTTAGTTTTTAGAGTTATGATGAAGAAAAATGCTCGTGAGAACGATTATCCCGAAGATTCATCGAATTTGCGTGCTTTTAGTGCTTTTACCTCTAACCGTAACACCGAGCTCTATCTATATATGGAGTCAGCACGAACTACGCCGGTCTTGCTGACCTTACTGTGCTTGGGTAAGGAAGAGCACTACCAAAACATGCCACAATGTAACGCCTGTTTCAAGGGTCGTATGAGGGCATTACAAGTCACAGTTTTTTCAGTTAATTTCGATAAATCCAAAGAAACCACGTTGATTTTTTCAACCTTTTCCAATATTCATTGACAATGCTAAACAATCCCAGTATTATTTATTCCTATACAATTCGCAATCAATATGGAATATTCGATTATTCAACAAGGTGCACTTATAAGAAATGGCTCGGTCCAAAAGATACTTACGTATATAAATTATAATTATATATACGTAAGTATGTTCAAAACACGAAGTTGGATATCAAACATTAGACTAATAAAGTTTGAAAAATTCAGTCCCGGTTTTACATAAGAAGACATTAAGCGGATTATCAAGATTAACGGAGTTTTCAAGTAGTGAATGTGGGAAAATATTATGAGCGAATCTATAATAGGATTTGGAGGTGCATTGAGTGATACACTGAGATTCGATGTCGGATTATACGTTGTTGATGATTTTGAGTATCGAGTTATATAAATGACGAATAATAAGTCGACATTTGAAGCACTGAACTGCTATTCATAGCTGAAAATATGGAAGCAAATAAATGAGTCATCGGGTGATTGAAACAATACATATGGAAAACTTAAATATTCCTGCATGCGCAATTTTTATAGAAATTTACATTTTTCGTCGTTTTTCAATTGATTAATCTCTGAACGTATCTACTTCGGAAACTGAATTATAGATAACGAATTTGTTTATAATAATTATTTCAGATCTGCGAATCGTACAGTGAGGGTTCGCCTCTATTTATTATTTCATAAGTATTACACGTGTAATAAAATGTTGATTTTCTATTTCAATTCAACACAGGCGAGGAATATACAACAACCGCGACTCGACGGGTCGACGGTACGAAATTAAAATTGCAAATGGACCGCGGGATCTGCCTAAGCCGAGCGGCACTTGTAGAACGTCAGCAGCATCTTCATGATCTCCGTCTGCTTGTTCTCGGCGGCGAGATGGAGCGGGCTCCTGCCGTACCTGTCGGGCAGGTACAGCAGGGCGGGGCACTTTTGTATCATGAGCGCGGCCACCTCGACGAACTCGCCGTCCTCGCCGGGGCTCTCGTTCTTGATGGCCTCGAGCAGATTGTGCAGCGCGAGGTTGCCCCAGACGTCGGGCTTCTCGAGGAAGCCGCTGCCGTAGTGGGGCAGCAGGGCCTTTATCACTAGCTTCTGCCGGTTCCTCGCCGCGATGTGCAGCAGCGTCTTGCCGTGGCAGTCGCACACCTGGATCGGGGCCTGCTTCGCCAGCAGCAGCCTCAGGATCTCGACGATCTCCTCCTCGTCGCCGGTCTCGCCCTGGGTCAGCTGGTCGCCCCGCACCTTGTCCTTCTGCGGCCAGAGCAGCAGCTCGTGCAGGACCGTCCGCTCGCGGGCCGAGACCGCGTTCACGTCCGCCCCGCACTGCAGCAGCAGCTTCACCGCGTCCTTGCACTTGCTCCTCGCCGCGAAGTGCAGCGGCGTCTGGCCGAAGCTGTCGAGCTTGTCCACCGGCGACGTCTGCTCGTCCGACGTGCTACCGAACTTTCGAGTGTTGTACATGTCCGGCTGCACACACCACCTGCGGGTGCGCAAGTCGTCAGGGGAGCGAATTGTCAGAAAAATAAAACGGAGCGTGTTGTGGTTCGCTTCGCGCGAACGCGACCAGCCGCGAATTTTTCTGTTTTGTATACGTACCTTGCGGAACAGCGAGTCGATGGTTTTGAAGTTCGATAAACGCGTGAATACGTACGTTGAGCTTCGGAGAGTGCGGAGTTCGCGGAAGCTGGGTGCCGCTGGCAAGTTTGAATTTCAGACTGGAAGCGACATCTGCACGGCGCGGATGTTACACTACCTGTATGTATATTATACTTCCGTCATTCGGCGAAGCGTGAAAGCTTCTTTGACAAATGTATATTTTATTATTCGAGTTGAAACTATTTAGAGAATTATGTAAATTAGCTTATTGGAAAAAAGATTTTACACTCTTTCCCGTCACTATTTCTCTTAGTTTTGAATAGACGTGCAAGGGCAATGATACTTAGAGGTGAATCTCGAATCAAACGATTCCGCGTTCGATTAAGTCGAATTAGATTTGGTTGAGTGAAATTCAACAAAGTCTGTTATTCACTGATTATAAAAAATCAGACACGAGGCTTAATTGTCATAGTGTCTTAAAATAAAAAAAGTTATTAAACAAAACGCGATCTTTCAAACAATAATGGTCTCGTGACAATAACATATATATTATTATCTAATATCTAATGTATAAGTAATAAAACTTATTTCCGGCAGAATTATGTACGAATCCCATCTATTTTCTCCCGACAATCGAATGGAGATATCGGTATCTTTATGAAAAGTTGATTTTCATCATTTAAAGAAACATTTTTTCTGTAAAAAAGTAGAATAAGGATGAAGTTTACTATGTCCTAATTATTAACTCGAATGACTTTAAAAAACATATTATGTTCCGGTACCTGGGTATATTATGAATAGTTTAAAATTATTATCTTTAATTAGCTATGTATTAGCCAACATTCGATCAGAAGAATAGTAATTGATAAAACGCTCAGAATAATAACAAAAAGAAGTTTGATGTGAAAAAAAATAAACTTCAAATCGATTTTCATTTCCTTAGCAACGGTTGCTATGCAGAAATGAAGATTACGATAGAGATTTTCCTGTTGTCGTAGCAGCGGTTACTAGGGATGTCAACAACGGTTGGCATGGAGGAAATTAAACTACAGATTTTACTGGAAATTGAATTCCGCCATAAAACTTTCGCTTCGAGAAAGCAAAATAATACCACATTATGTAGCTGTGAATAAAATTCGGAAATATATCAATCATCATACTCATAGTTGATACATATATAACTAATAATAAGTATGATACGATGTATCATATAGATAGGTACGAAGTTCCCATTATCTTTTATTTACAATCTAAGAGTCTGAAAAATCTGAAACAATCGAAAAAAACTGATTGATTTTTTGAATCTCGTGTATGAGCTGAAAGAGAATGATAAATAAATCAAAATGTATAAAAGAGAAAGGCGAGAAATTCAAGCTATTCAATGAAAATCCAATATACAGCTCATATATTTTACACAACATAATAATGGTACATTGGTTGATCATAACGAGAAAATCAGATACGAGTATAGATATACAAATAATTCAATTTTCCAATCGTCTTTTCTCTAAAAAGCCACAAGTAGTTCTTTCTAATCAATCGAATAGCACGCAACGTTCAACGCAGTACGCATATACATACACCAGACGGGTGACCAAACGAGCGTATATATACCGGTGGATGCACTCGTTCAGTCGTTTCTGTAATTTGAGTGAATAATGTTTTCGGAAGATCGATCTCGACAGCCGTGAAAGACCCATATTGCCGCTCGCGCACTTGCGCGCATCGGACGTCCGAGTGGCGGGTCGTAAGTATAATATCGTCGATTTTTGGGGGCGCGCGCGCGCGCCCGCAGCCCTGCCCCGCGCGTACCGCGTCCTATATACACTCATACTAGCGTATATGCGGGAGGATGACGCGTATTAATCCTGCTTCTCGATTTTATGGATAGGTAGCCGGGGGCCCCCGCGGATTCGGCTATTCTCACGCATTATGAGGGCAGAGTCAATTTCTCTTTTCTCCTTCGCCCTTTCTCGATCGCCGCGCGTCTCGTGTATATATAGGTATATGTATACCGTATACGCAGCAAATGCGAGCTGCGTGGGGTGCGTCGCAGAGGTCAAAGCACCCGCGTGGCACTAGTTTTTTTTTTTTTTAAAGAAACTTCTCTTGCGAGCGGGGTAGACGATTGTGGCGTTGCACGTGCGGTGTTATTCTCGTGTGTTTTATTTGCTGGGAGCAGAGACAGGTACACGGAATAAGTCATATATTTTAGAAATTACTATTGTTTTGGTAACGTAGTGGGAGAAGGCCGTTATGACAATGTTGACCGTATCATTTGGAAAGAGTTACGAAAAAGTAGTATAAATTACACAAAAAATAGTGAACATTTTGTCAAAACCATTGTAATATCCTCAGTTACTTTGCTACTAAAAAAGTGAGTAGTAACTTTTACAATTTGATTTCTTTCCGTGTACGAGAAGGAACGAAAGTTAATTATCAATTACGTTTCATTCTCTTATTTCTAATTCCGGAACATAATTGAAGACTGATTCTGATTTCGTTGCTACAAAGCGGACACTAAATTAAGATATACTTTTGTTACGTATCATGCAATATTATAGAAATAGATGCATGTATTTTGGATTTGGTTACCGTATTAGGACAGAAACGAATTAAAAGTTATAACTACATTTCGTGTCCAGAACGAAAACTAAATTGATCTGATATTTCTGTTATACGTTTCTTAGGAACGAATTGTGTAATAAAATATCGATTTCGTAACTGAGTCTGACTGGGAGAAAATATTTTTGGCGAATCGTACCAGCTTATGGAGTTACAATTATATATATCGTGGAGGCGGCTGACAATTTCTTGTCGCCTGTATACGGCACTGTTTGAACGAATGGGGTGCTGTATCATGAACTTTGCTATCAGCTGAGAGATACAATTCGAAAATATGAAAACTACTCAGACTTGAATTGAAATGTTTGGATGAACTTTTTTGCATTATATGAGATTGGGAATAAAACTTTATTTTTCTAAATGTTCTTTTTTCTATAAATGATTATGATTTTCTATCCATGATCCTGGATCATCAATGTGAAAATCGTCTGGAGTAGCGTCAAGTCTTTGTTAAATATTCTCGTAGTCGTTTACGTAACAAAGAAATCATGCCATATGATAAATATTCTCTGAACAACTATGAAACGTATAACACAGTTTGACTTGTAAAATCTTCGGCATATTCCAAAATTAGCTTTAATTGGGGCATTTACTCTTAAATTCAGCGATATGAGTTTACGATCGTATAGTTTTGTGATGACGTAGACAGCTACCGGATGCAAATCTGCAAAGTGTCATTACTTTAATGCGGATGTTGCAATGGATTTTTTTCCAAGGCAGGTTTCTCTCTAATTTGATCGTCTGTCATTTTTTTTGATTTTTCTATGTACTGTGTTTTTGTTGTTTTCTGCAGAGTATGTCCTGTTTCTAATGGTTTTTAATTCGATTGTCGCTGCGACTAATCAATCTCAACAACGTAGATTACTAACAAGAAGATTTACAGAAATTCACTGAATGCCTCCAGAAATTCGTATACTGAATTCAAAACAAGATGGGAATGAAAAGAAAAATAGTTGACAAGAAAGTATCAACAACATTGACGTATATAAAACCCGACGCACATTATAAACTACGAATATCAAGGGAGATCGAAGTTCAGTGTTCGAAGTCAATGAAGTCATCGGAGTTCAGCCAGTTGAAATAGAGACGCGCGTATATTCTTCTATTAGTCTACTTCATTACGGGCCTATAAACCAGTGGGCCATCGGTTGAAATCTCAACGATGTTTCAACGATGAATACTTGAATTTTTGGTCAACAAATTGAATACAAATATATTTTGCAATTATTTCTTCTTACAAGAAAATATAATTACGTGTGGATGAACATTTTACTTATTTTAGCCGATTTCCGTTGCAGATGTGTTCGCAGAATTACTTGCAATAAAATTATAAATTTAAATAATCCGGATTTCATTCCAGAGGAATAAACATTAAGAACTAAGATGGTTTAAAATACATTACTCCAATAATCGTCAAAAGGGTTTCTTCAAGTTCAATGTTTGTTAGCCTTACGCTTTTTGTCAAAACTCCCGTATAACTAATCGTACCTTTTTATCTCTAAAAAATTACTTTCTGAGAAGTAAAAATCAAATTTTAATACGACTTTCGATGAAGAATATTGATTATACCGATATAACTGTTCTTTATTTTTTGTGGTCCGCACAATAATATTTTCTAATTGGATTTCAATGCACCTTCAAGACAATTTCAACATTCTACTTGACTTTCTAGATCTCTGAGAGCTACTTGATTTTCTAATCAAGTAAAATTTACTCCAAAGCGAACAACACAGGAATTTGTTTTTTCTATGATCCTTTGTCGATCAAATTGCCAGATGTAGCTGGATTAAGCGTGATGATAATGGTGTCTTTGTAAATTGAGCGCTCGTATGCATGTACTGAGACTTTGGTGAAGTATTAATCGGCACTGCTGTTCTCGAAGTGACTCATTTTAACCCGATACCAAATTAATCTATGTCGATATGAGAAACAATGAATGAATAAACGCATATTGGAAAAATATCGATTGATTCAAAACTTACAACTGCAGTATAGTATTTTTGGTTCGATTTGAAATAAAAACACAAGAATAATAAAGCCAACTTTGATGAAAGGGTCCAGGGTCCCTCGAACTCGACAACGTCTCCTATGGTGGGCAATTTAGTTTGTTGAACGAAAAATCTTTTTCCAAACTATTTTTCAGATTCTGCCAATCACGATGTATAAAATAATCTTCAAGCTGCAAAAAATTGTTGATTCAAAATTCTTTACAGACTATCTATTTCGTAACAGGTAGATGAACGTTCGATCAGACTACTTGGATCTTGAAGATAATAGGTGAAGATGTGGAAGTTTCACCGTCGGGACTTTCCTTCTCGCACGTTGAAGTATTGATAAACGCGAGAATCAATGGACGTTTTGTCTCTATTACACGTATTGTGCGATTCGCGATTTAGATGTCAAGACGTTATTTTGACAAACGTTTATTAAATTTTGTCATAGAGTACTTGCGATGACGTCGTTCGGAACATTTCCAGTGTCACTGCAATACTTTGTGTAAGAATATAGAAACTACGACGAAGCGAACCCAGGTATGAAATGAATCCAGAGCTGATATACGAAAGTACAATGTATGCATATATTTATTTTTCCTTAAAGTTTAATCGTGTGAATTGAATACTGAAGAGAAATCCACGAAAACGCGAACCAGGAGCCTACTACCCTAGTCAACCAACTCTGCAACAAAACGCTGATATCGATGTGAATTCCACGGGCGTGAGTCACGACACTTCTTTATTTTGTCATACATATCAAAGTCGAAATCCAGAACACAGGAGCTTCCGAGTGGCAGTAAGCCTCGCGACGTTCCAGCAGAACCTCTAGCTGAGTTTTTTCACTCAACGCCTCTCCATCTCTCAAGTACATCCTATTTCAAACACCGCCACTCGCGAACCTTCACAATCCCGCGTCTCCCCCACAATCGAAATCGCCAAGAGTTACGCGGAGCGTCGTGAACAAACAACAATTAGGATTTGGAGGATATCGTCACGTGCCGATCAGCCGGCAAAACGAAGGAGTTGATATATATATACGAGCGGGCGATTGCGAAGCAGGCCGTGGGCGCATACACACGACACATACATAGGATGCCGCTTAAAGGGAAAAGCCTGAGAGCGGGACATCGCGGCGGCGGCGGCGGCGCGTAAAATAAAAACGCGAGAGCGTGCGCGCGCGGCGGTGCGGCTATATAGGCGCGCGGAGCCGGGGGCCGCCTTCGCGCAATTACGTCCAATTGAAGCCGATTAGGACCAATTGAGCGGCTCTTAACGAGCTGAATTGGTGGCGAGCCGTGACGCTGCGCCGCGCGCCGGACGAGGGGGCCCTGCAGCAGCCGCGGCGGCGGCTCTACGCGTGCTATACGCTTCCCGACGCCGCCGCGACTCGTGGAGAATTTTCGTCTGACGTGTTGTCCGCGCAGAGTTGAGGGCTAGAGCTATGCGTGATGCGGGTCCGTCAATTACCCTCGGCCGCCGTCTTTCATATGTACACTTTTTCACTCGCACCAGTATACTTATATGTACATATAGATGTTTCTCGCTCTCGCTGTTTTCAGAGCACACACTGGTACTTACGTATCGCGGTGCGGATGGCAAAGTGCTGGCTCGCGAGCGCGAACACGCGCGTATAATACTTGTACTCCCGTTCGCTGGAAAACTTGTTGACGCGACGGCTACGTATGTAATGATCGCTCGTTCCGCGTTCGGTATGAGTTTCACGCTGTATTATAGAGCTGGCGATCCGTATACTCGAAACCAGTGTTCGGGGGTGGAAAATCACTGCGTATACGTTGAGGTGGATGAATTATTGGTACTGCGGTCAATTTTTCGTTAAATCGAAGCGAATTTTCACTCAAGTTCCATGAGTTTTTATAGCAACAATTTTTGCTATCAAAATCGCGAGAGCTCTCATGAGTTACTAGTAAAATGAAAATTAATTTTTATTACACGAAAAATTTACTCCAATCCATTCAATAACTCATCCACTCTCGTAAAAGCTTAAAGTGAAAAATCACTAAAAATCAATAAAAGTAAAAAGTCACTGTGAGGTAGTGAATGAATTATTTGCTGGAACTGTAGTGAATTTCCACTGCAGTTCCATAAGTTTTGACAGCAACAAAGTTCACATGAAATTCGCAGTCAATTTTTGGTTACTAAACTCATGGTTTCACCAAAGTGAAAATTCACTGTAGTTCCAGTTAATATAATTAATCCATCTCCTTACAGTGATTTTTAACTTTAATACAGTCGTTTTTCCCTGTAAGCTTGTAAGAGAGCACCAACTCATACAGTGATTTTTTACTTGTATACAGCGTTTTTTTTCACTGTAAGACTTTAAGAGAGTATAAACTATTGGGTCGACGAGGAAGCGTGTGTTTGGGTTTGAGTCATATTGTTGCATACTTATTTCCCGAGGCAGACAATTGAGTATCCATTCGCCATAACATGCCCATAAGCTATAATTTATTCTCCGTCGCGGTTATGATACGTCTGATTCATAAGACTTCATAAAATGAAAAATTTCAAAATCTCGTGAAATTTACTTGAATACCTTCACTTACTTTTGCAACAATTTAGTGGGCCTCCTTTCATCTGTAATTTCGTGAATTACGCATTTCATTTTCAAGTAATATTAAAGTTTGTCATGAATTCGTTATGGTCATTATATATTAAAAGAGTGATAATCGATATAATCGCGCGACAGTTTAATTCAATATCAATATACAATGTGGGATAAAGCGACTAACTGGCAAAAAATTTCACGATATGATTATTACATTACTTCTAATTTAGAATTTACTGATTTTATTGCATTAATGAGTGATTCCATTTGATTTTAAAACAAATCATGATCCGAATACTTGAAGAAATGAGAAATGGAAAAAAATATAGACAGTTGGCTTTCTACTAATTGATTCTTCTGATCCGTGAATAACATACTCTCGATCATGCATGCCCATTTATTTGTAGAATCCTTGATGTAGGTTCCTTGAATCATAAATTGAATATTTTACTCATTTCATTATGATCAATGTTTCTAATCTCTATCTATTTTACTTTCCTTTATAAATTCGCTGGGGTTTCCTAGCGTGCGGATGAAAAATTCCTCTGCTAACATAATGAACATATCATTTACTTGACTAAATTTCTATACCCCTTTTCAAATTACAAATCTATTACGCCGCACTATAGTTTAGAAGAGAGTTTAGGTACATATAATGCCAAATCGACTGCAGTTCTCGTTATCTTTGACAAAAATGCTTTCAAGATTTTCAAAAAATACATGGAATAAGAACATCGTTTCTCACAACATCGGTATAAAGTTATAGATAGAAAAATAGAAAAAAGGGAGGATCTCATGTAATGTCAATAAGATTCTTCGTATTATATGTCGAGCAAAATGTATCAAATTTCAAAAAGATCACAACGGATGAAAATCCATTGCGAAGATAACATTACGAAGATGTTTTTCATGTATTAATGCAGCACTGGAACAATGAATTGAATTGGAAAAACTACATTACACCCTATGTTCTATAATTCATATTAATTGATTGATTGAATCTTGAACTTTCGATGAATTTTATTCGATGGTTTTGATTAATCACAAATGGCTAATAACCCAGTCATATTCAATTCAAATCAAAATCAATCGTATATGTTTCACTCGCTATTCTAGAATTTCGCTTGGAAATCGTACGAACAGTGTAAGCCCAATGAAAAGAGAGTAAATCACTTTTTCCACGAACTCTAATTCGACAGAAGTGATTCTATTCGTAAGTTTGGCCTATACGTTGCGCGAAATACTGTTCGCCGCGTAGCCACATGATCGGCGAGAAAAATAGCTCAAAATACGTGGTTCGAAAGGAAGAAAGGAAAAAAGAAAAAAAAAAGAAAAAGAAAAACCGACGCAGGCTGTGCAGATGGCGGCCGAGCGAGATCTTTTCGAAGTGCGTGCGCGCAAGAGCCACGAGAGCGCTATTGGCCGGGAGGAGGAGCCACGGCCCAACGTGACTACCCCTCTCTGGTATACATATACATGGTACACGCGCTGGCTGGGTAATCCGCTTTTCGAGTGGGAGAGATAAACGCGGTGCAGCGCAGCATCCTGCCGCGATCTCGAGCACACGTGTTGCTGTATAACGTTATGTCAATACCGTCCGCGACTCATTTTTTTTTCGCCACCCCCCGTCTATATAGCCGTGCAAACATTCTTTATGGCTGGAGGAAACGAGCCGGGCCGAATCGCAAAACGAGATCGAGCTACGGACTGCCTCGAGCCGCGGCGAACACGGAATAATCAATCATTCTATTTTTCATCCGTTTCAAAGCAAGGGGCAATGATTGAGCCGTCCGCCATTATATGTATACGCGCATCCTGCGCGCGCGAGGTTTACGCTCGCGTCTCCCTCGCACCACTGCGCGTCGTTTAATCGTCTTTCGACGCGTCCAACTGTTTCGCCTTGTCCCAATGGCCAAAGTCGTGGAAAACGCATTGGCCAAAGTGCGATAGTGGGAAAAAAGTTCGTCGCGGAGCCTGAATTGATGATATCGTCATGTTTTCATTCGATGACCATTATACAGAGACACGCGCGGGTCTCTCGAGACGTAACCGGTGCGTTTTTTCTCACACTCCTGCGATCCACGGCGAACTCGAAATAGGAATCAAAATATGGACTCTACGTATATTCTGTAAATGGAAATTGTTGAAATTGCATAACTGTTGAAAATTAGTAAGATTTCAATTGAAATTATAAAATATTTTCCAGTGAATACTTACTATTATTCATATGAATTATGCAATTCCTACTAATAAATAATAGTTTTCTAATATTTCAAATTCAGAGAGCACGTATATGATTCTAGTTGTGAAAAATCTCATGGACTCCAGCGATCAATAGTAGTATCAGATCGTCGGAAATTCCCTTTCACTCGAAGAGAAAGAGGATCTCGCTCGAATCTTTATAATCAGATCCACACTGACGCTATATGCAAAATTTATCGATCACTCGGAAGAAGGAAAAAAAAATTGCACCTGTCGCCTGCACGAGCACTAAACCAAACTGCACGAGTCACTGTATATTAGGGCGAAGCGAAAAGGCAGAGGGACGTATACAAGGAAAGCCACCGGGGTAAAAAGTATTATGACGTGCAGCCGAGCCGCTGTGACAACTGCAGCACCACGTCGTCGGCGGCGGCGGCGGCATCGACGGCCGATGCGGCTCTGGCTGCTCGCTCTGCTCTGCGCCTCTCTCTATCTCTCTTGTTCGGCTAATAACCAAGCCCTGCAGTAATGTGATATGATTAGCTTAGTTGAGTTCAGTTTAGTTCGTATTCGTTCAATTCACTGGTTCGCCGGCAAAATCACATCGAGTTAAAAACCATTTAGCCCGTGTGTGCACGCACATGTGTGTATACGATGTGCGCGCGCAACTGTATCGAGAGCCGCGAGATCACTCGATCACTCGCGATGCTGCTCATATACTCGTCATGTGCATTGCGATATATCACATTCGACCCGGAAATAGGTGAGTCGTGATTATTCATCTTCCATAATTCGCGTGAACTATGTTACTTTAGGGCTGAAATGTTGATTGCTATAAGCATACTTTCGTACACGAAGAATGAGAATTGGACTCAGATTGACACGTACACGTTCTGTAGATGCATCAGACTCGTTCCGGTCGTCTTCTTGATTGATGCTTGTAATTTATGATTATGTGATTTGAATTCAAATAATTCGTATGGATTATTTCGTATGGAAATAAACAATTCCGACTCACTAATCTACAGACGATGTTTAGGTATAGGCCACACTTCTGAATAGACAAATGAACTTTTATTAGAGATAATAATATTTTTTTGGTATTTTTTCCGTCTAAGACTTCTGCCAAATTGATTAGATAACTATTTGGTCGATATCCGTTATTATATTGATTTATTTGGTTCTCGAAATTTCAAGTTGACTTGACACCTGGGAAAAACAATAAATAATCATATAAGTACATTTTTTTCAGTAGAACCGCAACTAAATGCGTATAATTGTCTATACACTATGTATAGACTTATATGACAGTCTGGTTAAACCTATGTAATTGCGGTGATTATCAGACATGGCTGTTAAAAGAAGTGATGCCAATGAGCATTTTCATATTCATCACTTTCGTCTAGTATCTTATATATAGAACAATTATACTGAAAGTAAACTTGAAAGATTATTTTCAATAAGTGTTACCTTTTATTTTACATTAATTATTCCATAGCTGACACGAAAGAGAGTATCTCGCACATAAGTCATCAATTCAGCGGGAAACGTCCGAGGTTGTTTTTGCGCGCCCCAATAATAGGACATGTATACCCAGTCAAGAAACTAGGATTCTATCGAAAATTTTGAGATAAGAGTATCTAGAGAAAAAAACAAAACCTCGATTTTCTAGAATCACTGATCAAGGTGTATGAGTGATTGAATAAGATGACAGTGAATTTTTGACGAAATGCAAGTGAGTACTCATTTGACACCCATGAGATTTTATAGCTTTGTAAATGTTTGCTGCTAAAACTCGAGAGGCTCAAGTGAATATTCACTTGTATTATCTGAAAAACTCACTGTAGTTCCATTCAATCACTCATCCACCATATTATACAGAAATTTTTTATTGTGCATTACCTGAAACTGTCTATGTATCAAACAATCTATTTATGAGTTTAACAACTAAAGCAAGAGGTATAAGAGCGAAAATTTTGAGGATGAAAGAAATAAAACGAAAAACTGTAAAAGTTTATTCTTACATTCCTTCTAACTCCTGTTCAGTATTGCTGTTCAAGCTCATCTGTTTCTAATAAACTAACTTTCGAATTCGTCCTTCTATGTCAAAAGAATTATTAATCCTAACGTACATAAGTATAAGAGTCAGAATTGTTTTATCTTCTTTCTATAATATGGTTTGCTCGACTTTGTAATTGTAAGAGCTTGCAGGATTATTCGTTGCTAAGTTGAAAATCAGTTGCACTAATTTCAGTATATTTACGAAGTTTATTTAGTAGAAGACTGATATTAACCTGTACACAATTATCTCTTTAGATAACGAATAGAAATACTATATGATTAAGTATATATACTGACGGTATATTAGAACAGATCAGCACCTTGGTCCATTTTAATACAAAATCCTTGTATACTTAGCTATCTACAGGTGTTTTTCTATAGCTTAGCTATTATAATCAAGTAAATTTTTTGTAAGACTCATACTTTTTGTCGAACATTAGGTTGTGAGTAACTATATAACGTCATTGTTTAATCTAAATCCTGGATTTTTTGTAAAAAGACGGACATGCGTTGGGCATCGATATGATTTGCTTTCTTCATGGATATGTATCAAAGTATTTCAATCCACACGACTGTCCGTAGACAATACTTGAAATAAATTGTAACGGAGATCTATCATATATGAATATATATCATATGCTCGTCTTGAAATAGAAAAAAAATATTCGTAAATAAAATAATTGAGTCAACATCCCAGGTGGCGACGGTTGCACGCGACCCCCGAAGTACGTATAAGCCACAAAAGCCTTTCACTCTCGGTGACAAACAACCGAAAGCCAAAATCCAAGGTAGGCGAGTCGGGACTTTTCACATGCTGGTAGATGAGAGTGTCGCGTGCGCGTATACTATACATATATATAGGGTCGGGGGTGCGCGTCATTACCTCGTGTGAACGCTATCCGCTGGGCAGCTCCAACGGTACTCGTGCGCACCGCGCGTGTATAGAAAAGAGTGCGCGCGCGCGCGTGCACCCTCATGAGGGCGGGTTTTGTTGCCGTCGTGGGAGATATACTTCTCTCGCGGCTATTGTGCTCGCTATCGATTATGTATCGTCCGACAACGGATTATGCCGCGCGCGGATGCGAGAAATTCTCATGATCCTGTCGAGTACTCGTAGGAATGGAAAAACTTATAGGGAATTTGAGAGCTACACATCGAGATTGTTTAGTTTGGAGATCATATTGTGGATAAAGTCTTTACACATAATTTGAGGTTTGAGTAATCTTCAAGGTTCACGTACAGCTGGTAGTTTAATTTTTCATCGAAAAAAAAGGTTGGGTCTTCGAATCTATTTCCGAAAGTTGATGACTATAAAACGTTATGGTTTCCGTAATTAAATCTAAACAGAGATAACATTCATATTTATATAAGTCCAATAATTCATAAGTTAGTCGCAAATGTCGTTAATTGCTTATACCTATGTACGATCCTGTACAATTCGAGCAAATGAACGTTATAGAAAGAGGAATTAGAATATTTAATTCGCTTCGTGTTATAAATATAAAACTTACTGAAATTGGCCCAGGTTTAAATTGGATAACTTTCGTATGTTGCGCGTAAATTTTCTCATTGCGAACAAAACTATATGGATATACTAATTATAATTCGTATTGTGTTTTGACGAAATAAATCATCCACATAATCTAGCACGTCAATTTTTTATTTCTCGCCGCTTTTATTTCAAGTCGGGGCAAGGGGATATCAGGATATACTTCGATCCGAGTACTCGACCCAGCGCGTCTCGGTGCAGTCACTGGGCCGTTCTCCAAAACATCCGAAATCCGAAAGCGAAAAATATATGTCAAACTCTACGTTAACCAACTCCATCCGCTCATAAATGAATCATACTTGATCCTATCACGGCAGATGTCTAAATTGCCAACAGTTAGTTTTTTCGAACGAAACAATCGCTGCCTCCACGAAGGAGGCGTGCTAAGAAAAAACAACGCGCCGTTGTTTGATTTTGGAGGGACATACGGCCAAGGAAATAGGAAATCCGACCGGTAAACCTCGCAAACGCGATGAACAGCCGAAATCACGCGATTGGAACAGGCGAGATTGTAGGGAATTAAGGCGCGGAATAAGCATTTGGGGAATTGATAACTCGGGCTTATATACACACGCGCACACTGCGTGCATCAGGGACTTGTCCACAAGCGAAGCTCGGGCGGCAAACAAGCACTCCGAATTGAATATATTCCCCGGCAGCTGCATCATTGACGCCAATCAGCGTCTATTCGTCGAAAAAGAGCTGGCCGATCAAGTGGCGGAGTCGCTCGCGCGTACACACAGCGTCATTAACACCGTCGGCTCGTGTGGCGTGGCTCACCTGATGCTCCAGGTGAAGGACCGACATCCGGCTCTCCGGGGAGTTTCCGTGGATCGGGCAGCGAGCCGGGGAGGAAAGGTGTAAGGTAACTCTCGCACACACACGCGCGAGAACGTATCAGAGGTCAACTCGCGGCTTCGGGGCCCAGTGGTGCGAGTACGCGCGCGCCCGCGCGCTAATTAACGCAACAGCGCTACGCTACACACGATGAAATTAGCCGTTAATACGCGCGTGTACACACGCATAGAATGGGGGTAGTTTGATTGGGCCAATTCGAGGCAATTCCTGGCGATTGCTGGTTTCATTGAGCCCGCGCTTAAGAGCTTATAACGGCGGCTCAGTGCCATGCCGCCGGCCAGCCGACATAGATCGGACGTGTACGCTCTCTCTCAACCCGACACTGTACCGATCCTTTTTTCACCTTTTCCACGAGCCCGCGAGCCGACGAAAATTTCACGATTTTTTAGGTTAGGTTTAGTCCACCCTGTGTGTGATCTGTACTCGCAAAATGGCCGATTCCCCGGAGTCAGCACGCGCGTGTGTGTACCCGTATTCACGTGCAGCGTCTCCAGCCGGGAAGTGACATGTGCGTATGTACCAGAGTCCCCCGAAGATCCGACGGCGGGCTTCAAGTTCAGAGACAGTGCCGATAGTGTGTGGTGTGTTGCTGTAGCGAGCAATGGAAACGACGTACGAGTGTGTGTCCTGATTAGCGAAGTGAACGAGTACTCGATTGATCTGGAGCTTGCAAGCTTTTTTCGCAGACTGATGGTTACTAATCATATATATAAAACCGAGTGAAAGTTCATGTACGTGTTTCTTGACGTTTCAATGGGAAGCGTGATTTGATTCCAGCGTGTTTACAATTTTGCTATTTCGTTTTCGCACAGGCACAGTTCGAATTGCTTGAATGCAGTCTCAGTTACGCATGCTGATTTTCAAAAGGATGCTATTTAAGATATCAAAAAGTAAAAGACAAAATTCAATATGCTTCGCATCGAAATCGTCGAAACAGTCCTTGTTTAAACGAGCGAGAAATATAACACGGATATGGAATTGTTTGTTTACAAAGTTTAATTCAACGCCGAGAAACGTTTTGTCATTTTTCAAGAATCAACATTGCGGTCGAAATGGACATTGAAAACTCAAACGAATTACCATACTCATTTGCTTCGGTAGATGTCAATCGTGTCTAGTACAAAAAGCAGCAATATTTTATTTTGATTCGTGCATTTTCAATGTCGTGCAATTGCGAGATTCTCGTGAGATGGCACATATAGACTCAAAATTCTATATGAAAGACGTCAATTTGACAGAATACGTTCCGGATAAATCCTCTTGTTTATAAGTTTCATTGTGCAATCTTATAACGTTCAATATTCAAACAAGTCCATATTTTTGTTTTTTCTTACATAGCGACTAGAAAATAACCCACGATGATAAAGAACATTAATTAAAAAACGATAATCATTGTATTATTCAAATATTTTACCGTATGAAGTTTTTGTATGGTGTACGACACATTTCTCTGAGATTCTACTAAAGTCATAATAAAATCCATATATCTATATGATAAATTTATAATGTTTTTATTCTGTTCCTGTATCGTCATTTCTTAAATCTTTACCGATGCCAATGGAATCGATTTAGACTTACTCATTTCGTAATAATTCTTTGAAAAGTACTTTATGACACGTGAAACTGCAATGTTTTACCAGAGTTCCTCCTAAAGTCTTATACGTTTGTGCATGAAATTCTCACGCAATTACTTCATCAATAGCAACATCCATAATCCGCATTGATCCGAAAAAATATACTCGCTGCTGCTTATCATCGCCGAGGATGATATTTCATGTAAGATATGCGACGTAAAATTCATGCCGAGGAAGCCGCGAGAAGGTAAGTGGGAGTAACGCTTGTCGCAGCGGTTGAATTACGGCGCTGCACGGACAAGTGACGGGTAAGTACTTTTCGGGAGAATCGTAAATCTTCCAATAACTCGTACCACACGAGAGGGACACATCGGTATGGTTCGCCATTGCTACCATTGCCAGAACGGAATCCCACTCATCCTTATAATCCCTTTCCAAAGGAGGGTTGGTCCAGTCGAGAATATCTCGTTTTTAAAAACGAGTCGCGCGCAAATCGAATAAAAGCCTCGACCGACGCGAGGATATACTCAAACTGCGAGCTTCTTGTTCAGTATCTCTATATGCGTACGACAAACTGCGTTAAAATCTCGAACGTTATTGGACTTACATCGTGTGGGATTTTCGTCCGTTAAAAGTTACCGAATCTCACGCGGCCTAGCAGTTATTGTTGTTCGAGCCGCGTCTCACGGCGGCGTTCGCGAGTCCACATATATAGGATCTGTTGTGGGCTTTGGCGCGCGTGCGTGCGAGGATGGCCGGTCGGATGTATATGTACACGGTTGCGCTTGCGCGCTTGCAGGGTCGACGAGGCGGGATTCGTGCGCGCGGCTTAGGGACGTCCCCCGTTGGGCCGCGTCGGCTCGGGGATTGGCGGGCGCGGAGCCGCGGGCGGGGGCCCGGCCGCCTCTTTGGGAAATTATATAAACTAGCTGGCGAGCGGCCCCTAGATCAATTGAGGGGTCGCGCGAGCCGGGCATTGGGAGCAGTCGCGGCGCGAGCCTCGGCCCAACTGCACCTCTATATATATCTCTCCCTCTCACTCTCGTGCGCTCGTGTGTATTATAGCACACCACGACCTCTTGCGCGCACCACTTGGACTTCGTTAAAAACTCGCCCGCCGCCGGCCTAATCAGCGTTAATTCGCGCGACCGCTTGGCTACACCCATTCCAGCCCTCTCTCTCTCTCGCTCGCTCGACGCCGCTCTGTACAGTTGATATATACACGGCAATTGGTGCGGCAATTGGCGGGCGCGCGGATTCGGTCGCACGTGCACCCAAACACCCGATCCGCGGACCAGCAGTGTGTGTACTCGCGCCCAGTGAATTTCAACGAGTGTTCCACGCGTACTACACCCACGCTGTCTTGTGATCGCGAGTGATTATACACACAGACACAGAACCAGGAACCAGTGCGGACCAAAGTGCGACTCGTTTGATTCGGACGACCGGATCGATTGTCGCTCTCGTCGATGGTGCACTTGATTTCGTCGACCCGGGCTGGATGGAATTTTAATCGGGTGTGTTGGATCGTATTGGTCGGACGGGGTTGATGAGGGGGAAATTTGATTTCGCCACTCGGACGAGCCAACCGCGGTGATTCGACATAGTAGACGAGAGGGTTGTCACTACACAGAGAGAGGGAGAGCGGCGAGAGCCGACTGGAGAATCCCACCTCGGACCCGGACGGACAAAAGATCGCCAAGATTGAGGTGCTATACGGGATGGACGGCGGTCCGTTCGACGACCCGCTCTTCTCGGACTTCGGAGCTCGGGCCGGCACCGGGGTCCACAGCATCCAGGTGATGCTCGGCCTCCACGGCAACCACCACGGCGCCGAGCTCATGCCCCCCGGCGGTGGACACTTGCACAAATTGGGTATGCTCATCATACACACAAACGTATTACTTCTTTTTCTCTCTCTCACTTTTTCCCTGAGTGCGGCAGTTGTTGATCGCGTACACGTGTCTGCTGCGATAATGGATTTCGGGATTATGGTTCGCGCGACCTGGCGACGATTCGGCTTTCAAATTGCGAAAAATTAGGTGTCCGTATGGTTCTTATATCAATCAAGATCTTTGTCGACAATAAGCAAGGCTTTGGGTGGTGCGCGGCCCGGGAAATATAGTTATTCAATTATTAATTCAATTACATGTATATAATTGTCGACGAAGGGGAGGGGGCGGCGCCGTATACTCTTTTACTTGTCGTGCGTGTGGATATATTCCTAAACAAACTCTCGTTAGACATCTTTTATTTTTAAATCGTTGTGGCGGTGAGACACTATTGTAAATTATTGACAGTTTAGAAAGTGTCTCGCGTTCTATCGAGTTCAATGAACACCGGTACTTTTCAAGCACGAGCAATCCAATATCGAATGATGGTTCACGCAAGCAGTGCAAGATACATATACGCATATATATAAATACCAAGCCCCCGAGTAAACATGGAACTTTGCAACTGGCGCAGACTCGTCGGGAGGTTCACCGCCGCCACACCATCAGTCGGCCCACCATCACATGCAGCAGCAGCAGCAGCAGTCGCACCATCAGCAACAGCAGCAGCACCACCAACAGCAACAGCAGCAGCAGCAGCAGCAGCAACAGAAGGACCTGAAGGAGCTCGAGTTGGCGGGCATGTACGCGTCGCTGCCCCAGACACAGGACGTGACGACGTCGACGTCGGCGGGCCAGGCCGCCGCCGGCCCTACCTCCATGCAACAGCAGCAGAACCTACAGATCGGCGCCAACTCGATAAAACGGAAACAGGATGACCCGCTCGTTCAGATGGCACCAGGTTCGCCAGATTTATCCAGTTTTAAACCCCAGCTGTGCTCCGATCAGTCGCTCGATCGTTCGAAAGCGGGTACGCGATGCTCGTTTCGTCGGTTTATCGATGGTGACCGCGCTATCGTTGCACTGAGAGAAAAATATGGAAACGATTACTAGATTTTCACTAGGTTTTCTAGTGTAATGCAGGGACAACTGAGTCATATTAGTAAGCTTTACTATCCGAAATGTAGCAATCATTACTAAAAAAGGAAAATAACATTCATTCTTCGATTTATAGGACATTCTACTAATATAGTACTTTACTAGTAAAGTTTGATACTTTAGTATAGCATATTTTACTACAATTCTCTTAGTAAACGGTATTAGAAAATATTAAAATCCGTAATTTTAACCTTTACTACAGATAGAGTACTCTTCAAAGGGGCATTTGACATAATACGCCCAAATTTAAAGGTTCATTTTCGTAACAGACTTGATCTCATGTGTGTAACACGAAGAGAGGTCTTTTATTTTCTTTTTCCATGCAACTCACTTCAAGTGTTGACTTTTCAAAGTACAACTCGAATGAGCTGCACAGATTTTAGATGGATCGATAAAGATTCCAGAAGCAAAACCGTTTCTCCCGATCGCTGCGCAGCTACGCGAATCGACAATTGCACGACATCGGCGTCGGCCGACGACGTTTTCCCTTGTCTATTTTTAAATTCTCGTGCGCGCGTCAATGAAAAACTGCATCGCGCGTTTGCGACGTATAGAATCCGTTTCCTCTCGAGCGATGTTTCAATTTGCCCAGCTGTATTTTGTTTTGTCTCTTATACGAGACGTGTTTTTGAAATTATATCAACTGAATTTTAATGTTTCCGCAGTGACGAGCGAGGCGCAACCGTCCAAGAAAGATTCGAAAAAGAAGACTGAGAACAACGGGATAAAGAAGAAGAAGACGAGGTACGTTGCCCACTAATATATAAAAAATCGACACGTGGTCAAAATTCGCCCCGAACTCTATATATGATACTTTGGTCCCGTCGACCAAAGGCGATGAAAAAGAGAACAGAGAGCGAGATAAGGGTGCATATGCCGAGGAATTCGGTGCCGACCCGGTCATTCTCGTATCACGCGGCCGATATGAGGGTCCCCGCATGCCGTCGCTCTATATATATATTGACGTCGGCCTTTGGTCGGTCGCGCGCGCGACATATGCCGCGTGACCCTCTAATTGCCCCGTAAAATACCGCGGCGTAGATCGGGGCGAGGATAAGGGCACGTTATATGCGCGCGTATACCTCGGGGGAGCATCAGGGGCGAATATATATCCGAAATCGGCATCGTTTCACGCGTGCATAATAAATAACGAGTGCGCGACGTTTTACGCCGCGGTGCAGCAGCAGCATGTGCAAGCGAGCGAGAGCCGCGGGAGTTTAATGGAGCGCTCGTTAAATCGAGCGCTGATGACGCTACGGCCGAGTGACTATGGCTGCAGTGCGGAAGGATGACGCGCTCGAGCGCCCCCTTATACACTTATCGGGTATTTAAATGCTAAACACCCCGAGATGAGCAGACGCGCTTTCCGTAAAGCTGTCGCGACGCAGCATTTGCCGCAACGTTGGTGTTCAACGAACGACCGGTCGTTGCGTCACATAATAACTTTACGAGCCGGTTCGCGCGAGGAGAGATCTTGCGCTTTGATTCGCCATTGCCAAACTCTCGATTCAAAAGAATCCAGATAAAGAATATCCCTCGACAATCGAAGATCACTCGTGTGCCTTTTTTTTCTAGAAAACAAGTGCCGCAGCGTAAAATATCATTATTTCATTACTGTGTCCGAAAAAGTTGATCTTTAGACGTTGTTTTTCCACAAACGGGATAAAAAATAATATTATATTTTCATACGATATCATTCGATTTGGCGGAACCGACGAGGAAAGTTGAGAGTCGAGTAAGTGTTTCGAGTGATAGTAATGATCTCAAGATATTTTATGACGATTCCATTTTCATCGTAATTGTAAAAGTGACCTAGTAAAAGAAATGATGCGTATAGAAATGGACTGATATATTACTTAGGTGCATAATCAAGGTACAGTTCGTATGAATATAGAACAGGGATGATTTTATCATTAAAAATTAACTCTCGACTTTTTATCTATATAGTCCACGCCTTGTCTATGACTTTTCTTTGTCCAGTGAACATTTGTCATTACATAAATTATTATCTATAGGTATAATCGATGCAATATCTAAAAGCTTACCAGGCATAGATAAGACACATAGGATTCGTCCATATGAAAACTATGCCTCGATTATAGTTTAGACGAAATCCTCGAAAAATTCATTCACGCGAGAAGTTTGGAGAATATCCATTATAAAAGTCGATTTGTCGGAGAATGACACTGCCGAGTCGAATTTAAACAAAGGCGCGCAACACGAGGACCTCGATCGAGCTAATCGGACGTGAATTCCGCTGTTACAGGACGACATTCACAGCTTTCCAACTGGAAGAGTTGGAGCGAGCGTTCGAGCGAGCGCCTTACCCGGACGTGTTCGCGCGGGAGGAGCTTGCGCTGAAGCTTGCGCTCTCGGAGTCGCGGGTACAGGTGTGGTTTCAGAATCGCCGTGCCAAGTGGCGGAAACGCGAGCCGCCCCGCAAGAGCGCCGGATACATGGCCGCGGGCTCGGCCAGTCCTGGCCTCTCAGGTGAGAATTATTCTTGTGACAAATACTTATATACCGGCTGCTTATTTTTCGAATCGAGCTTATCTGTGTCGCATGTGTGTTATCTCTTCGTATTAAATTTATGCCGGCTTGAGAATAAATTTCGTTCCGACGGTACTCTTCTCAGACCTCGTCGCACTGGTTTGGACTTACGAAACTAGACACATATGGGACTTTAGTCAAATCACGTGGTTATCTGCATCACCTCTTTGGATTTGTTTGACAAATTTTCTTGAGACTTCTCCTGATCTAACTCGTAGCCCAAAATATTTCAAAAATTTTTCCTCACAATTTTTCACTTTTGAAACTCAGATCTTTTTTAACATTTTTCTTTGGGGAAATTAAATTCTGACTTGTTTTAAATTCATTCAGTTTTTTTTTCTTGGCTCAAGATTAATTGATCTTTTTTCTTGTAATATTCAGTTTAAAATGGACATTTCGGCACGGAAATATACAAAAGAATCAAATCTACCAAGATATTTTACTTTTTTTTTCTGCAAGATGATGAAATTTTCAAATTAAATGTAAAAAAAAGCTGCCAACTGCATTAATAACTTCAAAGAAGCTTTGTGTCCAAAAAGAATATCATGCGAGATATCGCTGTTCTTCTAGAAAAGTGGCATTTATAATTAATGAATGATGCTTTTAACCCATTAATGCCCAAAGTGACCGAAATTTTGCGCTGTCTTTGAGCTTATTATTTTCGATGAAATCATAGTCTAAAAAATTTGAAACATACCTTCCCTACTATTTTCAGGGTCGCTCTTTTCAATGGTGATGGTTAAAAAAACATTTAACAATATTAACCTATCGAAAAATCAATAACAAATTAAAAAACCCATAATTTTACAGTGAAATTTTCTCTTAAAACTAACTTTTCGGTCCGTTAACATGGTTTTAAATGCTTAAAACTCATATTTACCTGGTCAATGATAGTCAAACTAAAAGTAAGTAAGATTATTTTGTCTGCAAAATTATTTGGTAACACAAAATGGCGACCGAGATTTAACATTTATCTTTCAAACTTGACTGACTTTTTTCTCAAAATCGGTGCCTTTTAGGGAAAATTTTCCAAGAATAAAAAGGTCTTAGAATCAATCAAGGAACGTGCTCAAATTTTTTCAGAATTTTCCGAGAATATTTTTGATTTTCTGAAAATTCGAAAATTTGATTTT
>CM037084.1:52349283-52375076 GCA_020882725.1 Aphelinus certus
CGAGCGCCTTACCCGGACGTGTTCGCGCGGGAGGAGCTTGCGCTGAAGCTTGCGCTCTCGGAGTCGCGGGTACAGGTGTGGTTTCAGAATCGCCGTGCCAAGTGGCGGAAACGCGAGCCGCCCCGCAAGAGCGCCGGATACATGGCCGCGGGCTCGGCCAGTCCTGGCCTCTCAGGTGAGAATTATTCTTGTGACAAATACTTATATACCGGCTGCTTATTTTTCGAATCGAGCTTATCTGTGTCGCATGTGTGTTATCTCTTCGTATTAAATTTATGCCGGCTTGAGAATAAATTTCGTTCCGACGGTACTCTTCTCAGACCTCGTCGCACTGGTTTGGACTTACGAAACTTATAGACACATATGAGACTCTAGTCAAATCACGTGGTTACCTGCATCACCTCTTTGGATTTGTTTCACAAATTTTCTTGTGACTTCTCCTGATCTAACTTGTAGACTAAAATATTTAGAACATTTTTTCTCATAATTTTGCACTTTTTAAATTCAAATTTTTTTTAACACTTTTTTTTGAGAAATTAAATTCTGACCTGTTTTAAATTCATCCATTTTTTTTATTTCGGCACGGAAATATAGAATAGAATCAAATCTACCAAGATATTTTACTTTTTTTTGTAAGATAATGCAATTTCAAAATTAAATAAAAAAACCACTGCTAACTGCATTAACAATAATCGCATGATATTTTAGAAAAGTGGCATTTATAATTAATGAATGATGATTTCAATCGATTCTTCATTTGCGTAAGTTGTAAAGAATACATGAAATTTTCTAATTGTGGCTGAAAATGATTTATCTTGTTCAATGTGGATCATCCATATCAGTTTTTTAGTATTTTTCGGGAATGTTTTAGGTATTTATGATTACAGCAGTATACTCTGCAGCTATAATAGCTCCAACGACTGATTTAACTGAATGATTTTCCATTGGATAAAATAAAACGTATCACTAGTAGTAAGAGCTCAATAGCAAAATTAGAATTTATCTCAGGACATTAAGGTTACCAAATACACGTTGTTGCAGTGTTCAGTTGTACAAAAAAAATTCGCGAATATAACGAGTTGAACTTGATGATTTTCCGACCTCAACTTCACAGATTGATAAGAAAGACAACGAACTCTCCAGAATAAAAAAAATATACTTCGAATTCATCACGAAAGAAACGCGAAAAACATTTGTCGTACAAATCCGAAGAGTTTGGGCTGACAACGGCAAAGCAGGCGTGTGTTGAACGTTCGAATTTGTTTGATTTGTCGCAGGCTCGTTCAACTCGCTGAACAGCACGCTGAACCCGTTCGGCTCGACGACGGCCTCGGCGGCGCCGCCCGACGCGTGGGCCTACTCGCCGGCGTACGACCTGGCGCCCCACCTCAACCTGCTCAGCCCGTCCAACTCGCCGTACTCGAGCTCGGCGTTCGGGGGCCCGGCGAACAACGGCTCGGCCGCCGCGGCCGCCGCGGCCTACTCGTACGCGACGATGCTGCCCCAGCACGACGCCTCGCTGTTCGCCGCCCAGTCGGGCAACGCGATGCGCGTCCACCAGGACTACATGAGCGCCAGCAACAGCCCGCCGCCCTCGCTCGCCCGGCCCGACTACCAGGCCATGGTCGCCAACCACTCGTCGCCCACCCACCTCGCCCCCGACGACGACCATCACACGGTAATACAATTTTTATCACTTTTCCAAGATTCACATATACGTACTGAAGCTTTGCATTTTCAAAAATAGCTATTCAGCCACTCCAGTTATGTACCGAAATTTGTTCCGTCCCAAATTAAGGACGATTCCTTACTTGAATCGAAAAATATAGTTTTTGCGGTGTACCCGAGCATACACTCACCTCGGCTGATATATATATATATATATATATGCGTTCCTCGTGTTTGGGGTTGCGCAACGACCCCGAAATTACCCGAGAATAAAGTGTCCGGTTTCCCGAAATCTAAAATACTTTTTCGCTTCAATTCGTCCTGCTCTGTTGAAATCTTGCAGTGAAAAATCATTGTTCATGAAGGTGGATGAGTGATTGAACGGATAGTAGATTTTTCATGTTATCAACGTGAATCTTACCTTCAGTTCCATGAGTTTTGATCTAGCATAAATGTTTACATCGAATTTGCAGTAAGTACGGTGAAAATTCATTTTACATTCAGGGAATATATTATAGTCTTTACTGCAAAATACGCAAATTTAATGTAGAAATTGATTGCATCAAAACTCATGGATAACCAAAGTGAAAATCCACTTCTATTACACGAAGAATCAACCGCAGCTCCACTCATCCGCCTTCTTATGCATCAGTTGTTTTTCACTGAAACGTTTCAAGAGAGTAGGTAACACCGTAACATGGTCAGACGACAATGAACCAAGAGTCTTGGATAATGGCACTTCTTTGGGCGAATTTGAATTTGCTTTATAAATTGAATATTCTATATGATTCGTCAGGTGAAGCTGGACTACGGGAATACGTTGAGTCCTTCGGACAAGTACGGCCAACACGACGCCAGCGAGTACTCGCAGCAGCAGCAGCAGCAGCAGGCCCAGCAACAACAGCAGCAAGAGCACAAAAACGATTACGGCATGCACTCGCCGACAAACGCGAGGCAGGCCCTGAAGGATCAAACTCTCGTCAAGACCGAGCCGGGAACACAACCAAACTACGTGCAGCTTCCTCCTTTTCTGAACTAACTCGAACCCTCGGGTTCGCTGGACTATCTAGATTTTACGCCTCGGACGACCGAGTCTGAGCTATTCGGCATTATTCATCTTCTACATATGTTACGTTAAAAACAAAAATCGAATTGTAATACATTCGCTTCGATTGAGGGGAGGTACCGCGGCGAAAGTTTATCCAAAGAAAGGGACACTAAGGGTACGGTATATGTATATCATATATCTTTTACCCTTTCTATTTCAAGGATTGTTCAACGAATTTCGTACCGGAAAATTGATGTTCCAACGTATTCAAGCGCAACCAAGTTGTTTTTGGAACCAATGGAAACAGCTTCTTTTCAATCGATTCAGTTGTTTTCTTTTTTCAGGATGCCTCGTACGCATGATACATATCTGAAATTGAGTTTTTCAATCGGATACATATTTGCCGAGGAAAGTCCTGTTTTCTTGGTACCACGAGATTCGGAGAAATGTTTTCCAATGTCAAAAATAGTGGATTGTACACCTGAGCGGGGTTAGGCGTTTTCTTTTACTGAATACCATTGCCACCGGGGTGTCTGTCAGGCGTTTTCGGGTCGCAAAGAAAAACCTTTGCGACCCGAAGTGAAACGAGTCTGCCGCGGTTGTCTAAATGAGTTGCACATAAGTAGTATGCTTTCTCTGCTGATGTGACGGAAAAATTTTTATTTTCTAAATCTCGACGCATAGTTGAGAAAGCAAGGGAAAAATACACGACATCCGAAAGAAAAATATTCAGTTTTCTAGCCCCTTTTATCGAGTAGTTAAAATTTTGCCGGCACCTCCACTCAAGGAGAAGTGCGGATATTCATTTTTGCCGGGCAAGTTGGGTGAGAGTTTCTTATATGGATGATTGCGTTTTTGAATGGGTTGTTATCGACGAATTTTGATTATGAGGAAATAAGTGTTAGAGTTTCCGATAATTTCAGATTGTGATAATTCTTGAAGAAATTTTAAACTTACCGACTAGTACAATTTCTCATTTTACTTACTAGTTTCAATTTTTTTTTTTTGAAAGATTATCTAGATGTTTATCTATAAATACTATTGCATCGATGGAATTAATTATTTCATAGTCTTTGATTATCTGTTAACAGCAATTATTGTTGATAATGAAAATATTGATGGATATTTGAGTAAAAGAAATCAGCAATACTGCTCAATAATAAATAATTTATTTTTTATTTTTTCAAATATATAGCATTAATTTTTAAGGTAACATTTATTATGAAATATATACCCTAGGTAGGAATGAACTTGTTAAAGCTGATATTAAGATGCTTACGAAAATCAAAAAGGCTAGAAGACACAAAGAAAAGTATAGATACAATTTGTCAAACCACCTATATTATATTATTTGATACGGTATTTAGAAAATTATTCATACTATTTTATTGTAGATTGAGGAAAACCGTACTATCTGTCGAAACTTTCAGTTCTAATCATAAGATCAAGTTTTTTTTATAATAATGGTTATATAGGAAAGACGTAGCGAAGTATAAATGTAACGTTTGTATGTACTTTTTCTGTAAGTTACAGTTTTTATTTTTAAATCTTTAATGTGCTTAGTTATTAAAGAATCCCAGTGGTATAGAGTGTGAGGTAAATCATTTCATTATATTTTTATTGTACGTTTGTATGTATAGTTACTTGTCATGTAGTTATGTCACATCTAGCTTACACTAATGTTAATTGTTAAGTTCTAATTTCTCTAGGATAATTACCATATGCTTTATAATAAATTAATTTTTTGTTTTATTGTTAAATCTGATAAGCCAAATTCTCAAAGAGAATTTTCTTAAAAACTGTTTGTATTACTTTTTTCGAAAATTTGAGATGAAAAATATAAAAAGATTATATGTTATAACAACGTTCAATTTTATTGTAATAAAAATACTTCTACAATATAAGAAGTTACTGCTCCACATTTTCTTCTTTCTCGTCGACTTCATCTGAGTTTTCATACAAACTTCCAATAGGCTTCTCGGTATTTAATACACCTTCTCCCGAAAAATGACTCTCTTCTTCTAATTTATAAATACACAATGCTAATAACTGCTGAGGAGGTAATTTACTGTAAGAAGGGTTTTTCAAAAGAGTTTCATGCACATCCTTCAGTTTTGTCCTTGGAACATTAATATTAGTACATAAATGATAGAATAATCAAGTAAGAAATGCACAAAAAATTAATTGTATTGATTCAGTAAATTTCATGAAATCTTGGCAATAAAAACTTGTTCAATCTTTCATTAATTTTTTTCAAGTACTGCTTATTTACCTGTTATATAATGACGCATAAACCTGTTTGTAGACAGTCTGTTTAGGGAAATTTTCTCTCAAATAAATGAAAGTTTCATACATTTGTGAGCACGGTACATAATCATAACAAGGATGCCTTTTCAAGACTTTGAATAACTCCTTAGCATCGTCTCCAAACAGCAATTGTAATAAACTCATCAAATTTCTCTTCAGTACTTTCCTCTTAACTGTCAATCTGAAAGAAAAAATTTTGTTGGACACACATCACGAAAATAGTCAATTTATTTAGTATGATATTTGTGGAAACTCAACTGTTCTGCATATTTATGATAAGTTATGAGTGTGTTAACGGTGGCATAATGAAGATTATTTTCTTCAAGATAAGAGAGCCTTGGAAGAACTACTGAGTAATCTCTAACTAGGGCTAAAAATCTGGGGTGGTTACGTAATACCAGTATCATGGGTTTTTTCAATAGATTTTCAATTCTGGTTTTAAATTCTTGAGGATGCAATTGAAAAATTTTCCAAATCTTCACGACCATTGCAGGAGTTATTCCGTACTTGTCAAAATATGATAGATAAGTCTCAAGAGTACTTGGAATATAATCAAGCAGTTTTGGACATTTTTGGACAAGTTTTAGAGTATCATCTTCAAATTTTTCCCTGAGTATACAGTAATTGACTTCAGCTTGACCAGGATGTAGCCTTATCAGCCAATAATTTTTCACTATCTGAAATCATTTTCAAATTTATTTTATCTCATTTGATTTCATGAATTCATATAAAATATTAGATTTTATATCATTTTATGACATAAAATCTACCATTGATATAAAATGAATATAAAAATTGAATACTAGATTCTAGAAATTCTTACCAATTGTTTACTATAGTTCAATTCATTTGTTATAAACTCGAACAGTACCTCTAAAAGTTTGAAACTATTCCACTGAATTCCAACATCGGTAAATAATAAGCGTTTCAGTTGACTGTTGGTTAATTTGAGCCTGTTATAAAGGTAATGCTGAAGACATTCATTGTAATACATTTTGACTGGCATTTTCTCATTCAAATGATCCAGTTTCCCTTTATTATAAGGCATGTTTATACTGGAGAACAAATTTTCTGCTAAATTAGCATCAACCTCCATTCGAGTATTGGCTTTAAATAAGTGAACAGGTTGAGACATTCCTTTGCTAAAACTAAAATGATGACATAAAAAAATTATGTTTCCCAAAATGAAATTCAAATCAGTGTAAACAAGAAAATTTAGAATTATTGTACTTCAAGATTAGACTAGGTGTAACTGTAGGGACTCCCAAATCTTGTAACAGCATTATTTTTTTCTCAACCTTCCACGGGGATTTTTTGAATATTAGGCTGGCTTTATCAATCCCACTTGTGTCTATGCTATATTTCTATAAAAATAAATCTCATTTTTTATTTAAAATAAATAGAATTCAATATTATTCAATGATCAAAATAAAATGGATTTACTTCTAAAATTGACTTGACAGAGTGAATATGAGAGCGGTCGATCTTTGACAGGATGCTTTTTCTTCTTCCACCTTTATCAAAGCCAAAATCAAAAGTTTTTCGGAGCCTTGAAAGATCACTCTTTACTTGTTCAGGATCATGCTGTTCGCAGTTCATACTAATAGTTCGTAAAACAGTTTGTGAACAGATTGATGTGCACGCTGTGCATTTGTTCAACTGCGTTAACTTGAACATTCTGATACAGTTTAGACAATTTATCACTGATGACTATGAAAAAATGATTGTGCACAGTATCTAAAAGGTCTAAAATTCACTTGAAATAGAAAAGATCACATTTTTTCAAACTTCACATCATTATAAGCTTTCACTTTGAGAATTCGCGTGAGGCTTTCACAATCAAAAATAATGAGAGCGTCCAAGAATTAACTTTTTGATCACATGTTTGCATTGCTCAGAGGTTAGGTTTTTGAATGAGAACGTAAACACAAACTCTGGCCGCATTGCAGCGCACGAGGGTGCGGGATACTCGCTGCCCCCCACGCACCTGCTCCAAAATACTTCGTGGCAGAAACAGAGTATTGCATATAAATAATCTCTTTGAGCAATTGATTTTTTTTGACGTTTGTAATAGTTTGATTCTAGAGAAAATGAAATGCTCCACTTCTTGTGATTTCAATTCCAACTAAGTACATTCCTGTTATTCCTAAGTAGCGTTCTATAATTTATATCATGAATATGTAATGATTTTCAATTTGATGATCTTCATGGCACTTGTTCAATTCATGCGCCGGAAGAGATTAATGTATTAATAAATTTACATGTATACATATACGCAATATCAATCAAGTTTGCTTTCGAATTTACCGCGTCAAAATCATTTGGCAACGCCGCATTTCCCTTTCTACGAGCTTTGTTGGTGTTTTGACAACGATGTTATTATTGCATCGTAATCTGTGGTTCCGGAAGAGTTTAGGACTTTGTTCATTTTTGGAATGTTTTCTATAATTTTTATATTATTGATGGATAACTACTTATTCAAAGTAAGCCGTTCATATTGAAGCAATATTAGCAACAAGAGAATGAAACCATGGCGCAGTCGATCTTCGATGCTTTGTCGGGTAAGGTGTTGTTGTTGTTGTTGTACAGAGATACTTCATTGTTATGAAACACATTCCGTTTGTTTACAAGTTTTTTTATACACAGATTTGGTATTTCTATTGAATCTTTTAATTTCTTCACTTTGAAAATTGTTATTTAAGGCAGAAATCTCTTAGTGCAATAGATGAATATATTCAAATTCTTACACTAAGGACTAATATGAATAAATAATTATTACTCTAATAATAATTTATCAGCCTATTTTGGTTTTGTAGCTCAATACTAAAACTCAACAGATGATTTTGACTTATTTTCAGGTGTATCTCTTGACGGCTCGACCGTCCAGTCTCTCTTGGATTCTCAGACATTGATGAATGAAGTTGAGCAATCGGGTGAGATTCTAATATTTACATACCATCAGAAGTAACATTTCTAAATTTTTTGGCTCGCTAAACTAATTATTTTTGAAATTTTAGCGATAGATCAAGATGAAGAAGATATATTTCAATGTGGCAAATGCAAGAGCCAGTTTACGTCATTGCACCTATTTGTGCTCCATAAAAGAGAGCACACAAAAGTTCAAGAGCAGACTGTTGATTTAAGTCAGTATTTGGTGAGTAATGATAGTCATGTCGTCCAGACGGATGAAAACTGCCAAGATGGTTCTCAGTACAATCCTGAAGATGATTTTAATCAAAGCCACCAACTCGGAGAATCAATTATTCTGGAAGAGAATGACATACTCTTTAGGTGAATTCATAATACTAATCATTAACCAATTTTCCTCCAATCCGTTTGTACTAACCGATAAAATATTTCAGCATGGGCCATGAAGGTGCTAGCTACTTAACTTCTGATTCAAGCTTTAATGTTCCAATAATTCTAAATACTGATGGATTGGAGACTTTTGCCAATTCATCTATACCAGGGACTGATAATGATCTAATGAATGAAAGAATTGATGAAACGCATGCTCTGGATAATGATATTGATGATATTGATCAAAAAGTTGGAAACAGCATTTTGCAAGATGCAATTGATCGTAATGCTTGTGAAGCAGAAAATTCTATTGAGGATTCAAAGCAAGAACAAGAAAATACATCTATCCAAACACAAAATTTGAAGGTAATCAATATTTTTGACAATTCATACAAATTATATTGAGAACAAAATTGATTCAAGAAATAGTCACATCAATCTCAGCGTTATACATTAATATTAATATAAGAAATAATTTGAATAAATTCTGATGAGCATTTTTTTTTCAGTACAAGTGTACCTACTGTAACAAGCAATTTGCCAAGAAATTTTACTGGCAACAACATGAGCGTTCTCATACTGGAGAAAAGCCATATCAATGTGTAGTATGTGGTAGACCTTTTGCTCAGAAATCGAATGTGAAGAAACATATGTCATCGCACAAAGTATGGCCAGGAACTGCCATACATTCATTACCTCCAGAGGTATTTTCTTTTAATACATTCATACTATCCTTTGCCAAAATAGAAATAATATATAAATGTATAAACTAATATCTTAGGCACCTGTTGATGGTAGCATCGAGCGCTCCTATCACTGTCAATTCTGCAAGGAAATTTTTGATTCTTACAAGGCACTTAAAGGTCACCTAATCGTCTCCCATATGACGCTCAAGGTATACAAATGCGTGCAGTACGGATGCGGCTCAATGTTCGCCGAACTTGAAGACTTCCTTGAGCACACCCGCAGTCACAAACGCTCCGAGTACCGATGCCACGTCTGCGGCGAGACTTTCAATACTTTGTCCGATCTTGGGCTACATCAGTACACGCACTCCGTCCAGAAGCAAAAGACCACTGAAAAGTAAGTGATCTTCTCATATACAGAATGAAAAGCTAACTCAAAGGCATTTGGAAGTATACCTTTTCATCTCTTGTGTTGGAAAATTGTTCATAGAGTCTTATTTCTCAGCACTTGTGATGAGAAACATCGTTCGATACACGTGCAAAATGTGATTCTCACTCTCGCCAGAGAATCATTTTTTCTTTAAGAATATCGAAAAATACTATGCTTTCAATATTTCAGGTATTACTGTTGCTCGGTGTGTAAGTCATCCTTCTCAAATATCGAGGCGCTTCAACACCACACAGAAACGACAACGCATGACTACGCTTGCCCTCATTGTGGAAAAAGCTTCTTGATCGAGAGATTCCTCAGACGGCATCTCAAGACTCACGCATCCTCGGCTAGATTCGCTTGCGAAGACTGCGGCAAGGCTTTCAAGACCGAGCAATATTTAGCTAATCACAAGCTTATACACAGCAAAGATACACCTTTTATCTGTCCTGTGCCTGTGAGTATTACAATGATACTATAATTCTTTTTCCAAATTAAAGGCTGTTTTCCCACGCTCAATTTTTTAACTTAATGAAATATAACAAAATTATTGTAATTGATTTGTTCTCAGCACTGTGGGTCAAGTTTCAAGCGCAAAGATCGCTTGGGTCGTCATATGCTCATTCACGACTTATCCAAAAGGCTAAAATGTCCATTTCGCGGGCATTCAGGCTGCACGCGTGAGTTCTCTAGGCCTGACAAACTTAAGCGACATCTGCTCACTCATAGCAACATCAAGCGTTTCAGCTGTGCTTATTGCAATCGACATTTCCATCGAGCGCAGGCTCTCAAGCACCATGAGCTAAACAAGCACGCTCTCAAGTGTGATGTCTGCTCACATGTGAGTATTTTGTTATGTGATTCATACAAATTATTCTGGGCTTTTTCATCTTATTCATTCATAACAATTTCAATAAAATAATTACAGTTAACAATTATGATTTTATAATGATTTTGATCATTTTCTTTCAGTCGTTCAAAACAAAAGATCAATTGATTAATCACATCTGTGAACAGCCGGCTGAACTCAAAAAACATACTTCTTCACAATTGCCAAAAAAAGCTTCAGGCTCATTTAAGCCTCGAAGACCGACTCCTAAGCGACAACCGTCTTCTAAAACTGTCAATGCTAGTTTAACACCAAGTACTTCTGATAAAGAGACAGATAAGGCTAAGGCTAACAAAATTGAAGAGACACAAAAAGAGGTAGGATTAAGATCATTACAAATACTTATATTGTACGTTAGGTCGTCAGATGGAGAAATACAAAGTTTATCAAATTCTAATATTTTAGTAACCTCTATTAGCACTCTCTTCCGACCAGAAGATCTATATCTATGCAAGATGATGGAATCATTTCGTACATCGCTTCATATCATATTTTTTTATATCATGTGAAGATATGAGATATTGTATCATATTTTCATTTTTAAAGATTTGAAGTGGATAATAAAACTTTCTTCTTTTAATTTCAGGTTGTCCTAGAGACTTTAAAGTTTAACTCACGAGAAGACGATTTTGATATTAAAATGGAATGTATGGATCTAAATCTTGATCTCAGCAATGAAGCTTCATTAACTTTAGATTCTCTGAAGAATTAAAGAATCATTTCGATTGAAGTCACATTTTTCGAAGACATAATCGACACCATGATGATTGGAAGAAAAAAAGAACTAAAGTGTTCAATCGATCGTATTTGTAAAACGAAACTGCATTTTTTTAAAACTTTAGCATACGGTATTTTATAGCTTACATATCTGTGATAATTGTATTATAAGCTATATCAATATAAGTAACTTATACACCAGATACCATTTGTTTATACTCCTGTAATATTACGTAATAATGAATTTCGAAGGAAAACCTGAAAAAAATTCTGCCATTTCTTCATTCCTCCAGATTATTTTATTTGTGAATATATTATATATGTATCGACATAAAACAATGAATACTTTTGGTTTTTGGAGGGAAACATTTTTTTCATGGAGAAGTAATAAATTCGCAACGTTTAATAGTTATCCAATGCACTATTTGCATTTCTATTTTATTTTTATTTATTCAGCCATAAAATCAAATCAGCAAATAAAATAAAATGATTCGTACAGAATACAATTAGATAACATTTTCAAATTAAGTTTCAATGTATTAGAGAAAATTATATGAAACCTATTCTTGAGATGTGTATTTTACGAGATAAAACGTATTCTTGAAACGTATTTTATTAGATGATTTAATGAATTTTGAAAAATGTTCGTTCTACTAACAAGAATTCTTTGAGGAGTCTACAATTTCAGTTTTTATTTCAGAGTTGCAAAAATAAAAATACTCAAGAGATAATATTACAAGTTTATTGTTAGCTCGAATTAAGAAAATACAGTTTACAGTGTACAAGACTCAACATTGTCAGTATATATTATAGACAAACAAAAAGAAACAACAATACCCAACGCCGCTGTTCCCTTGTGTCACATACATAGACATACTTCCAATGTTCATTTTTGTACAATACTCTATTTCTTCCTTCAGGTAATATATTCCTTTTCAATTCTAATCTAGAGTTTCAAGTAATGAATTATCCCTTGATTGTATTCCGTAATAAGATTAAGACTTCGTGGACGATTTCTCTGGCATTCACTATATATGCCCCATCAAAGCACATTATTCCAGAATGCGTTTCATGCAGAATTATAATTATATATAATGTACAGCGATCTTGTCTATCTTCAAGTAACTATATCTTAGCTTAGATTTACTATCACTTATACATTCTTGCTCCTCTTGGGAATTTCGATTTGCCACAATTTATGTGTAATGTTCATGGCGGAGTGTGTTTTTTTTGTGTCTAAGTTCCAATGCAAATGCATCACAACTGACCTTATACAGTTTTAGGTGGGTTTCGAACTACCGAACCACGGTGTGATATTTAATGCACTTGAAAGGATCAGAGGTGAACGCCGGAAATCGAAATCCTGGGCGAGAATCAAGAGGCTCCACTTATACATTCATTTACTAGAGAAAAAAAAAAATTTGCAATTGTTTTTGAGATTTTTTAAATTCTACACGAATTCTATCGCTACTAATAAAATATTACTAAATTATTATTATAGTTTAGAATTATATTCTCTGGAGACATTACGAATATTGCTTGAAGATCAGATTGGCCATCATTTATATTGAATTATAATTTTCTGCAGCTCATGGGAAGTCATTGAATAGATTGAAATTAGTTTATTTGTGACTACTCATTACTGAGTAATATATCAATAAACTAATGTAACAAAAAGTAATTAACTAAAAATATCAAATTATAGTTCAGATCCTAGTACAGGAACTATGTTTCTGAGATCGTAAATTTACGATTTCAATGCAACCGACAAATTATCATTCTTATTCACAAAAAGACTTTATAGCATTCAATTTTGAAAAAAACTGTAGGCACGAAGGCTATTACAATTTTACGCGCTTTCAATATATTATCTATTATTTTTGTTTCACAAATAAATTCTACCCAATTACATCCTCAATTCTCTGTTTATTCAGTGTTAAATAAGAATGGTAAGTATGGTTTACAAGATGTATCAAACAATTATTTTAGCTCAGTGAATATTTTGTATTTTCATTATTAAACTGTATTGTTGTATCAAAGTTGCAGACAATTCATTGGTTCAATATAAAGATCGAGGTATCTGCGAGTGTAATCTTGCATTTGATTGGCACATATGAGATCTTTCCCAACGAAAATCATTAAATTATTCTTATAATTTGAAGATAGTGTGATTTGTATAGATATGAGACACCTTTAGTTAAAAGTTGATTGATTCAATAAAATTATTATCATTTAGAAATAAGCTCAAAAAAAAAGTTCAAGTGTAGTTCGAATTTAAATGACTATCAATAGATTTGAGGATAATAATTTGTATAATCAATGTCTGGGAAAAATTGACTTCTTTTTTCTGACCATATCTTTGTTCTCTCCAAGTCAGATACTGGATCCAATAAATCAGTTCTAATAAAGGTTCTCAATAAATTATTTCTTCAAAAGCTTACAATTCTAAAGAGTAAAACAGTTAGAAGCTACAGGATTAAATTGTTGGAAAACTGGTTACTACACCCTAGAAGTTTATATAATAAAAACATGAAACTTCAATCAATGTTGACATTTTCCAAAGTTATCACTGTGTCCACCAAACTGTACATGTGGACATTATATTCCAGAATTATGATTGAATATTTTTTCTAATTTGGATGCTCTGTACAAAGGCACCTCTAGTTCTTCAAGTTTGAAACCATACACAAAATCTCATAATCGTATGTAAATCATATTCACTTTAATTTCAATGTAATAATTGACAACGAAAATGCTGTGAATAATTGTGATAAACATAAATGATGTCGATCCCAAGCTAGTTTCATAAGCATAAAGGCTTTTCTAGAGTATTATTACAGTTATGTATACCTTTATATCGATTCGATTTATATATATATAATTATATACAATAGGTAATTGCAACTCAACCATCAGTTTTTTTAAGGTTTTTTTTCTTGACATCAATAAATTTTTCAATATTATTAGTTTAGTCATAAAGCTTACACAATTTTGTCTCATATTTTTTTTCAATTTTGAATGGACTTTATCGTCTACTATCACTTAAAATGGAAGAAGAATTTTATTTATTCATTTTACCTTCTTCGAAAATTAGATGAAATAAACTGATAAAAAATACAAGGCTTCATCTTTGAGAAAACAAATATTTACTTGTAATAAAATTAATTCTTATTTCACAAGACTGTTTAGATATTTTGTCTCAAATATACTCAAGTTCAAATCTGTTCAGACATACAAAATTGATGTATACTTTAGAATGGGATTCAGTTTTTCTTTTATGGTAATGGGGTCATTCCTTAACATGTTTGGAATAAAATTTAAATATTAATGAGATTTACAAAAAATTCAATATTTTACATTTATAAATAAATATAAAAGCTAATGTCAATGTACATTCAAAGTTCATCAAGATCAAATGAGTCCATAGTGTGTTTTTTGAAATTGTTTTTTCATATTTTTACGTCTTTAATTCCTGAGTTTTTCAAAACAAATTGTTGGTCGTGCTTATCATACACGTTTGTTTCAAAATAAAATAATCATATTCAACTTCCCCTACATGAATGGTAAATACTTAACAATTAAATAGAAAATCTTACGAAATTCTTAAGCTAACTATTCATACATTTGTCAACAGTTCTACCAGAACCAAAAATTGATACGAGTCTCATTTCACTTTCATGCATACACACATTCCTTTTCAAGGATTATTATTGATGAATTACTTATACGTCTGTGCTTTACATTATTTTCATTTCTCTGGTAGCACGACTAGAAAATACGGGTATCAGCCATTGATATTAGTATTACTTTCTGATAGTTTACAGGTTTTTTTTGGCCTCTTCGGACTCCAAGATATCAGCATCTGCTGCCATGGCTCCTGTGAGTAATACAATTATTGTTTATTAGATACGTGTATATCATTGTTTTTAATCTTTTGTTAAAAGTTGACAAAACTGAAAATATTTTTAACTTGAAAATAAAAAGTAATTACAAATACGTACAATCAACATTTTTACATATCAACATTTTTCAGGCTTGAAATGTTAACTATGAAAATGGTTGACAATTTATAAAAAAAAATCATTTTCCATGTTTAAATATTCTTTGTAACCAAAAGAGAACTTTCTTTAAATGTTATCAAACTAATCATTTTCTGAAGACATTCAGATGACATACCTGAACCTATTAACAATTATATTTATGCAATAATATTCATGTAATAATATTCATGTTTAGGCACTCATCATTGCATTCTTATTGACTTTGATACAGTTAACATCTGTGATGTCACATTCTATGTAATAAATAAAGAAGATGAATAAACAATAAATATGATAAATATTTTCTGAGAATGAAACATTAAGAGTGGACTGTATCAAAAATCAATTTCTTGTATTTGTTAAGAACTTTGGAACGGACAATTTTAATGCTTTGACAAATCCAAAAGTCAATATTTGAATGGAAGCATTGAATGAAAATTGAAATAAGCTGAATCCTAAAGCTGGTGAATACTATAAACAAGCTTGTTCAACTCAAAATAGAAGATGAATTGAAAGTCAATGTTCATTCAGTTTTTTATATTCTTTTCAATCAATAACAATTCAAGTTTATGCCATCAAAGACGAGAAATAAATCATCAATCAAATAGGTTTTTTCGTGTCACCGCCAACCATTCCCTTATTGATTTAGATTCGTTAGTTCAACACCCATCAGCTATATAAATGATGTAAATATTCATAAAACATACCACCCATAGGAGTAGCTTCCATGCGACTCTTTTCCTGTTGGGTAGATGGATTTTTATTATCTGTCTGAAATGCCAAGCACATCACAGTAACACAATATAATTAATCCAAAACTTTTGTTAGTAATATTACACACAATCAAAAGCAAAACAGGTTTATACTAAATAGTTTTTCTCAATAATTTATTAATGGTAATAATTGTGGCATACTGAAACTGAATGTATTCTGGAAAATTTCATATCAATAAGAATAGAGGTTGGTGAAAAGGAATTTACTTTGGATTCTATTGCAAAAAAACATGATAAATGCATTAGCAATCAATCGGTAACTAACTACCTAGAGCTCAGTGAAAGTTTGAACTTAAGCTTGCTTGAATTCATTTTCCACTAATAAAGCAAAAAAGCTATAGCAACAAAAAAAATATTGCATGAACTTCAAAGAAATATTTATCTCACCGCAAAGTACTGATGCCACAAAACACAGCCATAAACACATAGCACCGAGACTAGAGACTGGCAAAGTAGCCAGAGCAGAATATTGAGTGCCTGTGTTCTTTCAAACAGTTCAGCCCCATGCCTGATGCAGAGCAGAGCCTCTGTGACCATTATGGCACCATATACCCAACACTGGGTGCCTACTCGACTACAAGAGGAATCCGTAACATATATGTAATATTGCCTAGAAGAAATAGAATTAGAATACAATCATTTCTGCTCCATAGAACTTTTGATGAATTTTAAAACAATTTTCTTGAAAAATAATTGTATAAGAATACATTCTTTCAATATTTTCATTGATGTAATAGAAACAATGAAAAGAGGTAACCAATACTAACCTAACAGATGGAGCAACAATTACTCCAATTAACATCAGTCTTGATACAACAAATGGATGGGAAGGTGGAAATTCATAGACGTGTTTCAGGAAGAATGTATTCAATTCTGAGACCTGCCAGAATATCACCAACTGGCATAAGGCAATAAACCTCATATAAGTACAAGTAGGATCAAGCCATCTGACTGATGTCCAGCTACCTGGTGTGAATTGCATAACTACCCTCTTCAATTTTCCAGTAGTGCTTTTTATTTCTCTAATGCTCACCCACTTATACTCTCTCATCTCTAGTTTCTGGCAAATTTTCAGTCCAACCCAAATACCTAAACCATTGCACACTAGCACATCCAATACAAAAGAGTCCCACCAGCACTCAGCAAAATTAGGCAGTAGGTGAGCAAAAGCTATCTCTGTCACCTCCCACATGACACTTATGGCCCACAATATTCCTAAATGACGTATAAGGATGGCCTTGAAAGCCCAGCCAAGAAAATGAGCCAATGCAAATACATCCATATGATTCCAAATTTTTTCTGCAGTTATATCTGAACAATTGACTCCATATTCTTTATCCATGTCAATGTGGAACGATGCTAGTCTTGGATCTATCCACACAAATATCTTACGAGCTGTTTCATAATTTTGAAACAGCATAAATAATAGGAATGTCTCATATAAAACACTACTTCCAAAAACTATCCTCCATACTGCTGGATGAGGTCGGGTAAATGGTCCATTAGGAAAAGTTAAAATAGAAATTATCAAGAAGAAGAATCCAATGCATAGTAAACCTGCCTTGAAGTTATTTTCTACATTTGAACAATCCCTGCAAAAAATAATAGAATTATTTTTTACTCATGTATTAAATTTATACATACTGTATATTTTAAATTAGATTGAGAGCTCGTGTATTCTTTTTAAAGATGAATACAATTCAATCATTATATAATTAAATGATTTATAAAAATATTACTTATGATGATGATATTGAATGAAATAGAGACTTTATTATTCATTCTATGCAATCAAATGTTCCCATTAACTGAATGTGAATATAATGACAAGGCTAATTCATTATTTAGAGAATCCCTCCCCTTAGAGGAAGACCTGCACTCTTTTTTAAATATAGCTCTCAATGTTAAGAAAGCAGTTGGTATCATTTGATATTGCCCAACGTACCTGACAAATGCAAAATAGATGACAGCACAAATCAGTATTAGTAGAAGTGTGATGGTGTGAGGCTTGTAAAAGAACTCAATGGAAATATCTTCCACAGGCCTTTCGTTGATTTCAGGAAAAGTATCGGTGTTAGAACGTGTTCGGTATCCCTTGGTACTAGAGCAATCTAAGAGATTCTGTTCATCATCTTTGGTGCAGGTGGACCTCCGACTCCGAGACTGTTCTTCATTAACAAGAGTCATCCTGAAGTTTTCCAGTTATCCAGTTGAATGACTGAAATTTAGATTCTACGTCAGTTAAAAATAACAGACAATGATTTTTAAAGGAATTAGAAGAAATGTTTGTTTGATAAATCATGACTCCATAATTTAAACTATTAGTTCTCATCTTATACATAACAAGAAGACATGTTATATTTACTTGGATTATACTTCCTCTGTTTATCTACTCCATTCAAAACAAATGAAGCATTTATACAGAAACAATGATAAGATCACTTTGATCCTCCAGATTATAGATTAAGTCTGTTCAAACATGTTTTTATTTCTGTATACTTGTGCAAGAATAGTGTGTTTGCATGACCCAGGATAATTAAAGATCTGTCTTCTTTGTCATGAACAGGCTTCCCAATCTGGGAATTAACTAAGACAGCAAAACTCTTTACTGTATCTCAAACTCACAAATCAATAAACAATGCCGCGTACAGCTCGCAACTCACGCTATATAGATCAGGAACGTGTTGTTCGTGTCGGGCTATCGCGTCATAGTATTGTATAACAGTGAAAATGAGATCTCGTGAGTGGACACAGGGTGAAACTCACCGAAAAACTTTGGGGGTGGTTTTTCAAGAGCGGCTCATGGTATGTGCGACGACGGCGGGCCACTGTGACGAGTAGGTATATACTTTTCAGAAAATTCGCAAAGATCGGCAGCAGCTCATCTCACGTGCCGCAGCTAATTCGATTACACGCCCCGCGTATATACACGTACACCTAAGTATAGACAGCTCAGACGACGTGGTGACTGCAGATTGTGCAGTGGTGTCGGAGAAGCAACGTGCGGGAGACGTCTTTTTTCTGCCCTGTCTTTTTCCCCACCTACTCATCCGCAAGCAGGTTATGTCCGACTAATCTGAATTTTGTTGTAGGTTATGTTCGCCGATTGCAGCAGCCGACGATGGCGCTGTGTGGGGAATTGAGGATGCGTCGCCGCAGTGATTGGCCGAATCACGATTGGCGCAGCATTTTTTGCGCAACTCTTTTTATAATTCGCCAAGTCGCTGAGTTATATTCATTGGTATTCATTTGGCGCACAGATTATATTATGAGCATTGTTTCCCACTTCTACTTATCTTTGCTTACTACTTATACATATGTAACCTTTTTTACTTGTACTTTTTTTTCCAGGTGTTATGCTAACCTAAAAATGCACCCATATTTTTTCCTTCCAGGGTTTACTAGGAGATGTACCCAATGCACCCATATTACTCCGAATTTTAATACGGGTAACAACTGCGAAACCGATTCCATCAGTTCCACTTTGTATACGAAAGTGCATAAGTTAATATTTCAAATGATGCGCCTTTTTATTGTGTCCAATTTTTTATTCCCGCCAAGAAAAAAAACATTACGCAACAAGAGACTCACAATTTTGGACAAAATTTTACGAATATCAACTTTCCAAGAATTATTCCCATAATTATTATGAATTATTGTGGTTGAATGATGCTGATAAAATATATTGCATTCCTTTTTTTATAAAATCTCGCATAGTTCTGTGGAAATCACCCATCAGAGTAAGTCCCTAATGAGCAAGCTCTACTGGGGACCTACCCTCACTTGGATTCTATATCAGCCAATAGGAAAAAAAGAGTCGATTGCCATTTTAGTTTTAACCAATCACTGTTCTTGGAAAAAACCGGAAACTACTCAGAAAAAGCTGTAGCTATGCTATAAGTTCCGCATACGCATACGAGACTGCACAGTCGTGCCCAGGCAGTTGAAGAGAGCAGACGCATCATCAACCCCGTCCGGCGTCCACTTCATATGAACTGCAGCTATCCACGCTTTTCAATTATATCCAGTGTTCACCCCCAGATCCAGTCAACACTGATAGGGTATCCAATGCATTATTACACAACAATTTTATTTTTACCCCTCATTATAGGTAGATATAGGACTTATTCACTGTACGTGTAGGTCTCGTACTATGCTCATTTATTGCCTGAACGATCTTTCTTTGTGTCAGCCATTTTGTTAGAATAGGAGTAAATCCACCGGACAACTTATTCCAATGCACTTAACATTATTAGGAATACCTCTTGTAAAGATTATGCAACTGAGCTAGAATTAGTTTGTCGCAGGGCGTGGTCAGTGCTTCAGCATTTGAAGTGAGAACAAGTGAAATTTCAGCTAAGGAAAGTTGACCCTGGATCCGAACGATGTCTAGGTAGTTAGGGTCACCGATGACGTTCCAAGGGTGCGCTCCTGGTATTTTTGCTCGGGGAAGCCGACCCTGGACCCGAACGATGTCCAGGTAGTCAGGGTGGCCGATGACGTTGTTCCGAGGGGGCGCTCCTGGAATTTTTGCTTGGGGAAGCCGACCCTGGACCCGAACGATGTCCAGGTAGTCAGGGTCGCCGATGACGTTGTTCCAAGAGTGCGCTCCTGGTATTTTTGCTCGGGGAAGCCGATGCTGGACCCGAACGATGTCCAGGTAGTCAGGGTCGCCGATGACGTTGTTCCAAGGGTCCGCTCCTGGTATTTTTGCTTGGGGAAGCCGACCCTGGACCCGAACGATGTCCGGGTAGTCAGAGTCGCCGATGACGTTGTTCCAAGGGTGCGCTCCTGGTATTTTTGGTTGGGGAAGCCGACCCTGGACCCGAACGATGTCCAGGTAGTCAGGGTCGCCGATGACGTTGTTCCAAGGGTGCGCTCCTAGTATTTTTGCTTGGGGAAGCCGACCCTGGACCCGAACGATGTCCAGGTAGTCGGGGTCGCCGATGACGTTGTTCCAAGGGTGCGCTCCTGGTATTTTTGGTTGGGGAAGCCGACCCTGGACCCAAACGATGTCCAGGTAGTCAGGGACGCCGATGACGTTGTTCCAAGGGTGCGCTCCTAGTATTTTTGCTTGGGGAAGCCGACCCTGGACCCAAACTATGTCCAGGTAATCAGGGACGCCGATGACGTTGTTCCAAGGGTGTACTATTGGTATTTTTGCTTGGCTCCTGGTATTTTTGCTTGGGGAAGCCGACCCTGGACCCGAACGATGTCCAGGTAGTCGGGGTCGCCGATGACGTTGTTCCAAGGGTGCGCTCCTGGAATTTTTGCTTGGGGAAGCCGACCCTGGACCCGAACGATGTCCAGGTAGTCAGGGACGCCGATGACGTTGTTCCAAGGGTGCGCTCCTGGTATTTTTGCTTGGGGAAGCCGACCCTGGACCCGAACGATGTCCGGGTAGTCAGAGTCGCCGATGACGTTGTTCCAAGGGTGCGCTCCTGGTATTTTTGGTTGGGGAAGCCGACCCTGGACCCGAACGATGTCCAAGTAGTCAGGGTCGCCGATGACGTTGTTCCAAGGGTGCGCTCCTAGTATTTTTGCTTGGGGAAGCCTACCTTGAATCCGAACGATGTCCAGGTAGTCAGGGTCGCCGATGACGTTGTTTCAAGGGTGCGCTCCTGGTATTTTTGTTTGGGGAAGCCGACCCTGGACCCGGACGATGTCCAGGTAGTTAGGGTCAGTTTTCTGAAGCAGAAATACCAGTAGCGCACCATTGGAACAATGTCATCGGCGACCCAGACTACCTTGACATCATTTGGGTCCAGGGTTGGCTTCCCCACGTAAAAATACCAGGAGCGCATCCTTGGAATAACTTCATCTGTGATCAACGAAGCTGTGATATACTGTAGAAGTAACTGAACAGCTGTATACTGCTGTACACTCAACTGTACATTTATATATTTATATCTTCATATATTTATATATATATATATAAACTGCTGTATGCTACACACTATGCCGATAGCGCCCTGACCAAAGTTTCGCCGGATTTTAATTTTCAATCGGGTGGGAAAAGACTCGTCTCTCGCACAGAGGGTCGCGGGGTTCGTTTACTGGTGATGCCACATGTATATGCATTTTTTCGGGTACATTCAATTTATTTCTAATTAATAATGGCTTGGGCGTGAGTCCGACCGTATAAGTCACGATGAATGAATTCCTCACCCCGCTTCGACCAGAACCCACCTAAAAATGCAAGCGATGGTGGCTTTGCGGATAGAGTCGTCTCTCGGACAGAGCACCGGTGTTCGATTCTCCTACGATTTTTCCCAAGTAAATAAGCTTTATTTCTAATTAACGATTATTGATAGTTTAACGCAATTCGACCGTGTATATTTCACGATGTACTTATTTCTCACCGTGACTTAGCTGGCCCAGAACCTACGTAAATAGATGGGCCAGTTGCACAGAGCATTACACGGGTGCATCGCGATCATTTTTCACTGCTCTTCGAACGCGACCGGAGCTACAGCAGTGCCGAGCGAATACGTTATTTCTGAGATCGCGCGAGCGCTCCGCTACCGACTCAAAACTGTTACAATACTTACCGCATAGAGACAAGGTGTGTTTAGACTACACTATAACTCTTGCGGCAACACGTACTATTTGGTAAGAGGTACATGTATAGGTTCGTTCATGAAAAATGTGTTTACTTCATATGCATAACGAACACATAATTTGCTAGACAAATTGATATTTTTCGTACGTACCACAGGATCTGTCATAGCAAGACTAAAACCAAATTACCTAGAACAACCCTGAGAGAATATTCAAGAAAAACTCCTTCTAAACTGTTCTTAGTGCTTACTTCTGCACCATATATTATGGGACTAAACTCAAATCCTACTAAACAAATATGAAAATAGATACAAAATTTGTTACGTTAATTTCATTCGAACAGAAAGTAGGAATCAATTATTGTGAAGTATAAGAAATAGTTTGTTTACATATTACAAAAGCATAAATAAATCGAAAGAGAATCGTTGAAAAGAATGGTCACAAAAATCGTAAATATGTACTCCTTGTGTAATTTTTGCTTTCTCAAAGAGTCAATAGTATATTAAGCAACTAGTGCGTTAAATGCGATTTCGAGCACCAGTGTGACAAGCCTGCACGAGTCGGGGAAGCCGACGAACAAGTGCTAGATGGTCACACGAGTGCATGGAACCGTACTTCACGAGTTCCATACAATACTTTATGGTAAAGTAATTAAACGCGAATTTTACGCATCGATTTGAGTACGTAAAATCACATTTTAGGCACGAAACTCGAAGCGTAAAAACAGCATTTATGATCATGTATACCATAAATTTCATTTCTAGTACTCTTGAGGTCACACTACAAAGTATCATTGTATGTTCCATTGCAGAGGTTGTTAATGTCTATAGCAACCGTTGCTTGGTAATTTGAAAAATCAGTTCAGGGTCCATTTTGAGACACAGATTCTTATTTCTACATATCAACCGTTTTTCACGCTCAGCCTCTTTGAGAAAGCATACTGTTAAAGCAGTTACCAGCGGTTTTTTATAATCATTCATAGTACTGCATTGATGAACCGCGTTAATATTCATTTGACCTGCAACATATTTATACGTTATTCCATTCATATTACATATTGTTCTCTGTAGTCTTAAATTTTCCGTTGAATTCGAACGCTCAAAACAACATATTTTTCACGATCTTTCAAGGTATACTTACAGTAGCTCTCTTTCTATTTCACTTATATGGATTAATTCAGTTCTATTTTATTGATTCTGCAAAACTGAATGCTTTTTGTTATCAAATATCTCATTATACAGGACAGTGATCCGAAAATCTTGTAGTTTTGGATCCTCATTAACTATTTTTACCATAAAATAAATGGAATTTTATCTTGTTTGTAAGAAATTTTTAAAGATAAAATTATCAAGTCAAAAATCGACATATAGAGATTACATGTGATTGATTTGCTTATATATATATACTCTACCACAACCGACAACGTTGGTTCCCAATAACCCCACTCTACCCCCCATTTTAGTTCCCAATACACCGCATGACGACACCCTCGCATCATTAACTTCACGATGCAGGTTAGAACCTGCACTGCCGGCAGTTTCTCGCTGGCCCTGACCAGCGCGAGATGAGTATTTTTGTAGACAGAAATACGCCGGAACAGACTTTTGACATCTTTTGGGATGCTTTTCTTTACAGTATAACTAATGCAGAATATAGGTCAAAAATTAGCCGATGCCCAAGACATGAGGTATTTCCACCTATAAACACAAACATTCAACTTCCACTTACACTTTCTCGCAAACACTTCCGTAATTTTGGCATGAAAACTATATTCGAATAAAAAATAACTCGTATAACTCATATGAAAATAAAATACTCCTCAAATCAAAGTTAAATTAAACTTGAATCAAACTTGAATGATATATTAAAAATCCAAACATTACCATCTAAACAATATTTTCAACGTTATTTTAGTATATGTTAATTATCTTTTATTCATGTCTTTTTTTTTAAGAATAGTTAAGAATCATGAATATATTTTTATTTTAGGATAATCCAATAAGTAGTCAGGATAAATGTCAAAAAAATAAAATATTCCAAATTTTGTTACCGACACTGGTCTCAAGATTTATTATTCTGTTACAGATATCCAATACGCATAGAAGATTTCTATCGAAAGAATCGAAGAAAGAAGTTGTTGGTCGGCAAAGTAGATATCAAGTATATTTACTCGTTTAGAATTTTTTAATATGAACGTGGAAGGCAATTCATCAGAACCTATGGATGTATCAATGTCCGTAAAATCAGGTGATAATTTCATAGTAATTGTGATACTACACGTATTAAAAAAAAGACTGAAATGAATACTTCTTAATACTGATAATCAAAGATTTCTGACTTACCATCAGAAGAAGAAAATTGATGTCGAATATTTTTCAATTTTCTCCTGAATCAATTTTAGAAATATGCTAATTTCCGACTAATACCTTATAATATTATTCTGCTTCGACTTACATTTATGTCAAGCTTCGTATACATATAAAATTAGGTCATGTTTTCGCGAGAAAAATTGAAAATGTATATACTAGTTTTTGAGTTTATGAAATCTGCTGAAAGCCTCCGAATTTCTATTACATGAAATCATGAAGAATGTATTGTTTTCAATTCTTCATCATATTCATTCAAATTCAATCGAAACAATAAAACTGAAATATGATAGCTTGTCTGAGACTTGAATTAGAATTTATTGGTAATTCATACTTTGCACAAGTTTTCTAGTTTGAAAAAAATGAAGGTTCACACAGAGTTCATTCAATTTTACATCGATCATCTTATATCAATATAAAATATAATATAATGGTTAATATTCATTTTTCTTTTGAGTAATACTTATAAAATTTGAAAAGTACACATGCATAATTTTAATTGTTCGATTACAGGTAAATCCACCACTACTGTTAGACTCGGCAAGTCGCAGTTACAGCGATTAAAGAATTTGAAGGTTTCTATAAATACTAAGAAAAGAAAAAGAACTGAATCATCTGAATTGAAGAAATTGAGAAAGAAATTGTCTGCAATTTGCAAAAGAGATAAAAATCGTGCCAACTTGATTTTGAACCGTGAGTATTTGAAACCGAATTTACACATCTAATTTGGTAATAGTAGTAACAATTATATTTTTCATTTCAGTATTTTCCGATATCTTGAAAATGAGCAATTTTATAGAATCAAATGAAGATGAATTGGGATGCTTAGATTTTGTGATAAAAAAACAACAAATTTTTCAAGCTCTAGATTACTTTATAAGTTTTGTAACGAATGCAGAAACAACCACCATGGGGTAAGTAGTGAAAATCTGAAAAATTTGTTTATATATATATATATATATATATATATATATATATATATATATATATATATATATATATATATAT
>CM037084.1:52381431-52443129 GCA_020882725.1 Aphelinus certus
ATAAAAAATAAGTATCTTGAAAGAATTTTCAGGTTTTCAAAGTACCTGAAAAAAATGAATAACCTTTTATTGGCTGTGTTATTGCTACACATTGATTGGATGATATTTGAACAAAAAGTTTGCATCGTTGATAGCCAATAAATTTCCGGTAAATGGTAGTTTTAATTTTTCTTCAATTATATTTATATCATTGATTCGTATATTTCCAACACGCAGTACAGATATGATCTAGAGGACCAACGTCCTAGGAAACACAAACCCCCCTCTTTTTGCAGGGCTGAGTTGTTCTGAATTCGTTGATAATTATTAGAAAAATATCGTCATAAATTTATGTTTGAGATATTAGGACAGAATCAATGAGATCTAGGGTACAACATACGTCAATGACTCGAACATCAAAAATACAGAGAGTAGTTGACATCAATGGCAGGGAAAAGAAAAGTTTAGATGTGAGAGAATGTTTAGGAAGTGAATCGCAATTAGTCAAGGCGGGGTCTTGACTCGCGACATAGAAGTTTCTATGAAGTATCCTCAATTTTTAGAGTTGCAAGAGCAAATCAGGAACGTTCCTGTATCTCTTTTCAAAACCCGTTGTAGCCTCGGCACTGCCATATCTATCGAGAAAGAAACGTCCATTCACGGTTTCTATGTGCATATGCGTCGATCTCGCGTGTGTGTTCGTTTTCTATGCCTACGCACTTTTCGTGCACGCTCTGCTCAGGTCTTCGTGCTTTTGCCCAATGAATCACGCTTTTTGTTCTCAGGAGGAAAGAGAGGAAACCCGACATACCGTTAACACCAAAAGACCTCGTACAGCAACCAAAAGGGGCAGTAAAAAGTTTCACGAAGTAATATTGAAAGACGGATTAAAGCTGACGCTTTGTTGTTCTTGAATTCTTCGAGCGATCTTTGGGAGAACCCGAGCTATCGAAAGAATGCATCTAATGATTTCGGGGGAATTGAAAAATTTGAACCACGATGAAATAATCGACAAAAAAAAATTATCGTGTATAGCCCATTGAAAAAATTAAATTTGCAATCGTTAAGTAAAATTCCCAGCAATGGACAGTATCAACATTTTTTCCGACATATAAAAAGTACATTTGGGTTTCTATAACAAAGAAACCCGTAATTCGGGAATATTTGAACTAGTGTTTCGTTTCTGGTTGGAAATACGATAAATTTGTTCAATCGGTTATGTCGTCCTAACTCTCAAGGACAAATCTGATCGTACATAAATCTCACAAATTCTCAAAACTTGAACTTATAGGCTTACTGAGGACATTAATTTGAGATTTATAAATTTGGTAAGTCAGCACGTATTGTAAAGCTCTTCCATTGCAAACAGTTTTTCTCTAATTATTTGGAGCCAAGTTTTGGAAATGTGCAACAATTTCATCAATATTATATATAGTTTAAATACACAGTATGGGCATATGCAATAATAAATCGATATTATACAATTTCATCAATTTCACGTGTAAGTAGGACATTAGTGTCTGACTTTTGATACCACGAAATAAAATGAATCAGAATCAGAGAAAGAACAAATGTCCGGGATGCAAATTTACATAAAAAATCGAGGATTCTTACAGATACATTTATAAGTCTTTGATCACTGCACCGTTGCTACCCACGTTTACACGCAGGCAGCCGTGCAACACCTCGAGTATAATATATATACATGTATACCAAAAAACGGAAAACGCTCGAGAATCACATGCGTGGATATAGCTTGTCACACGTCTCACATATGTTTGTGGTAAGAAAATAAAACGTACGCGTTCCCAGATGATCCTTGCAACGATCCCAAATATTCAAACTGGCCAATAGCGCTGTGTTCTGTACTTTCAAATGCGTATGGAGTTCGATTGGTTGTAGTATGTAATGAGAATACGCGTTGTCCTTTATATCTTAAAAAACTGTACGATCAACGTGATTCGAATTTTGTAAACATTTCCTTTCTTTTTGTTACTTTATGTACAGATGAGACCGTTAGAATTTTTGTTGTGGATAAAAATTCTTTGACGACTTTTTAAACTCTTCGATAATCATTGCCTATATTGTTTACTATAGTCTCGATATACGAGTCACGTCATTTTTAAAAATCAATAAAGCATATGAAAAATATGAAAAGATTATGATTTTGAATTTGGATACAATTTTGTCTAATCTTTAAAATGCAATATATTTGTATCACTAATCGTGGGAGTTATTAGTTGATTCCTTGTTGAGAATTTTTTGCAGGATATTTAATATTAAGCGATCAATTGATGCTTAAGGTAGCAGTCCAAAGTTCATTTATATAAATAATGTCGTGATTTGATGTATGTATGTACAATTTCGGGAGTATATCATTTTAATCAATTCAGTAATAGTATATTATGCAACTAGTGCGTGAAATTTAGAAGACGCGTATGATGGACATATCCACGAGTTTTACGGACATTCCCACGATACTTACGTTTCTTTTTCAAGAAACGCACTAGTGTGTAACATGTCGTTTGATGCATCAAGTAGCATAAAATATTTTCATTCATGCACCAATAAATTGATATAGATATATCGTGTCTGAGAAATGCGATTCCCAACTTGAACTTTCGGAAATATTTGAATACCTAATCATTATGATAAAATAATTCCAATTGCGCGCATTTACTTCACATCTGAGGTATTTAATACTCAAAATCAAAGGTATCTAGACGGCATATATACGGTTGCGCGTTTTGTGTAATTTTACCCCAATATTTTTATCAACGATTCCAATTTTTATCGACTGACATTACATTAGTTTTTACTTAAAATCATTCATTCTCCGGAATAAATATGAAGGTAAAGCAAGCCTTTCAATTCCATAAACTAGTCATAATATCATAATACCCAAATAGGTAATTTCTGTTGACTTTGGAAATGAACTCAAGCCATGAGTATAGACTAGTGAAAATGATAAATGTACAAAAATCGTAAATAAATGTCCCTTTTAGAACAATCGAAATAAATAACTCTTTTGTACATTTTTGTGCACTTTTATACATTTTCATATATTTTAGTACAGTTATGTACATTTCTTACAGAATCGGAAAAATTCGATTCCATTCCAAATGGTATCACTTATACAGAGAGACATGACTTTAGTGTGTACACGTTTGTACATTTTTGTACATAGTAATTATTTCTAGTAGGGGACACTTTCACTAATTGAATTCTCAATACCTTGTCAATTTCACTTTATAGTGAGATGAGATTCGCGCCTTGCTTTGTATTTCCGACTGTTAACTGTGTATTGCATTAGTGATAAGAATGTTTGGAATCCATTCCACGAGCAAACGTATTTATCGGCCACATACCTTCGTCGGGATGATTTTAGAAATAAAAAAATAAGGGTCAGGGTATAAGTGTGTACATATAGCGAGGGAATAGCCTCTGGAAAAAAATAATAAGGGTACCCTTATCATACGTATAACGTAACAAGTAACTAGTCGTGGCACGTTTACAAGCTGCAAAGCTTTCCATGCGTTTGGGGACAGTAACGTATATGGAATTGGTTTTAGTCCATCAATACGCGTGTGATTTATCATCCCGAAACAATGGTGCAATCAATACGTAAAATATTTTATCAATCCGAAACAATCCTTTACCTTCGAACGGCGATTCCACGAGCCGTTATTTGTTAATCATTGCAGGGCCAAGTCGGACGGATGTTCAGCAGGTATCCTCGGCAACAAAACTAAACGTATGAACAAGCACAGTTTCGAATTTACAACAGACAGCAACGGCAAAGACACGTGTGGATACTTTAAAGAAACAAAAGGCCAGTGCTATCCCTCCTCTTTCGCGCGCGCAAACGACAACATAGGGGAAACGGCGATGCAAATGTAACTGCGGGGAGCAGCGCGAGAGATACACAAACACACACGCGCAGTCTTTGTTGTCAGCGCGACCGTCACGCTCCTCCCCTTGGGCGGCCGCTGCAGTGGCAGGCGACCGTCGCGGGACCGTCGACCGGCGTCATCTTCGACGATCGGCCTGTTGATACACGTACAGGCGCATTTACACATCACACACACACACACACACAGGCTCGGTCGCGCGGCGCGCAACCAGTTGCCGTGCAGCAGCCTTTGTGCCAGGCGCTCGAGGGAGAGAGAGACAGGCGCAATATAAAAGCCGTACGGCCCGCTCACACTCGCTAACGCTCCGCAGTGCTCGACGCATCCGCTGACTCTCTCGCTCTTTCTCTCTTTCTCCGGCAGTTTCGTCGTTCGCGTCCTCAACCCCTTTGTGCGCGCGCGACTCCTGTACACGACGTACCAGTGCTGCGCCTCTTGGAAGCTGATCCCGTAGGCATATTTACCTATCTTGTCCCTCTGGTAGAGACAAACCATTACAGGTGAGCCAAGTTTTTCAAAGCAGTGCTGCAGGGAAATATACCGTTGCGCCGATGGACGCGCTAAGGACAAAGGGCCCACTCGCGCGAACGCTCCGATCCGTGACGTGTGCTTGATTCCCCCGGGACAGGTATTAGCCACGTTTTCGCGCGCTTTCGCAAGGTCGTTTACCATCACATATCACGTGTGTGTTTTATTAATCCGCATAATCGGCTCGTGCGAAACAATACCGAGTGCGTCGGGATTTAAACTGTTCGTGTCTGTATTAGCTATAGCGTATACTGACGCGGCTGATCGCGCTTTGTTTTGATTCTGCGCCGCGCTCTACAACGCATCGCCTGTCAATAACGAGGCTTTGCCCCGCTCATAGCCATAGCCAACCCCGAGGTTACGGTAATTTTTTCAACAAGCTCGGTGTATACAAGGATTCTTTACAATTTTGACTCTCCTCAAGCATTCCAAGTACTCTGTGATTTTCACTACGAATTGACGCTCCGCCGCCCTGTATACGGATGCTTTCCGAGCCATCAGTTGAGAAGTCGCCCACGTTATCCGAGTTGAAGGTACTTTTTCTTTGTGCGTTGGAAATTCCGGGATGGTGAGTGCATGAGAAGGTGGGCGTGTATGAGAAGGACAATTTGAAATGGATTATCCAGTGTAAGAATTTTCGGTAGTTGGCGCTATCCTCTGTATACTGCAGTCAGATGGATATTTCAAATTTGGCCTTTCATCGTTCGACGCCAGCGACAAATTCAAATTTTTTTCTTATAACCGTTTGGAGCCAAACGATTATCGAGAGTCGGGGAAAGCGCTTGCGCGCATCATTTTTCTTTGATTCGGAACCAAATTCAATTTTCTTTTTTCTCTAGTTTCCAAATAGTCAAATCATTTTGATCGATGTCAATTTATTGTAGCCTCCTCGTATATCAAGTATTAAAGTTCGCGAAGAACCGGTACACGTTGACCTTTCCGTGAAGAAATCTCGATCCCAAACGCATATGTTTCGATACATATAATAACAGCATGTCGTTGAACTTTCCGGTTGATCTCATTAATTACAATACCGTATCTTTTATCTATTTTTTTTCCAATTCAATCTACATAGTATAGTACAATCCCGGAGTGTCTTATAATTTATTCTTAATGTGCAACTAGCTCTGGATGTTCCTTTATCTATTATAATTAATTTTTGGTATACTCGAAAAATTTTTAGTGAGAAAAATACTCGGAATAACCGTTAATCTATTCAGTAAATTACTGAATAACTTTGTCGTTTAGTTGTCTTCAAGTTCATGTCGTAAATAAATATAAATTTCAAAATCAATATTTTGCAACTTTCTTAAAAATTATTCGTATTAATTGCAGAAACAATCAGCAGTATGGCGACAGTAACCGAGAGGCCGATCGAGAATGAGGGTAAGTAATTTCTCGGATCATAAAGTCGTTGAATTACCAGTGATTGCACTCTTTTTTTTGCATCGAACCATTGGTCGATCCCTTGTTTCTAGAGCACACTTAAGGTAGGTGCTCTTTAAGTATTTCTCTCGTGATAATGAGAGAAAAAGAGAGAAGAAAGTTGGAGTAATAAGATTGACTTACTGAATGCCATTAGAACGATCAACTTGTTTAAACTATATTCCTTCAATTTTGAAAACAAAAGGTATTGATTGTTCTTGGTGAAAAAACGGCCGTTCGCCAGGACTAGCGTGAACCAGTTCGCCGCGAAGGCACAAACTATTACAATGCATTAGTTTGGAAATTGGACCGTTAACGAGTTACGGTTCGACGACATTGCGTACCCCAGGTGTTTTATTTCTCAATTTCAATTGCGGAAAACGCAGTCGAACCTTTTTCGTGATTTCGATCGAGCGTTTTTGTGTAACAAAAGTCCATATACATACACATAAGAGATTTGCTTCTCACACGAGCATTTTTCTCCAATTATCTATCCCCAGTTTTATATACGTAACCTGCCGAGTGAACCGGCAAGGCACACGCGATCGCCCAAGATTCACAGGCCGAATTCCGCGTTGAATCGGACAATCGATAAATGTATAAATCAACCGCGTCCCGGGCTACACGTATAAACACGGAAAAGAGCGTTACTTATACCCACCCGAAAAACGTTTTCCCACGGCGAGGCGGCGAAAGCACCTCGCAACGAGATCGTGGGACGGTGTGTTGCAGTCGGCGCGGGCCTGGCTTGCTGCAGCGGAGACACGATTTTCGTGCGGGCAAAAATCAGTGCCCCGCATAGACAATGGGCTCACGACGACCACACAGAGCCGTCGCCGGTCCCATCGGCTGACCCAGTTGCGTCGCGGCCGCTCGGGGGAGGAGATCTGCCCTTTTCGGTTGCGCCGCGCGTCGCTTTCTAAATCCGCCAAGATAGAGACAGACGCTGTATGGGTCGTCCGCGTGGGGTAACCCGATTAGGCCGTCACAGCCGCCCACCGCTTTTCTCTCCGCGACGAAGGTGAAAACTCGCGGGCGCACGTGTCCGCTTTCCCCGTTTTTTTTTCGCGACGCGAAGATCCACCTAGTGCGAGGAGAAACGTATATAGCTGCGAGGGAATCGAGTTTTTTTCTGCGCCCAGTTCCGGTGTTTAATCTCTTGATCGAGGTATCAATTAAGATCATTAATTGATAGTTGTTCCCGATCCAATGAGTCCCTCGTGACCAAGATCTCGATCGAGGATATTTTACTCTCTATTTCAAAATATATATACCTGGCTAATGGTTTTGTGTCTCCATTGGGGAATTGCTACAATGTCACAGTCTAGTTTGGATTTACAAGCCATTGTCAGTGTCGTGCGAGTTTCTGTATTCGTCGCGACAATTTCCGATCGGGATACGAGTACGGTCCAAATCGCCGACCGTCGTGGTGGTACATGCCGCACTTTTTTCATTGATCGTAAATCATCGAAAAAAAGTAGAAAAAAAAATTGTATAAAAATGAGATATGAGAATGAGCGTAAAAAATAAAGTGTTCTGGGGGTTCATAGATACAAGAACGGAACCTAATTCCTGTATCTAATTCTACTTTAACGATGAAAGAGAAACCATTTTTTCAACATTTTCTAAACGTCTCTTCTAAGGTAATTTAGTGAGTAGTATGACTCGATGAGGCTTGTAGACGACTTTTCTCGTGCGACTCTTTTTTTGTATACCCGAGTTCACGCATGTCCCATGACGTGTTTGACCACCGAGTAAGTAGTTTTAGCTTTTCTTGGCGATGCGCAATTGATAACGTTTCTCTTCGACTCGTGATTGACATTATGTGCCGAAGGGAAACTTGAACAGAAACATGTTGAAATTCTCTAAATTATGGTCCCAATGGGAGTGCAATTCTCGAATACTTTTCTTTTGCCAAGAACTTGAATTTCTTGTTTTTTTACTTTCTGTCTTTCACTCATTAGACGGTACTGCTTCACGAGTGGATGTCTTTTTGCACAGGTCGGGTTTCGTTTGATTGATGAAATTGAAAGCTCTTGGAAAACTTGAAATTATGAAACTTTTCTGATGAGTAACTGACGATACAATGAATGAGTGAGATGTTAATACGTCGGCGAGAAAAAGCAAAAAATGAATTCGAGAGTCGGGTAATTGGATTTATTCTTGGAATATTGAATTTCCAATTCACTCAATTTAAAGAGCCAGTTGGCCGTGTTCCTTCGGAAATGAAATTTTTGATACTCTATCTTCGTTTTGCAATCGGTCGAAATGCTAGTTGTCATTGTCATTAAGCTCTTTTATGAAATTCTAGTTCGTCGCATATTTCTCTTGGATTCATGGCCAAGGGATCGAATGAGTTTCTCGAACGTGGCAATCTGTCATTTTCATTTCTTCATATCTCTCAAGCGTTCCTGAGAAACTCTGCCACGAAGCCTTAGTACCCGAAGATGAAATTAAACCCCAATGCGATCAACGAGTTTGCCTTTTCTAAATAAAAAATCGTCTTATGTACTTGTATTAATATTCAGCTTGGTTTTATTATTTCTCGAATCCTCGTACTGTTCTACGAACACAAATTTGCGTGAACCAATATCGTCCCATCTCGAGAGGAGCTGTATTTCTGCCTCATCAAACCGACTCTTCGCAAAACGAAAAAGCTCACCCTCGGCAGATCCGCGCGCGGCCCATTAAAATCAGCCGCGGATCCGATTCACTCGAATCTGCCGGTAATATTTTCGACCCGCGGCATGAATATGCACGTCGGTTTTCAGCTGCATACAGTCGGACGAGCGCGCGAGACGAGGGCGTAACGACCCAAAGAGACCGGAAAAAAGCTCGCGAGAGCAATAACTCGCGAGTCGCATTCTCTCTCTCTGTCTCTCTCGTCGTGCACTTGCAATCGCGATGGGAGCGACGCAGATTCAAAAGCGGGTCCGCGGGAAAGGGAGTAGGGCGGTGAATAACTGTGCGAAACTGAGAAGTGCGCGCCGTGTAGAGCATTTGCCCGACACTCGTCGCCTGCGATGCTTTTTCAGTTATGTATGTATGTATGTACATGCGCCCGGTATTGTGGCGCGATGTCAGATTCGATGGAGCAGTTTAGTTTTCCTGTTGCGAGACTCTGCGGGAAGTAAAGACTTGCATCGATTTCCGGAACTATCTTGAAATCACAGCTGTTGAATGTTGCGCGCTGGTTTGGCTCGCGATACCACCGACTGAAAGTGATACGGATTAACGGACGTTTGGCAAATATGGAGTTCGAAATTGTAAAGTTTTGTGAAGCGGAATTGTTTTGCTCTGTTACAGTGATTGCTTTTGTTCCATCCTCGCTCGATTGACTGAAACTCGGAAGCAACTCGTGATATTAATCATCATTGAAGCGTGGTTACATTCTTGGGAATCATTCATGGTTAATATTGCACTAATAAAATTAAACGATGAACTTATTTCAATATAGTTATGAAAACCTTTATATTTTTAGCGATAAACTTTACCTCCATCTCAAATTAGCGGTTAATCTGAGATATAGGGAAAATGAAAGTATCAATCACCATTGATCCATTATGAAGTGTGAATTTTTTTCGCTATAAAGTGATGTACGCTATGATGTTTTTCTCATTTTTGGCAAAGTTTCAATTTATTATATCGCTTCGTTTATGTGCTGATTGTCGCTCAGTGAGCTTGCGCCATATATAATTCAGAGTGCTCCACATTCTTCGGCTGGCTCTTGCTGAATGAATATTGAATATTGCCCGATGTGATTTCAGCTAAGAATAATTGCGTACTCGAGAAATTAATAATTTCTTTATTTTCCGTGTAATAACTGCGATTGATTATTAATTGAAATTCGCAAGAAAGGTGGATGTGGAATTGAAGCTTTTCATTATTTCGCGCTGCAATGCTTTTGATACGATGCAGTTCTCTCGTCAGGATGTTATCAAAGGATACCATGATACGAAAATGCACAGTTCATAAGGTTTTTCAATCTTCCCTCGCGCTTGATGTTCATCTTTTATAGTCAAAAAAGGAACCCGATTTAATTTTTCAACCTCCATCGCGTATGTATCATGTTGGTGCTCCGTGACAAAACAATCGTTTAGCGAAGACTCATTTTTAAATGAAACGCATCGCTTTTAGTCGATAATGTAGGAAAATCGTTCTCACAGCCCCTGGATAGAAACTGAAAAATCCGAAAAAGTACGCCAGCCAGAGAGTCCTTTCCACGGCCCTGCGGGCCCCAATCGATTTGCCCACCCTACAGAACAGAAAGTGTGAAAATTCATAAGGAACGAGACGTGAGAAAAAGGGACGATGTGCAATGTTTGTGTGTGTGTGCGAATACACCTATCCGTCGACGGCCAGCGCGTGGCGGCGATCGAGATGTGCTATATAGAGGGCCGGCCCGGCATATCGAGCGACATGGGGCGGCGGGCGCCGTGCTGCTGGTGCTATAAGCTCGCCTATTCCCTCAGTCGCTCGCCAGCCACCGCCCCGCTCTAACGCACGCCTGCTCCTCCCTCCCCGTCTCGTATCAGACGACCATCCTCTCGGTTCGTTGGACGCAATCACCTCGACGAGCTTTCCGGGGTAAGGTGTCGATCAAGCTCGCAATTTTAATTTTCAACCGGTGTTAATCAGCTGGTTCGCTCGCGTCAATTTTTCCCCCGCTCTCGGGAATTTTTCGATATCAGCCGAATTCCGTGGGGAGCTCCTTATACCCCGGCAAGCTTTTACGACGTCTCCTCCTTCTCTCGGATAAGGTTTTTCTCTTGCGCAACGAGGCGAGTGGTATTTTCGGGCAGCAGTGAGTAGTAAAGCGGGCTTACGCGACGGATTCGCGAGTGGTAGTATTTTGTAGGCTCAGACGCGGCCGGATGCAATGTCGCGGTTAGTTGCCCGGGGTGCTTTATTGATGTGGACGCCGGCGAAGTGTAAATATTGATGCACCAGCCCAGCCGGACATTTTCACTCGAGACCTTTTGCAAATTTCATCGCGCCACGAGAAGTTCTTTCACGTTTCGTGATAAGTATTATAGAGTCTGGATGAAGTTTGATGTGTTTGATAAAGTATTGTTGTAAGCTAACAATTTTCATGCAATTTCGAACTGTGCAAATTGATATGTTTGATTAATATTGAAGAATTTTCTGAGATTATTGTAAAATCAACAGTTTCGATGAGAGCTTTATTATGTTAACGGTTTTAAATGCATTTCCACGTGATCAAGTTACACGTAGATCTCGTCTAGTCTAGATTTTACTCAATTGAGATTTCAGATACAACAATTTGAACTAATTTCATCGAATTTATTGCTACAATCAATATTATGAGACAATTACGGAAGCATTAGACAGTCAAACTTGTTGAAATAAAAAAGTAATTGTACCTGTCAACTTAACACTACGCCTCTTTTTTTTCTTTTTTCCTGATTTAAGTAGCTACGAGCGCATGGATTCAGCTATTCCCTTGCGTTTCGCAAGTTGAGAGAAAACATTTTCAAGCGCTATACCAATATTTTATATTAATAGGACTTTGATCCCACGAACAACGTACGAAATATTGCGATAAGAATTTGAATTTAAAATGAAAAATTCCGTTTGATCAAATATTTTATAAACTTGGGGTTGCTGAAAAATGTATTATAATCTTTGATGTTTCTAAATTATAGGAACTCACACTCACCAAAAAGCCAGACAAATCGTTGATCGTGTTATTTATGTGGAAGGAAGCAATATATTTCGATTGCGCTCCTGGTCGATTGAGTAGAACTAAAAATGTAGTCTTTACTTAATATCTGAATTTCGCGTGGATATAATCTTCCCTGAAAGAGAAAAACCGATTATCCAAGAGAAGGTTCAAAGTCGATAACAATTATTGTGAAGTTGATTTGCCTTTTTTAACCCCAATCTATTTAGAAAATACGAAGTGCGAGGTCAGCTCCAAAATGTTGATCACTCTCGTGCGCGATTCCGTACTGCAGTGTTTCTGCCACAGCTGCAAGGCGCCACTCGGCCTCGTCGGTGAGTCAACCTCCATAAACTCATCGATTTTTCGTTCCCCTCCAAAACTTGCATTGGATATTTTCTGGAAAGTAATTAGATTCATTGCATTTCGCTAACAGAACGAGCGAAATATTCAGGTTTCCTGATATTATTACTTGATAAAAATATACAGAATTCTTATAAATTACTTTTTCTTTAAGAATTAATAGTCTGTAACTGAATTTTAAATTCAAATTATAACAATTGCAGCGCATACAGACGAAATTAACCTTCAGAATCCAAGTTTATCGAGTAATTATGAAACTATTAGGAATCTAATAATAAAATATTCGAAAATAAAATGCTAATACTTTTTAAATACTATAGAAAATATTGACCGACAAGTTCTCAATAGATTAGCCTGCTGTAGAATTCTGAATAAAACCCTAAGGTATTATTTCATTTTGATTTCATACTATAGTCTGTATTTGATCAAAGACGATAGTTTATTGACATCGCTATTGATGGCTGAAAGCGGAGAAGAAAGAGAAAAGTGCTAAGCTAAATAGTCGCAAAGGCGATAAAGTTAATCCTTGGTAATTTATGCGACATTTACGGGAGCTTGCGCGATTAGTCTTGTATATAGCTATATATAGGCAATCTACGTTCGATTTCGCGTGATGTCTGATACTTTTGAGGAAACGGAGCTTTTCCTCCCTCTGTCGATATCCCGTCACAGCGTGACTTCCAATTTCGTTATTCTATTTCTGACAAGGTCAAATTCAATTTGAATCATCGCATTAACCGTAGTAGATTATGTTATTTTACTGGAAAATCTATTTTACGTATAGTGGCACATGTCCGCTGATTGATTTTTTTCTTGCTATAGAAACTAGAATAGAAAACTTATTAGCTGTTTGTAGTAGAAACAAAGTTCGAAGGAAAAGTGAAGGAAATTCAATTCAATTGTAACTTTCACTCGTGTTCGTTTTACCCTCGTGTCTTGAGTTCGTCATTTCTCGATGTTTATAATATGTATATTCGTATATCTTGTGAAAAGTAACCATCAATCAGTATAAAAATTGGCAACAGATACGAAAGAATGGAAAAATATACAAACGGACGGTTTGTCGGTGACAATAGACGAATTGAATTGTAATTGGCTTGTCAAAATTCATTCATTCCAGAGTCGAAATTGCTAACGCTACGCATAAGGGAAAAAAAACAATAAAAATGTCTATCAACTCGACATCACTTTATCGATGTTATACGTTCAACAAAGCATTTTCGCTTCACAATTCGCACTTGTTCGCTGCGAGCCTAGATTTGAAAGTACAGACAGCATTATACAGACAGCCGAGAGTAGTTTTTCATTCGAGCATCCATTGTCGAGCGTCGAGTGCTGCATCAGCACAACGCTTTTCACTGGTCGCTGTCTCGCGGAAATTTCTGTGTGTCAGCGCCGATCGATCATTCAGCTAATTACCCGAAACGCGAGATGAGCGAACCTTGACTCCGCCGATATATCGATCCATCCTCTGCAGCCTGACTGCCGGGGTGGCGTGCAAAATTACAGAGGAGCGAACCCCTCGGCGTCGTATATACCATTGGCGTAAGTTCAACTTACTCTTGATACATGGACTATCCTCGTTTTTTTTCCTTATTTCCAAGGGAATACTAGGATCTTTTCAGTTTGTTCCTTCTTTACTTTCTCTTGTATGAGAACTAGTGGATCCGAATTAGTTTTGTTTTTCCCATTAGGTTTTCCTGTTTCCACATTCGATCAATAGTTTTCTAACTAATTGTGTGAATTGTTTTTTGAGCCAATTCAGTATGTTTCAGATTAGTGTTGTTATTATACTCTATTATTCAATATAGTTCAATATCATAATAATATTGAATTTGTATAAATTATCGTTGTTTTAAATCGCAGATATTTCAGTAACATCGGTATGATAGTAATAAACCCATGTATTTTCGCTTGGGAAACTTTGAAAAATATTTTCTCATTTCCATGGCTAGTTCACGGCAAAACACTGACAACTCTGCATTCTACCTCGCAGACATGTTCCTTTCTCATATTCCCTTTGTGTAAATGCACGGTATTCATGAGTTTTCCACTTTACGACTTCTTTTAGATTCTCATTTCTCTCGATGGCTCATTGCACGAGCAACTTTTCATAGCCATCCAGGCTTTCACCTCGCTCCCTTCAATCTTCATTCCCTATGTATACATGCTGTCTGGTACTTTGCTTCCAATGTTGACACACATCTTTCAACGCATACCTACACCCGTATGGATATACTGAGGCGTTCAGAGACAGACTACACAACGAGGGAGAAAACACCCAAGTTTGCATATACTTCGACGTTTCCAAAACCATCCCGACGCAAGTGAAGGCTTGTGCGGCGTCAACGTTCGCCTCATACTTCGCAGATGCACATCAGAGTCTGAAGTCCATCGCGAAGACGCTTGTTCAGCGAGGTCGATATACAAGCGCGTATGTTCGAGCGCTGGCTCACACATACGAACGTTATCCGGGCTACCACACTGCGGTCCGATCAATTTTCTCTGTCGCCCCGCAGGCACTTCCTTCGAATTCACTTCTGTATACCCGAAAACATGAAGTCGTTTCGTCGGCTGCCCCTGTGACTCTTTATCTTTGCCCTCTTGTTGAAAGGGTCTCTCTGTATAGGGTACAATCTCGCCTCGCGAAACACCGCCTAAAGACGCCTACCGGCAACTCATTCCTGTACTTTGCTATGTACGCAACAGCTCGAGGTTCTTTTCGGCTTTGCACGGCACACTACTGAGGAAGCTAATTCTGCTAACTTCCTCCTTTTTACTGCGTTGCTTTACGGCACCCGCAATGTGAAAGCTCCTTCGAAAAGCTGTATCCGCGAGTTTCAGTCGTAGAGTTTTAATGAACGAAATACAATTGATCTTAACGAGCGAATCGAATTATTCAGTTGATAATTGCAATTTGCCGTAGTTAAAGTCATCTGCTATTCATTTGGGTATTAAGTAAATGTTGCAGAGTTGACATTTTCGAATTCACGATTTAGTAGTTGATAAAAGGGAAAAAATAATCAAATGTAATGACAATATTGAAATCGAAAACAGTTGGAATTTGTCAAATTGGGTGGATCAATTCTTGACATTCGTGTCGGTCGAGCTAACTACTTGTCAGTAACTTCTCCATCTTCGTGAAGCTCGAGCCATTAAAAGTTAAAAGCCCATAGAGTGAGAGAAGGGTAGAACGCGAAAAAATAAGGATGATCTCCGCGTCAGCTTTGGCACGCGACTTTTTTAGGTCAACTTCGCGAAGTAGCGACGAAAGTCAATAGTGTAACAGTGACGTTGGACTTTTCTCTTTACGTGCCAATGAAAATTCACATGATATCCATCCGTGCACACACCCCCGACGAAAATAGCTATTCGCGGATTATTATACTTGGCCTTCCAACCGGTGGATAATTGTTTGCGTGTTTGGATATGACGAGGGTCACTTTTGCGCATGAAGATTTCCGTCGAACATATGCTTCACTAGAACACTCGAGTATTCCGGATTTATTTTTATCATAAATCAGTAAAGTCTGTTGAATTAATTCCCTCCAATGAAATCTCAAATGAACCGTCCACACTGTACTGACAAAATATTTCATTCGGGATACAAACATATCAATATTTTTATAGATCTTCAAATAATTTTCATATATTCATATATATAACTGAGACAACCTATTGTCCGTATTATTTGGAAATTTTTAAACTCATGAATGATTCGCACGTGAGAGAGAATCGAATTATTGTACGTCAAAAAACAAATACTTAATCTTCTTGGCAGACAGCTCATAATAGAGATTAATCATCCGAAGACAAAGCGAATCACGAAGACAATAGTAATGACGCGGAAATGAAGTAACCGAGTTTCAAACACAGGAAGAAAGAAACGGAGCGCAATAAGTCGGAAGGACGTTGACACGCGCGTTCGATTCGCGACATGCAAAAGGACATGGGCGCGGCCCAAAGCGAAACTCTCACATATTTGACGCACGCACATCGCACGCGAATCGAATAAAATTTGCATAAACTCCCTGCTGTACTCCTGCGAAAAATAAACCTTTTCAGCGCATAAGCACGGAACCTTCGAATATTTCGCTCGCTCTATAACCGAGTCTCCTCCAGAAGATATACATTTCCCTTGTTCCTCTTTGAAGAGTTGATTTTTTTTTGTAAAAAGAAAATTGTTCTGATTTTGGGGGGAATTTATGTACAAATAGCCAATCGGCGACAAAACGCTGCGCCCGTGAAGAAGCCAAGCGGTAAAGGGAAGCCCCGCACCAAACAGCCCAAGAAAGTCAAGTTCATAAGTGAGTATAATGAAAGATATGGTGTGTCTCACGTGTTGCTGTCGATGTGTGCTGTTCTGTTCACTTTAGTTTCACTGTCAATTTCATACTGCTTCAGTTTTCAATATTAGGTTTCGTATAGCTCCCGAAAAGCTATTCAGTTTTTACGACAACGCAACCCTCAAAATTGCGTAGGAAAAGTGTTACATTCTCTGAGTGTGCAATCTATCCTAAAATTCACATCAAAGAGATTTTGAAAAAATGTTTGTTCTCGAACTTGAATCACTGTTTCATTTCAAAACAATTGAAGTAATCAAACTAGTTTGAGTTGCATTGATATATTGTTGCGCCAAACAAGCCACTGTTTGGTTGTATAATTGCTCCCTACGTCGCTGAATTTTTATTTTATAGAAAGAGTTGAAAAAAAAAACAGAACCGTCGGGCATACAGGAGATGATTAGTGAGAACTGCTCGCAGTGATCTTGACTAGATGTGTAGGAAAAAACCTTGTGGGAGAGAAAGACTCGCCATGTTTCCGACTTTGAACACTCCATAGAAGTTGCTCAGATAAATTCCATTCTCCAGCCAATCCCGATACTTTGTTCATTTTTCGAAAGAGCTCGAGATCCTTTGATCGCTCGATCTCTTCGCTCAACGAACGAGTATCGGGAAACCAATCACAATAAACCTTGGAAATATTATTCACGTACAAGTGAATCCTACCATTAAAAATCTCCCGTCGTCAGTATAAACTCAAGCTCTCTTCCAAACAAGTAAACAACCAATTTGGAAGAAAGAGAATTTTACTTCCAAGTGTATCAGCTCAATCTTTACCTGCCCTGCGTATATTACACCAGTCGAGTCGTGCGGCCGACGGGGCTTGGGATGTATTTTCCTTGGGCCCGCCGCCGAGTGATCGGCTCATCGAGGCGCGCTAAAAATCCCGTGCTCGAAATCCAAAAAAGCCCGTCGCGAAGGGAAACCGGTAGCGCGCGCTCGGTTCAATGCACTCAATGCGCTCGCCACGGCCCACGCGCGGACGACGTGTAGCCGCGCACGCGAGACAAAGCCGGCGCTCGCGGATGGATGCACCGCTCGTACATATACGCGTGTGCACGCGCGCGTTTTATCGATCGAAAAATTCTGGTATATCGACGCGAGATGAGGGCAGACGGATGGCTGATGGGGAAATCGCTCATGGGGGGGTTGGCGGCTAACGGTTTCCTCCTGGCGGCTATACAGCGGCCAAAGAGTTTGTATTACAAACGCGAGATCGCCGACCTCTCCTCCGAGCTGCGATGCGTTTTTCGGCCGACGATTTTATATATAGCGGGTCTCGTTGCCGTTTTTGGATGGTCGCTCGTCTTTTTACGCGAAACCGATTGTTCCCGCGAATCTATACGGTATCGGACAGTCGATTACGGTTATATCGCGTACGAAAAAGCCGCTTCGCGATTCGTATACATAAGTTCGACGCGCGAAAGTGGAAAAACGTTGTGAATCGGAGAGACGCAGTTGCGGGAGGGCAGTTGTCGTCTTCTCGACTCGTAATGTGAAATTGGGAAAAAATTGCTATCTGCATAGCCCCACTTTACTTTGCTTTCTGTGCTTCTCGCGCAGAAACTTATACTCGCGGCCCTTGCCAAGAAACTGAAATACTGCAATGTTCGTGCCCGGAAACTCAAAGTTCAAACGGCGTGTAAATATGCCACGCGACGTGGTATAACAGGACGACGATCAATCTAGAGCATTGATTCGTCATATCCGACGACGGGGGCGAGAGAATTTCGAAAAAATATATACGTATATTCATATAGATAAATCGATTGGATTGAGCAATGATCGCGTGGCCCAGACTCGGATAAAATGCTTAAACATTGGAAAGACGGTCGCGCGCGCGTGTGCAGTGTATGTATATCTCTCGCGAAGAAGCCGACAGCGAGGGAAAGGAACGGCGAGAGAGGAAAAGTCGGGCCGCGCGGAGGGAGGAAAGCTGATATTAGGAGCACGCGCGCGGGGGCCTAAGAGAGAAGCGATTTCGCTCGCGCGCCTCCCACAGATCGATCCTCTGGCGTCGCCATATATACATATATATATACACGCGCGAGAGAGAGGCTGACTCACCTTTAGGGCTGTGGCTGTCCCCTCGCTCGCGACGTGCTTTTTCCGCCGGGTGTGCACACTCGCACCCTCGAGTGCGCGAGGGCTCTCTCGGCCGCTTGTGCTGAGTTTCTCCCTCGTGTAATGACGCTCGGCTGTTCCGCGATAACTTGATTGCCCGATGACTTGGCTTTGTAAAGCTCAAGAAAGAGAGGAACAGAGAGATTTTAATCGGGCTCATCGCGTGTCTCGGGGTTTTTGTTTCCTCCATCGTTTTTGCCCGGGATTTTGATTTTAATTTCGCATTGTTTTCGAAAGAACAAGCGCACCCTTGCGCGGAGGGACGAGCCGGCCGGGCTCGATGAATAACCAATGCAATGATATGTATATATGGGGACGCGCGGGGAAGGATATTGATTTTTGATACATGTATATTGTATATCGCGCTGTGCCGATAGCTCGAGGGAACTAAATGGAGAGCGACGGGAAGGGGGCAAGAGCTGTTTTCACTTTTTCAAAGTGCATTACTCGCCCGCAAGATGCGCGCATGGAGAGTGGCTGCACTTTTGTCCGACGAGCCACCGCTTGGCTATTGTTGGGCAAGCTTTGCGATTCAATGGAAAGCACGTTTCGTCCCGTGGGCTTGAATATTTGAATGGGAATGAGGCGTGTTTCGAATCCAATTTCAAATGGTAAATTTATGCTCGTTAAAAAGTATCGGATCGGTGTATACGCGGTGATTCGTCTCGCGACCGTGATATATTCAACAGTATAGTTGGTACTCTCGACAAATATGGGAATTGGATGTTTTTGGGTATACTATAGTGGAACGAATGAAAATTCCGTTTCGTCGTCCGTAAAATTCGAGGCAGTTGTATCCCATGAGCTTGGGCCTCTCGGAATAATTTTTTCTCGTACGCTCGTACGCGAGATCTGTCGGGATTTCGGAATGTAATACATTCAAACGTAACATTTTCCACTGGCGTGAAAGAATTTTTCGCGAAACAAAAGAGAGATATTTACACGGAGGGACTCAACGTTAAAAAAATTTGTACCAACAATTTTGTTGCTTTCCATCGGATCTCATTGTTTTCGATCTCATTTTCTCTCTCTTTTGTCCGGAGCTTCGCGACGAGAATCCGTGAAATATTTTCCAGCTGTAAAGGAAGAGCCATTTGTATAACAAACTTTTTCAACTGAAGAGAAACGCTTTTTTTTACAACAAAAGCCAGAGCTTTCGTATAAAAAATTAAATTAATTCCGAGGTCACAATTTCCAAATTGCAACCCATCGACAATTAATATGCGTCGAGCTCGAATTACAAGTTCATAATTTGCGAAGGTTTGTGTCGCAGTTCTCCCGTGATATTAAGATCCAAAAAAGGACATTGGTTTTAGTGAGTTGACGCGATCGAGATACCGTGCATGGCATTCGTATCACGCGACCCCACCCTCCTCATGCACACACACACACACACACACACACACACACACACACACACACACACACACACACACACACACACACATACGTACATAAAAACTTCCGCTCGGCACGCAAAGTTGATCTGTCTAATGGCCATTGAGTATAAAAGTTGTCTCCGACTGTAGTGTATCGTCCAACTAACTGGATCCTAATTTGTGTGTTTTTTTTCTCTCTCGCCGAGCAGCAACAGAAATCCGCTGTCAGGAGAAGACAAAGGGTGGACTGCGCTACGAGGTGATCCTGGCAGAGCCGACGGCACCCGCGAAGGTGGCCCCCTCGCCTACCCAGCCCTCACCGACCCAGCCGTTGGCGATCGAGGACAAGCTGCGTGCGGCCGAGGAGCGCCGGCTGTCCCTGGAGGCGTCCAAGATCGCCGCGCTTAACGCCCGGCTCTCCAAGATCGAGGACGCCGCCCGGAAGAAGGACGAGCTCAACATGAGCTTCGTCAACGCCACCCGCGAGTCGCTCGACACCAAGATTAAACACAGCGAGGAGAAGAGGGAGGCTTATCTCAACGATCTCAAGACCAAGCTGAAGGAGCACGTAAGTCTCTACCTCTCTCTCGCCTCCCTTCGCTCGATCTCACGCGATTCTTGCCTCGCGGGATATTATAATGTTTTTTTCGCTTGCGCATCGTTGAAAAAAGTGAGCGAGACACACTGGACCAATTTTGTTTATTCAGCCGCGGCTGCGTCGATCCATAGTTACTTCTCAGCAAGCACGAGCTCAATGACGGATATCTGATGGCGGATTGAACCTGATTTGTGATTGAATTTTTTTTCCAGCTGGAAGGCGTCGAGAAGACAAGGCTCACGCTCAATCTACAGACTGAGGAAGTGCGCGCCGCCGTCGATGAGAAATTGAAGTCCGCCGCGGCTCAGCGCGACGAGAACATCAAGAAAATAGTCGATCGTCTAAAGGAACACGTGGGTTTTTTTATTTTTGTTCGTGCCGCTCGCGGCGTTGACAGCGAATGATACTTATAGGAAAACTTAACTATACGATTTGTCATTTTAGGACGACCAAGCGAATCGCGCACGTCAGAATATCAATGACCGGGTCCACCAGCTCGAGAATCAGATTCAGAGCAAATTGGAACAGGCGCGCGAACGACGCGAAATCATCGAGCGCGAGCAAAAGGAGAAGCTTCGCAATCATGTAAGTTTGTACCATTTCAATTCGAATTGTCTTTTTTTTATTGGTATTGAATTGAATCTTACATAGTATAAGAGATTTGGGTGATTTTCCTACTGATGTTACTATAGTGAATTCCTCTCTGTACCGTAGACTAGTGTACGTGTAGCGCATAGATATAATTGATTCGTAGGCAGAGATCGGCAATATTTACTCTTGAAAACTTACTCTTGAAAACTCGGATAGAATTGAAACAGACAATATCCTCTCCGAACAATAATTCATGGAACTTTTCCAATTGGAACGACGACGTTCCATCGATCACAAAGAATGAACGTGATAAATCGCGCGATTTCTCCCCGGGTTTTCGATCGGGAGAAGAGCAAATTGTTTCCAGCTATATGTACAATGCCGATCGTCTGCATGACAATGGAAGAATGGGGTAACGATGGATTGGTTGTTGCGCTGTGCGCGTCAAATTTAGAATACAGCGAGGGTGGCTAGAGTGCGCGAGGCGGCGGACGCGCTCGTCGCCAGGGATGTCGAGGTGATAAAGCGCGTATCCGACGAGAGGTTAATCACCGCAGAGCTCAATCGACAGCGGGAGATACAGCGTCGCGTGCAGGCCGCTCGCCAGCGTGTAATGACAATGCATGACTCGCCGATAATACCAAAGCTTCCGCACTTCATCTTTGCGCTTTGGACGTGATACGTCAGCCGCTCGTTAGCTCTCATCGTTGATGCATCGTTCTCAGAAACGCTTGATGGTTTAGAAAAATAATATTAGATAGCCGGTAAAAACGGGAGTGCAACCGTGGTACTCTCGAGTTTGGGTTATTTTAAATTTCTGATAATCCACACGTTTAAAAATACTCTTCGAGAATAATAATATTGTCGTTGGGTATCTTGTGTTAGATTTTATCATTACTGATATTCAGTATCACAAAGTTTAACTCGTATTTGCAGCAATTTTCCGCATCCGAAATAATCCATCACAATGCTATGATTATTCCTAATACTATTCAACTTTTAATTTCTCACAAAACTATTAGAGTATGTCAGTACCACCAAAACTTTCAAACGTGAAAAAATCTTAGAAATAGTTGCTTGACGCTTCATTGATTCCGATTTCAATACAATGTCACGTATTTTTGGTATATTCTCGGAACGAAAGCATAGATTTATCAAAACTACTTGTAAAATAATTCTAATTAATTTCTATACGAAGATATTGTTATATATACAAGAAACATTCAATATAACAATATTGCTACTTGATTAATTATTATAATTGTATATTTTCTAGAGATTGAACATTGTGAATATTCTGGAGCATTGTTACATCGTTGTTTTCTAAACGATTCTGTAGAATATGAAGAAAAAAACATTAATGTTCTGCTTGGATAGTATTATGTTCATGAGAAATATTCAAGAAAACGATATTATGATTCAATTACATATTACATACATATATTCTCCAATGCACCGCACATTTTGAATTCCGTAGACCATTCTGTTTTCCATACATAAACATCGATTAATTATAATATTTTTTCTTCCATTACAGGAGAAACGCATTGAGATGGTTAGGCAAAACAAAGCTATGCAAACCAAAGAAGGCCAGGAGAACATGATGCCGGTGGGCAAGGAAACAGCGAGTTCTGGTTAAGCTCCGCATCGATGTCTCACTTACCCCAGTTTTAGTTTAGTTTATCACTAACGTTTAGAAGTATTAAGAAAACAACACTGCCTCTTTGTTTTTTTTTTCTCATCTCTGAAAACGCAACTGTACTTTGAGTGTTTACTCAAGTTATTCCATGCAAAAGAAAGAGAGCATGTTTTTTTCCTATTTATATCAATGACACGCGAAATTAACTAGTACCAGTGCTTTTTATGATTACTTTTTTTTAGATTATTGTAAGTGAGTGATACATCTGTGTAATTACTAACTATACAAATCGGTTCGCTTTCGTGAGGCTAAAAAAAGAGAAATCAAGTGTGGGTGAAATCAACCATTTATATCGATGAAGAATTTCAATCGATTACCGACTGAGGAATATTAGAATTTTCATGTTCATTATTCAAATTATATTAAAGGTTTGCTTTTTATTACTAAAATTTATTATTAACTTTTCAAGATTTTAAGATAATTTTTTTCCCTCGAGCAGAGAACAAATTTATAAAAACTCTACTTTTTAATTATTTTCATCTAATATGGTATCGAAAATGTTGAACAAATGTTTCATATCTTCAAGAATATTATAGTTTATTATTAAATTTCAAAGCGATTTCGAACGTGATACGTTTTGAGAAATATGTTTTGCGAACTGTTCATTCGTTTGGCAGATATTTCACGCTTGGCACTCAAACTTTTTGATAAGTATTTTATAAAATTGTTTAAGCCTTATGCGATCAGATAAGTACTAAAATAAGGCTGCTATACATAGAATAACAATTAAGATAAGTAAAGGAAGTTTCAGCTAGTATTACTTATTTGATAAAAAGTCGCTTCTTCACAGGTGCGTAATATAATCAGAAAATATAAGATCTCGCATCGTCTCATGTGATATTGAATCGCATCACCGCGCAAACTCACGTAATAAATATATTAAAAATACGTATCATAGTGCTTTACTCTATACGCTTGAATTGAATGATATCTTGGAAAAAATTTTATACTCGATCATTGTAAAATTATTAATATGCCCTGACACAATGGAACAAGTAATGATGAAATATATGTATTGCACTGACTAAACAGATGAAAAAACACAAGATACAAGTCAAAACAATATAATATATAAATAATGCGACGCTTCTGTGATGATTTTACTGTATCTCTTAGAGTATATCACTACTTAACGTGTATATGATATTCGTTATCGAGAAAGACGAGAAATCTAAAAGTTAAAACCACACAATGTGCCGCATCAGAAAAGAGAATGGAGTTGAAAAATAAAAACTCCTTTCTAATTTCTAGTAATTTCTTTTCTCATAAATGGAAAACGAAATCAGTAGTCAGCTTTAAGAGAGAATTTCATTGAAAATTTTCTTATAAAACTACAAGACTTTGATAAATTTGATGTAATGACGGAATTCCAATTTTTTGGATTTTCGATCAACAGTATTAGCACTTAACAAAATTAGATAATAAAAAATTTAAAAATGTTGCTGGAACGTTCTACTCCTAAAAGATTTATCTCTATTGATGAAAGCAAGTACCTTCAACCGTTTTGATTACTTTTTATACAAACTTGAAAAATTTAATTTTATGAAAATATACATATGGTAATGCTTTATTTCATTCGGAAATATAAGTGTTTCATTTCTGTTCCCTTCTTGCAACTGTTCAGTCAGTGATATTCTAACTAATTGAAGATATTGATATAATCTCTCCAAAACAAAGAGATCAATACATTTATTAAAGATTGAGTTTTTAAGTTGAATAAAAAAAAAAATACGCACGAGCTTATATATGTAAGGGCTTGCTTCAGTTTGTTGCGCTTGAAAATTTCCATAAAGATAGCTGAAAAGTTCGAATTGAGTTAGAGACTTGATTCTTTCAAAATCTAATAACAAGTGATATCTTTCAATTTTCGACATTGCAAATAATCGAAAACAATGGAAGAATCAAATTGTAAGCAATCACATCTATTTTTGCATGATTGTTGTATCCTCTCTGCAAAAACGTATAATAACGCGTGTTCGATTAGTGCATTTATGTATCAGGGGTAAGTAGCTTTTTAAAAAGTATTGTCTTGTATGTTTACGATCATCTTAAACGCCTTATGTTATTAAAATGCTGATGTAAAATTAAGATTGGAGAAAAAAGAAGAATGCGATAAAATATAAGTATGAATTAAATATATTGTTTTTATGTTTTTTTTTTGTGAAGAAAATATTCCAATAAGTAATAAAAATGCTTTGATATTGTGAAAAATGGAAAAATGCTATGCAGGAATGATGTGAAAAAAACGAATGAAACTGCAAATAAATAAACGTTCATATAAAAACTTATTCTTTTTATTTATAAACTTGAGCGAGCCTACATCAGAACAACAGTCATAGAAACATTATTCGACCCTGCACACAGAAAAAGAAATCAACGATTCATTCTAGAAATGTCATCTGAAATAATTCGGTACTTTCTACCAATATAAAACTACGTAAATTATACTTTAAAATTGATATATTGGGATAGACTTTCCTTTCCTAACTCGAGATATTTGACCTCTAAAATCACGGCTGTATAAGAAGAGGGAATTAGCAATTCCATTCTGCGCTTAGTATATACAACACTTCAAATGTTGACGTTTGGGATGAGATACACATACGAATCTTCAATTTTAGCAACAGAGATTATCCTATATATTGTGTTCTTTCATTCTCACTTCTCAGTATATAAACTCCATAAGAGTCTCGATGATCTATAGTTTGAATAATATACGCTCTCGGATTTGCGGTGATATACTTAAAACTGTCCATCGAAAGTGATCGAAAGCTCCAAATAGAACGACGTGCGTGGGACGTTGGCCTCATGCATGTTTCAAAACTGTTACGCAGTGTCGCGCTTTATCCAACAGAAGCGACCAATGGCGAAGCTCGGATGAAGAGAATATCGCGCGCGATTTCGACCCATACGTCGAGATGGGAGAGCGGTTGCGTGTAACATCGATTATCGTGGACCAATCGTGGCTGTCCACGAAAAGATTGTTGTGGCCGTGGGTCGTGCTAGTCGTGTATGCGGAGGCGGCGGCGTCGACGTTGCTGTATTTAGCCTGCACATTCAGACAAAAAAGCCGAAGACTCCGGCTAAACTTGCTCCGAACTTTTTAGTTGTACTCGCCGTCTATTCTAGACAGAATCTGTCGCAAGATGACGAACATGCCGATCGGTGAGTTTTTGCATGGATAATTCATTTTCCCGAACGCCGGCTTGCTTGCACACTGCTCGTTAATCAAAATGTTTCCTTTGTTGTTATGTTCTCGTTGAAAATGCCCATGTCTGGATCGTGTATTTTGGTCTTCCGACTTGTTAACAGCTAAAACTTCACCTCAATTGTCGATCTCGCAGTCCAGATTGAATTTTTACCTAAATCATCATGCAGAATGATTGCTTCAATACCATATGTATTTTTCTTTTCCAATAGGATTGGCATTGATGCTTCTGGGAGCAGTCGGAGTGCAATGTATGTACCCATCAAGCTCAGATGTTGTCGATCTGACACCGAGCAATTTTGATAATAAAGTCATCAACAGCGACAGTATATGGATTGTAGAATTTTATGCCCCATGGTGTGGTCACTGTAAGCAGTTGAAGTCTGAGTATGAGAAGCTCGCTACAGCTCTTAAGGTATGTAGAGAGCAATTTAGCTGATCTGGATAATTCATTCAATTATAGAAATTTGTTGGATTTGAAATTCATTTTGGTTTCAAAGTCTTAACATTCATTGAAGTGTTCTCAATATAAGTGTTAGAATATTTTGAAAATTATTAGAAATGTATGTTGAATAATTCCAACAAAAATTATTCGAATGGGTTTGGATACATTTATTGCATTGTTTTTTTTTACAATACTTCAATGCTAACTAAAAGTTTTTCAAAAGAATATTAACTGTCACTCTCATTAATCCATTTTTGGTATCATTTGATTGTTGTCGCTGCTTTTTACTAATTTGGCCACAAGGAGGAAGTGGATAATGGAAAAGATAATGTACTTGATTAGATCTTTCAAATACACTCTTCTCAATATAAATCACTGGTTGTGAATTATTCTTGGAGCTTCAATTACAGTTACAATATCTGTTCAACAATTTTAAAAAGTGCTTAATAATAATATATTATGCAACTAGTGCCTGAAAGGCGATTTCACACACCAGTGTGACAAGCCTGCACGAGTCGCTGGCGAAGCCGGCGATTGAGTGCTAGGCGGTCACACGAGTGCGTGGAATTGTATTTAATGAGTTGCATACGATATTTTATGTTATAAGTGATCTACGCGAATTTCATGCATCGGTTTCCGGGCGTGAAATGAGCGTTTATGATCACGTATAACATAAAATTTTTTTTAAGTTCAGTGGTACAACTGCAGAGTTTGTATGTAGTTCTCTAATTAATTAAGCATATGAATAGATTTGAATCATATTATTTATTATATGATTATATGATTTCAGGGCATAGTCAAAGTTGGAGGAGTCAATGCTGATGAACACAAATCACTAGGAGGTAGATTTGATGTTCGAGGGTTCCCAACCATCAAAATTTTTGGAGCTGACAAAAATAAGCCAACTGACTATCAAGGACCCAGAACTGCACAAGGTTTGGTTGATGCAGCTTTGAAAGCTGCTGCACAGAAAGCTGAAGCTGCTCTAGGTGGTGGAAAGAGCAGTAGTGGATCCAAATCAGGTTCCAAGGATTCAAAGGATGTCATTGAACTCACTGATGACAACTTTGATAAGCTTGTCTTGGATTCAGAAGATATGTGGCTTGTTGAATTCTACGCTCCATGGTGCGGTCACTGCAAGAACCTTGCACCGCAATGGGCTTCTGCAGCTTCTGAATTGAAGGGCAAGGTTAAACTTGGAGCTCTAGATGCTACTGTACATACTGTTAAGGTAAGATTACATTTATTATTATTTGATATTTATAATAGAGATGAATAAATGATATTATCTTTCACATTCACTTATACCTTTTATATTTGGCATTGTTAACAAATAAATTAATATTCAATATTTATCAAACTTATTTGTATACAATAGGCTAGTCAGTACGAGATCCGTGGCTACCCAACGATCAAGTACTTTGCCCCTGGCAAGAAGGATTCTGACTCAGTGCAAGACTATGATGCAGGCCGTACGAGCAGCGACATCGTTAACTGGGCTCTCGAAAAACTTACTGAGAACGTACCTGCACCTGAACTCCTCCAGATCGTCAGTGAGAAGAGCCTGAAGAAGGCTTGTGAAGACAGGCCGCTTTGTATTGTGTCAGTACTACCACACATTCTTGACTGCCAGTCGGAGTGCAGGAACGGTTATCTCAAAACCTTGACCACTCTTGGTGAGAAGTACAAGAAAAAGATGTGGGGGTAAGTTGATTTAGAATATGTTGGTAGGCTTATAAACCTGGAGAGTTATTTTTTGAGAATGAATTGTTTGTTTCGCAAATTATTATTCTTATATTTGGCCCTAGCTTCTTTTCTTTTAGCACTATTATGTGCATATTATTAGTCTTGGATCAGTGTTAGATTCTATGCAGAGTGAATAACAACACTTGCCAAACTTTTTTTCCAAATCGTAATTTCGATACAAGATTTGATAGATGAAATATAATAACTTTTATTTTGAAAATATTGAACTACACGACTAGTTCTATAATATTTTCTTCAATTAATTAATCTAAAACTGAATATCTTTTCAGATGGGTATGGTCTGAAGCTGGTGCCCAACCGAACATCGAGGAGGCGTTGGAGATCGGAGGCTTTGGTTACCCAGCTCTCGCTGCTGTCAACATCAAGAAAATGAAGTATTCCTTGTTAAAGGGTAGCTTCTCCCAGGATGGAATTAATGAATTCTTGCGCGACTTGAGCTACGGACGTGGTGGTACGGCACCTCTCAAGGGCACAGAGTTGCCCGAAATCTACAAGACTGAGCCGTGGGATGGAAAAGATGCTGAACCACCACAGGAAGAAGATATCGATCTGAGCGACATTGATCTCGACGAGAAAGACGAGCTCTAAGTCGATTGTAGACATTCACTGTCACGTGACTGAAGGACTGAATGACTTTCTTAGTTTTCATTCATTCACATTTTTAAATAATATGTTTATGTGTTTACATGAGCATAATGCGCAAGTCTTCGAGCTTGATTCTGTGATCCAGGAAGAGGAATTCATTTGTGCAAGTCATCTTGTGTCTTCTTGATAATGATAGGTATTATCGTATTTCAAATGTAGTTACAGTTAAGACACCAATTTTCTACGAATCGAATAATATGAACTGAAAAAATGGTACAAATGTTTGGGTAGATGATGATTAGCGGTGAATTCAAAATATATTTATGTGAAAAACGAAATAGAATGTCTGAATATCATTTTATTTATCACGATTCTAATTTCTCATAGACAGTCAGCATTTTCCAAGTACTTAACAATTATTTTCGTAAAAAATTATTCCATATGAATTTTGAAGTCATTGTTTCAGTGGCTTTGATTTCCGAATAATTTCTTTTCCTGGAAATGGTGTGCGATCTAGAGTATATGGTAAACAATGTACTGCAAAAAATCTGGATCAATCGGGTTCATAATTTATTATAACGCATTTGAAAACACCATCAAGTGCATGGTAGTGTTATAACTTTTAAGATAAAAATATAGATAAGTGCGTCAACTCACAATTCTTCCAGTGGAAATTATTCTTAGCTCTTTGAAGGACTAATATTTAAAAATTAAATTAACATTCCATGCTCATCAAAATTAATTTGTTGGAATGATAACATTCACTATTTTTATACTGACTACGGCATTGTAATTTCAAGATATCATCGAAAATTTTTTTAATAAAAGATGAGGGATAAATTTACGACTCATCCCACAAATAGCAGTTATAGAATCTACTAAAATTTTTCCTCAACAGTTCGAAAGATTTTCCTAGCTTTTTTATACGAGATGGTTTACTGTTAGACTCTCAATTTTGTGTGAATTTATGTATGTGTTATGCAACTTGAATCATAGACATTAAAATATTTGTATATACATCTTTACCAGCGTATCGAAAAAATTAGTCTTTTTGCTTACGTTTAGCGTCTTCCATCGATCCCAAACTATTTTTCAATGAATACTGAGAATTTGTGAAAAATGTTCAGCAACGAAATTCAACATGTTGTTAATGAAATGTAATATCAATTTTGTTTTCTCTAAATATAAGTTCATTCAATAAAATAATTTTTCAATTGACTCATCAAATTTTAATCATTTTCACTTTTCATACCTCATGATGCACTTGCATGAATATTTTATTGTAGACTGTTTAAAGTTAAAAGTTTAAAAATATTTTCTATCAAAATTAAGTGAAAATAAATGTGGTATAGTAGCAGTGATGCGAAATTCGTCTAGAGAAAATACTCAATGAAAATTTATTGTCATTTTAGATTGATGCTGTAAATATACATTCATATTTCAAAATATAAAAAATTCAATTTTTAAGGAAGTTCATGCCAAGTTTGGGTCCAAAAGTTCCAAGAGCGACAGCAGTCTTCATGAAGTTAACCTTCGTTTCGATGTCTTTGCTTATCAGCTCCTTCAAGCTCTTCAAGCTGTTCGAGATCGAGTTTTTCTCCTCTTCAATAGTATCAGCGAATGCACCTTTGACTTTTTCCCCCAAGTTCTATAAATTATACAAAAAAAAATTTATAATTATTCAAGACGTCGCTCTATAAACTAGTCATTTCAACAAAATTCACGATAGAAACCGTGTCTGAAATGTTTTGGAATTTATTATACGAAATGGATTTTAGTATGAATCGTATAATATGCATCGTGTAACGAGCGCGGTAAATTACCAATAACCCAACTGGCAGTTATACTTCACGACTTGCTCATACTATTTCTTCTTATTCGAAATCTGACTTTCTCCATATTTGTACTCAAATCTGTGCTATCCAATCCATATTTTATAAAATTATGAATTGGCTTTATTTCTTTTATAAGCCTACCTGTCCCCGATTAGATGGTTAGTAGGCAGAGCTATATAGAAAAAATTGAATTGCAATACCATTATAACATGTTGAGTTAGCCGCGTAGTTGTGAAATAGCCTTTGCAACTGAATGTTTCGATAAGAGCGATAAATAACGTATATCCATTCGGTCCATTTGGATTTTATCGTTATTTTTTAAGATCCGTCAAATGTACAACATACCTTCCTCACATTGGCCCAATCATACACTATTCCCTATTCGTGGTTTCACTATATTGGCTCGACACCCTCTTCAGGAACTTTTAATTCCTTCCAATGCAAAGGTCCTGCAGTGTAGCTTTTTTCGACCTCTAACTGAATTTCCATCAGTCGTGTATTTATCTACTCACCTGGAAATTGGGTAACCCGCCTGATCCACCAGCTGACGGGATGGCTCCGGCCAGTCCGCTTAGTCCAGAACCGAATCCACCAGCTCCACTGGCGAGATCGCCGAATCCACCGAGTCCTCCAGCTCCTGCACTGGCGAGATCACCGAATCCACCGAGTCCTCCAGCTCCTGCACTGGCGAGATTGCCGAATCCACCGAGTCCTCCAGCTCCTGCACTGGCGAGATTGCCGAATCCACCGAGTCCTCCAGCCCCTGCACTGGCGAGATCGCTGATTCCTCCAAATCCGGCCTTGTCGCTGCTGCTCGGGATAGAGTTGCTTAGCTCTGACTGAGGTTCCGGCTGTCGAATAGAGTTTCGTCGAAAATATTTTGTAGGGTCAAGTAAACAATTTCAAGAATTATGTATAGACGTCGAAATTTTTAGTAATTTTTCTTCTCATTTTGAGTATACAGATAGAAGGTATATAAGCATTTTGTGTAATCATATATTTTTGTATTTTCGTGGACATTGGAAGCTCCTTATTACATATTTCGCGTGCGCAATTTATAAAAATTCATATCTTTCGAAAGTTTGACTAAATTAATTTCTAGCAATAGTTCAACATTGAATCACAGACGAATAACAAAGTTCCAATTTGTAAGGAACACCGTCGTTGTCACTCTATGAGATATTCTCGCGAGATTCGTAACTTTGAATCCAATGAATGTTTGAAAATCAGTCGAAGCTTCGACTATTATATGTTATTTAAAAAAGGAATTTTCAACTATCGCGATAATAATATATGAGAAAATTTCATAATGAAGTTACCACTTGAGGGACATCAGGAAGTGATGGTTTCTCGCTAGATTTGTCCGCCTGAAACAGTTATAAGCATATCTATAATAATTCTCAATTAACTATGTTGTAGAGTACTATTCGAATGTTTTAATACAACAATGTTAAAATACTTACCGATGGTAGACTTGCGGCATTTACTTCGTTCTTTCCCGGAGCCGGTGGCTGGAATGAATAAATTACACAAAGCATTACTATATAGTTTTATTTATTGATTAAATAAGTTATAGAGGAGACTATTCAAGTGTTTTAATGCAGCAATGTTAAACTACTAACCGATGGAGGGCTTGCAACATTTACATCGTTCTTTCCCGGAGCAGCTGGCTACAATGAGTAAATTTAACATTACTATGATTGTACGCAAATGAGATCTAGTGGTCTCGAGAAACTTACCACTTCTGGAACTTGTCTCTTAGCTCTGAGGTTATTGGGAAAACCCTAAAATGAATGTCTCTTTATTTCCAAGGTACTTTTACTCTTCAATTAATTATTTCAAACTCATTTTATAACTTAAAAGAATATAGAAATGACTATTAAATTAGCGTATAGTAAAGATTTGTTTTAATCGTATTTACACCACTAATAAATAATCTATTGAATTGAACGATATAAAAAAAAGGTAAGGATAATCATTCAACTAATTACATTCAAAGAATATTGAGAAGGAATTCAATATTTTTCTTACCAGAACAAGAGTGCTGCAGGCGAACAAGAAGAAAACGGTTTTAAGAGTCATTTTTCCTATCGCGAATGATAAGTTTGGAACTATAGATCGTCGACTGATAATTAACTCGCGAAAGCGTGTAGTATTTATATCAAATGTTTTTGACATATACAGAATAAATTGCCATTGTTCCAATATATAGCATTCATACGATAGTGGAATTCACTTCGAAAGGAATAATCGTTTAAACGTTCATCTTATGTAAAAATACATATTTACACTGCACATTAATTACTATGGAATTTTTCTGCTGTCCACGATAGAACACTTGTTCTAATTAAGAACAATAAGAAGTCCAGTTTAAACTACTGTGCATGATGATTTATACTTGAAAACTAGATGATGCATTGTGATAAACATAATATGGCCCCACCTGTTGATGAGTGAGATAGGTGTAGGCAAAGAAGAGACAATTCGAAGCATCAATTCGATTCATTACGTTATTAAGTCAAAAGGCAGTGAAGTGCATATGTATATACTTCATAATATTTCGATGCATCTGTCGGTACGAAAATTGCTTAATTTTGATTTAACAAGCGTTTAATCTAGAAGATTTTATCAAATATACCTCCAGGACACAACATTTGAAAATGCGATAGTTCCAAGAAGAATAAAAAAATGAATTTGATTATTTGTGAATTATTTAGTTACATTGAGTTTGGATATTGGTTTTTACAAATTTGCTGATTTGCTATATAAAATACTCGATTCCATGATGGGAGTTCAAGTTAATTTGATACTGTGGAAGCCGATTACATATTTGACAAATTTCTTTTGAACTGACAGTATAAAATATTACAACGAATACAATATTTTAGACTTGAAAAAAATTAAATTCATGCATAATATTTAGAGCAACTATGACCTCGTCTCTGTCTAAAAGGCTATAGTCGTGATATAATTCACATTCGAACATACAGAAATGTAAAAAATATTCGAATTCGATAGTCAATGTCTCTGACCGCCTGATTCATATTTTTAGTTCGTATATGAATACTATAATAGATAATTCGTGAAATTTCTATGCCAAGTTTCATAATTTTTTTTCAAAATAACTGATACAAGGTATTGTATTGTATTGTACATACAATTTGGGCTTGGAAAGCAATTTGAAATATAGCTGCAGAATAGCCGTTTGGGGTGGCAAACAGCTTTTTTCATCACTGATGTGATGCATAAAAGTTGATCTTTGGACGTTGTTTTTCTACACACTTATTGATGAAAAATACTATATCAATGCTTAAAATTTCGAGGATATGAAAAATACGGGTCCCGTAAAAATTACCAATATACTGTGTGTCTAATTGTATTTATGCGGTCTACATATATAGTTAAAATACATGATTGTTTTAGGTATTTGTTAGTTGTTAATGTTGTTATATATACCTATACATGTATAAATTTAGTGAGGGGAAACCCAAAAACGGCCTTCTGCGGCTTCTGCTACACCTCGTCTCCCCTCTCCCCGCCCATAAGTAGTTCAAGGTTAGAATCTAGTGTTTATGTCGTTCACTATGGTCGTTCATTGAAAATTGTATATAGATCATTTATTTGTAAATATCATTCTATTTATTGTAACTATGAAAATTACATAAATCGAAGATGGGAACAAAAACGCTGACAGATATTCATAATGACTTGAAATTATTAATCACTGCAATTAGTGGTTTTGAGGTAACGTTGATCATAAAATAACCTCATAACTTATTTATTGACTCTTAAAAATTATGACCAATAAGATGCTTTGAAATAAATACCATATACGAAATCAGTATCGTTCTACATTCAGAATCAATATTGTATCAAATTGATGAAATATTTAATCAATCCTATTTTTCATATATAAGAAACATCCTATAACTTGAATTGAATCTTACTAGCTTGTACTTTTTTATTGTATTTATTCACTTTCATTAACAGGATGGGGAGGAAGGTTTCCAAATATGTGAACGTTTTGCTTTATCTCAAATCAAGCATCACCGCTATTTGTCTGTAAATAGTCATGCTGTGAAGAAAGAAATTGAGGAAGTAACTCAAAAACTTTTGATTCATGGGAAGTATGATGTTGCAAAAGAGTTCCAAGAACTTATAAATACTTTTTTAACAAGTTTTGATTTTGAGCGACATCCCCAGTATGATCTGCAATGGTCGTTATTATCACTGCTGTTGAATCTAGCATCTGAAACCAATAAATCTGAGGTGAGCACAAGTTTACAATTAAATCGAGATCGCAGTCAAAATGTAACAATTACTGCTGAAGAGGACAAGTCTGAAGAAATTGATTGGGCGCAGTACTTAAAAGAAGGACAGGAAGAATTCTTCTGTAATTATGAAAGTGACAGTGACAGTGACAGCGTAAGTAATCTATATGAACATCTTGACATATTCCCATTAGAAAGTTATTATTAGAAATTTGACTTTTAGGATTGGTCAGAGGATGAAAATGATGGCCAATTGGATTTATCAATACAGAGGCAACAAAAAACTTCAACTGTTGTCAAAGATGCTAAAAATGTGGCACCAGATGCAATCGCAATCTCACAAAATGAAATTTCAAAAGGTTGGCCACAAGAAATTATATCAAAAAATTGGTTACGAGCAAATGTTCAAAACAGTTGGTGGAATGAGATGGATTGGCATCAATGTAGAGTTGACAGTGAATTTGAAGCAGCTCATCTGTATGATTTGTGGAAAAAGCATACTTTAAAATCTAATCAAATAAATGGAACAGTTAGTGAATATCAAGCCTGCAGAGAATTATTATGGATGTTCCATACATTATCTTCAATGACTCTGTTTCAAGAGGAAAGAAAAAACAAATTTTCTATCCGAGATGTATCAATTCCCAGTTTAACTACAGTATGTTGATTCATTATTCTAATTAATTTATGATTAAAATAAATCATTGTTCTAAATAAACCTTTCAATTCCAATCATAAGTAAATTCTTGTTTTCATTTTGTTTCAGGTAGCTTTTAAGAGTATGTTACTGTCATATTGTCAGTATTTCAAAATTATTCGAGAATTAGAAGACTTTCTTGAAAAATTATTCAAGAGAAATGAGTCTTCAATGTCAAATCGCAAACCACCATTAACTTATGAAGCATATGCAATTTCTTTACAACAAGAACTATTGAAAATCAAAGGAAAACTTGTAGACTTTGAAATTGAAATCATGAAGCAAGGTGAGTTTCTCAATTGGCTTATCACTTTTTATTCCTATCCTTAATTATAATTTTGATAATTTATAAATTTGGATTTTATAGATAATCAAAATACATTTCTTGCTGTATCAAAAACCTTAAATAAGTACCTAGACCGGTTGAAAATAATCTATGAAATCCACAAAAGTATTGTTGAGAATTGGGAAGAATTGCCCAATTGGCAATGTGCATCAAAGTTACTATCAGGTCTCTACTTTAAGATGCAAAATTCAAATAGCCAGGATAAAATCAATTTGTGTGCCAGTTTATACTTATCTAGTATTTCTGTATACCTCAACATTGTTGATGTTTGGTTGAGTGAAGGAAGATTTGAAGACTGGAGAGATGAGTTCATAATTTCAAAGTGTATCGAGTGAGTTCCTACTTTAATTTACATATTTTCAATATATTTCAGTGGTTTCAGTGGTACTGACATCAAAGGATTTTTCATTTCTATTAATACATTTTTTTTAGCTTATGGAATTTTGTCATTGAAAAATTAATATTAGAATAGTTTTCAAGACATTTTTTAATGTTGTACTCTTTTGTCAGTGCTACAGATAGTATGTTTAGAGAAGACAGCAAGCCTCTGGAAGGATTTGCATCTCGAGAACTTGATTCACTGTGTTTGAATGATCCGATCATGAAAATCTTACTACATAAAGTATTTCAGATGGGTCAAAGCACTGAATTGCTTGTAACATTAGATCGCATATCAGATTTGTGGAAAATCATGGATAAAGGAAGAGGTAATTTTGCAACTCTTATTATTTTGCATAAGCATTGATGAAGAGTGTAATAATGATAAGCCTGGAAATTCATTATGGGAAAACGATAAATGGGTGATAATCATAGTAAAATTATTATTACAGTAACGAAAAAAACATTAAACGAAGAATGCTTGAGAGAAATTGTAGCTGAATGCTCAAAGTATAATCACTCAGGCTTTAGAGATTCAACAGACTCAGCAAAACTAAATATTATTGAGTTGCCAGTTCGTCGTGTACAAAACAGTGATATAGAACAAAATATTATGTTGCAAGTGTCATCTACAAATAATCCTTTTCTAACTAAAGCATTGGAGAGCTTTATTCTCCCTGAAACAAATGATACTATTGATGCAAGATGTAGTCCTCTTGCAAAATGTCATGAATATACAAATGAATCCAAGTCCCTTGAGTGTTTAACAAAATTTGAAATGGTCTTGCCTTGGAGGAGAATATTAGAAATTGCAATAACCAGAGCTTTAGAATTCAAATTTAGTGGAGCAAGTAAATTGGTTAAAGATATACTAGTAAGGGAGTACAAATTGGATGAACAGTTAAAGCTTATGAGGTCGGTTTATATGATGGAGACTAGTCATGTTATGAATAAATTTTGTAAACTTATTTTCACAGAGGTTAGCCTTTCAATGTATATTTTAGAAAAAACTTTCAAAAATAATTTCATTTTCATTTTTGCCTATACTCATGAATTTTCCCTATCTTAGATTGAATCTAGTGGTATGTGGAACAACTCATATTTTGTTACATGTCTATTGGGAGAAGTTTTATCTCAAGAGTGGCCAGATTGGAGTTCACGATGGTCAATTACAGTGGCAAATATTCGAACAACAAAAGTTATTGAAGCTGTTGATAGTATTAAGTTGCACTATGCAGCAGGATGGCCAATAAATATGCTATTAAACGAAGATGCTGTAGACAAATATAACAAGATTTTTCGGTTTGAGCTCAAACTCAAATGGGCACTGTGGACTTTGAATACTTTACGATTTGCTGGTAGATAACATACTAGAAACTTGTTGTATAAAATGGTTTATCACCAACATTCTTCATTTAATCTCTTACTATCAATTTCAGATTTAGAAGGCTCACACGACTCAACAGTACCAAATATTATTCAACATTTTCATATTAGAAGGCTTGAGAGCCTTAGATTTTGGTTATTGCATGCTATTGGATCAATACATGCGTATTTATCGGGCCAAGTGTTACAAAGTCTGGGTAGTACGTTAGAGAAGTCACTTTCACAAGCAGATAATCTGGAAGCTATTGTAACAAGTATTATTCCTTTTTTATATAATCAGAAAAAAAAATGAAAATATATGTATAGCAAAGCAAGTCTCCTTGACATTCAAATTTGAGGCATTTTAGTATTTTTAAATTATTTTATCATCTAATTTTGAAACTTTATGATATAACTACTGTAATTATCTCCAACTTTATTTAGTTCACAGTGAATACCTGGATAATGTGCATGAGCATTGTCTACAGACTGAAAAATTCGACGATTTGACGTGTACAATATATAAGGTACTTATATTGTGTTACTTGTTTGTTCATACAGTAAAAGTCTTCTTGGGGTTGTATCTAAATGTAACTCACTGATTAATAGTTGTTCTATTAACTAATCAGTCTTTCATTTACACTTGTGATCAAAGTGTGCAATGCCTAGTTAGTTAGTGATTCTCGCTAAAATATCTTATTTTCACGAAAGTTCAGGTTGTATAATCGCTAAAATGCTACATGTAATTGAAAATTGATTATTTATTTCTTTTCAAGAAGAATTTTTGAATTTAAATATATTATAGTATATACAATCATCATATACAGCTTATTCGGTATGAACTCAATTGCATATGAAATTTCAAATGAAATCAATCGTAAAATTGTTCTTAGAATAATAGGATAGATGCATTTATAATTCTGTATAATATTTAGCTACATTTTTGCCGTCATTGTCTCGGGCTCATATCCTTCCACTGGTGGTGCCGTTTTGTGTTTCTCATCATGACCATTTAGTGCTTAACTATTCTTTATTGACGTTACAAGTAGTCCAGAGTGTATCAGTGTACGAGATACATCAATGTACTGAATTGAAACGTGAAATTCACTTGAAAATCTTCACGCTTTGATTCGACAAGTTTTTTCTAGTAATATTTTACAAGCGAGAATAATAGATTGTAATAATAATAATGATACAAATAATAATTTCTTTTTCAAAGCTTTTGGAAATGTGCGGGGAGATACGTGAACGATGGAAGACCAATTCGCTGGAATTCATCGGCAAGATCTTAGACCAACTGGAGAACGACTATGTCAAGTATCATACATATTTAGCGTTAGGACTTCATAATGCTGTTCAGCACAAGGATGCCGATTACCGTAAGTCAGATATCTCTCACAAGCTACTACAATTCGTGGTGCAGGTAAAACCCGAAGTTATCGACGACGATTCGTGGACTAATGACAAACGATTGGAGATTTTAATTAACGGATATTCAAAAGATGTTTCATAACTAGCATAAAACAAAAATAGATAGGGATAGATGACGATAGTATATTTGTATGTTAACGTTATATTTTTCCCGTAAAGTAATGAGAATTGATCAATTGAATTTAATCGCCAAAGAGAAAATAATTGTTTTATAAAATAGATAAGTTGTTTTCCTTATTGCAATATTGAGATTTGATTGAAAACTCTGTACAAACTTTATAAACCTACTTTCTTAAACGTAGGAAAATTAAATGCAAATTATATGGACAGTGTCCACGAAGTTCATGGATAAAAGCGACGAAAGAAAAAAAAACAAAAATTTATAAAATCTTGAATGGTAATTGATGATTGACTTGCATGTTGTGACACTGATTTGAAACTTCTAAATTTGAATAATTTGAAGGGTTTGAATTTGAAAGATCTATTTTTTCTAGTTTCATTGTGTGAAAAGTTTATTTACGAAACATCCACATAACACTTCCATTTAGCATTATCCCATTTAAACACAGTAACTATTTATTTGAATGTATCTCTAAATTCATCACACTCACAGATATCTGAAAATTCTTATCCTCTGCTCATCGTTTTATATTTAGCAATATAATAAACATGCACTTCTATTAAACTAAACATTCGATTCACGCACCACACATTTTTATCTAAAATTATTATAAGAAATCACTAATATCGTTTTATTCCCTTGTTTGCAGTGACTGGTTTGAGCTCTGCCTTTAATTGCAGTATGCCATCGACTTAACACAGCGACGCACACAAATAACAACCCTAGCTTATTTTTTTTAAATAGTAATTTTACCACATTGCCAATATCATTATAGGCACAATAGGAAGAAGAACACAATAACTTCAAACAAACAAGATGTGTTCTCTTTTTAGCGCAATATGTTTCAACTCTTCATAATTTTGTAAGATTGTGTTATTTGTATATACACACATGATGTTCATGAAAAATATCAAAAATCCCATCGCTTCAACATTAGATTCATTATTATCATTATTGTATACATGTATACTAGTTTTTTTATTTTTTTGTAAAATAAAGCAATTTTTTAGAATTGATTATTTCGTTGCTGTTATTCATAAACACAATGAGAATTTTTCAAAGTTTGTGGACTTATTCATAATTTTTCTTACGTGATGACTGATTTATAAAAGTTCCAATTTGATAAAACTTGAGGAGAAAATGAAAAATCCGAAGAGATGATAGGTATAACAACATGAATAATTAAAAATAAATGCATACCAGCAAATTTAAGCCTCAAGAGATATGGAAATGATTTTGTACACGTTGGTGGAATTAATTTACATTATTCATATAATCATTATGCATTTTGAAAAAGTTATTCTCCAGATTATGAAATTGTATCACCTTTTCAGTCATTATTCAACCAACTAAAACTTTTGAAAACTATTCTCGAAACAAATAAATACGTTATGAATTTGATAATTTTCTTTTCACTTGAGTGAGTGTTCAAGCACAGGATATATCAACAAACAAAAGGGTTAGACGATTGTAATTGACAATAAAATATGAAAGTATCACTTTCTAAGCTCAGCAGGTAGAACTGGCTAGAAGTTTTGTTACTGTAATACATGTTTTGAATACTGGAGACATTTATCTTACTTCTATTGTTATAATAAAGATAATCAATTTTCTGTCAAATACATTACTTTGGAAGAATTGAAAAACTCTTTTGGAGCTCATATTATTCACCCAGTCCAAATTCATTTTCCCTTCCTTTCAGATAAGTTTTTGCTCCCCGCGATTCCCACCCCGAAGAATAAATTTCGTTCAGTGAAGGATAGCATAACTGATCTCAGCAGTAACATTCTCAATGAAATAGCTCACCAAAGTTTTCCACCTTCGGGGATACCTGTGAGATTTTCAAGAAAATATTGCTATGAAAAAAACAGACGGTATACAAAGAGCTATTATTCACATAAACGAATATTGAAAAAGTTTCTTATGAAAATTTTGATGAGAACTAATGTCATTCGCTGATTCTATGCGATAATATAAACATGCTATACTATCAAATTTCGATGATCTACTTATTACAAATACCATCAAGTTAATTTGAAAGTTTGAAAAAAATTAATAAGCAACTTTCAAGTTTTCTTGCATAATTTCATGTAGGGTGATTTGAATATAAATTATTAAGGGTCTGAAATAGATAAATGATGACAATTTTCATACATTGTAAATAATATGTGTAAATCAACATTTTTATTACCAATCAAACTAAAAAAATCAACGTCATCATACTTTCTTACGCTATATTAAAGTATTAAGATATTTTATACACTACATAGTCTTATCAGTAAAAATAAAAATATAGAAATGTTTAGTCATAAATAAACGTATTGACTTAATTTAAATCAAATAACTTCAAATATGGAAGTTCATCATCTTACACATTAAATTATTTAACTGAGAAATATTTTCCATCAAACTATCATGATCATTGTTTCAAATACGTCAGTATGACTAATATCGATGAAAAAGTGATTGCTTAGCTATTTTCTAAATCAATTCGATTTACTTCACGAGTTTAATGTTTTATTTATATTATCTTCAGAGCTGATCTGCAATTAACTGAACAGCAAAGAACTTCAAATGAATATGAATATGAACGGGCTTTTGCATTTTTACGCTGGCACCATAACAAGGAACTTATGGATACCTTAAATTCTTCGTCATCCGTTGTGAGTGAAGCATTATCCGAGATCATCGGTGAATCAAGACTTCAAAATGACGACAACGATTTCTAGAGTAAATTATTCTTTCACTACAGATCATTCAATGCATAGACAATGTAATATATACAAGCTCTTTGATTTTCAAATTAGATACATATGTTGTCTTTACGATTAAAATCATCTTTTCAATTTTAAGGCAGATGATTCTTTACGACTAACTTTTTACATTACACTTGATAAAGATACACATTCAATCAACAAAAAGAAACATAAAAACAGAATACTTATATACTAGGTTTTCCAGTTTTCTCATTATCTTGCATAAAGTAAATGGCCCAAAGACGTGCCATTAGAAACAACACTATCAAGGAGTTCCTTAGAATTCAGACTCCATATGAGTGGGAGTCTTTGTTCATCTGCCGAGCCTAGTTTTAGAAAATATAAAATTGTAATAGCATACTATGCACCTGAGCGAGGTTAGGCAATTTCGGCACGCAATACGTTAGCGACTCGAGCGCAGTAAGGGAAGTAAGTTTGCGCGTGCCGAAATAGCCTAGATGAGCGAGGTACATATGCTATTTTCCGTCTCCAGTGGGAGAAAAGTGTCATTCCTTGCGAACGTCAGGGAGCAAAATTGACACTTTGTTCCCCCTGTGACGAAAATGTAATTTTCTTCTACTTTTACATTAATTTTACGCCAATACGAAAGAAGAGTGGAACTCTGAGCTTCGACTTTCTGTGCTTCGCCTTTCTGTTCATAAAAGAAAATCCGATGCTAGAGACAATATTTTTTTAACACTCCATAATCACCTAATTAAGACGAATGGTCGACAGAAGAATTATAGTCGCGGTTCACAAAAATATGACACTGCATCTCGATCACTTTTAGTTACTTGGTACTAAACCATTTTCATTCCGATTAGAACGTCTCTCGGCCGGAAAAGTCAAACTGGGCCCAATCGGCGTTAACGCCGCACCTCTCGTTCGGTTAACTTTGCGCGAGTACAATCGTCCCGTTCTGTGTGAGTCCGGCACTGGTACTAGCAGCCGCCTGCGACGTCAACAAGGGCTGCGTCAGGCTCGTGCCTACGCTACTCGGCCCTGGATCTGTCAAATTGTTGCTTGCTGGCGACGTCGAGTGATTGTTAGTATTCAAACCATTAGTGCCGTTACTGGTCGCCGCAGCCAGGGCTTTGTTACGAAGCTCGAAAACTTGCTGGATTGCATTACGGAAACACAGGAAATTATAGTCGATTACTCCTGAAATTAAAAAATTAAAAATTACATTTTCATATAAGATTTTGTAATGAGGAATCACTGCTGTTATAATAAATAAATCCTATGGTTTACCTTGTCTATCAAAATTGTCTTCCCGCAGAATGCAGACAAGTGCAAGGAATTTATTCACTTCTCTCAAGTACAATATCGTTCCATTATTCAACTTGATCAAACTAGAGCTCTGACTGTCAAATGCCGCGGCTTCGACTTCTTCTCTTAATCTAGATAAAATTGAGAGTAATAATTGAAAATAATTGTTTGGAATTAAGAGTTAAAAAATAATTGTTTGAAATTCGAGTCATTAAATTGGGTCTCAAATAACTTACCCATATATACAAGAAACATCAATCACAACATCTATCATATCGCAGCAGAGTTCATAACTTTGCATATCAACAGGAGAGCTGTCTGTTGCAATGTATATTTTTGAAACAACATCAAAAAGAAAGGCTTTTTCTATTGCCGAATTCTGCAAATAAGCAAAAGTTAGTAGCTTTCATTAATGTTTTCTCATGTAGTAGTAGATGTCAAACTATAATAATTCACTAAACTTACAGAAATGAGTATATTTAATAGGTTTTCCAAAGTTGGGAGTTGTGGAATCAATTTCTGTACAACTTTGCTGAAGGCTTCAAATATACTGTGGTCATAGATTGATGTTAGATGAAAGCTCAAGTGTATCTGATCACAGCCTAAAAAAGTATAAACAACTCTATTAAACTGAAGATAATTAATTATTTCATTAGAACAGTTAATTGTTGCATACCAGAATCAATCAAATCATCATTTGCTCTCGTATGAATATCTCTTTGAGTTTCCATTTTATAATCGTCAGACAATCCATCAACTTTGTGTATAAAAACTTCGAATTTGATTGCTTGATTTACTTTGTATGCTTTTGTTACTGTCAAATGTAACTTGTTCAAAGCTTCCATATAATCGTCTTGTGCATCAATAACAAAAACGAGTGCTCCACAGCCTCCAAAGATCATATCACTATCAAATGTGGGATCAAAGAAATCTATCTGTCCTGGAAAATCCCAAATTTGAAACTGTACGAAACTTGAATTGCATATGTCATCTTTGATGATTTTGTTTGTGCTTTCCAGAAAGAGAGTTTCATTGGGAGACATTTTATGGAAAACCACCTTCTGTATGGATGACTTTCCACTCCTACAAGAAAAAAATATAGAAAACTTGATTGGGTCGTATTACTTGAGCCATTGAATTTTATATCACAGAATTGAATACTGTACATTACAAAATTTAAATTTAAAAATATATCTTATTACCCACCTTCTGAGACCCATTAATAAGATCCTGGGCTTCTGATCACCAGTCAATGGACCTGTTGGACCATCACTGTCACCATCAAAAGGCGTGTATCCAAAATCTTTTGGAAAAGAGCCCACATCGTAGCCTGATTGATATTGGTCATCGTCATCCTGTTAAAATAGTCAACATGAGCATTTCACTAAGAAATTATACTTTCATAATAAACAATAATTATATTTCATCAATGTGCGGAAAGATGTTGGGGACTTTTTTAGTACGTTGTTCCCAGGAGCCACAATGGGATATGAAAGACTAGTTTCTAAATCACAGCTAATACGAGCGCTTAGCAGCTGAATGCACAGAAATCAAACAGCAACTCTGTTGGGTGATCAATGATTCACTCTAGGAGAATGCAAAGAGGTCCCAGATGTTCGGAGCGCACATACATGTTCTCCAGCAATCAACAGTCGTAATCAGAGTTGACAGATTGGGCATACGATGCACCAGTAGAAAAGACCGAGGGCAGAACCATTATAATCTGGTGTGTACTTTTACTAAAATCACCGGGACAACGGGGGGGTGTAAACAAAGTGAGAACAAACTGTGGAATGTTCGCGCGAGTTATCGTATATACACGCGAGAGGACGAGAGACATAACAACGATACTGGCAAGATAAGCGCGAGTGTGTGTGTAAGCAGTGCACGCAGGCTGCGCGTGAGCTGGAGCACGCACTGACCATTGCTGGGCCGATCTGCTGGCTGAGGGCTGCGGGGCTGTCCGATCCCGGGGAAAAGCACTGCTCTCTCTCCCTCTTTCCGGATCGTGCGCGCAATTAGCGCAGCTCCGATTACGCGCTGGGTGCGAGGTCGGGCATTTGTTTACCTCGAGCTCGATCCGTCTGTAGCACCAGATGCACTGTCATTGCCCATTATGTTATACGCACATATTGCTCTCCGCCGATCCGCGCGATGTCGCGGTGTGGGTGTACTCTCCGCGCACGCGCACTCTATATTATACGGGCGGCCGGCGGCGCCCCTGCAGTCGCGCGTGCGCCAGCTTTTAAAGCTGCTTTTTGATTTTCGAACGCCCGTCGCATCATACATTTATTCAGGGGCGGCGAATTTTCGGATGAGGCCTTATGCAAGCCCGAGAGCTTCGGCAGTTCGCGGATATAGTGCGCGACGCTTGCGTGATACCGCGCATGTATGTACCATATATGTTGAAAGTCGCTGTGTAGGCCGCAGCCGAAAATACATGTCCAATTTGCTATATAGCTTAAGCGATGCTAATTGATCTTCGATCGATCGTTCCGCGAGTAGCCTACGGCCGTGTTTGGAAGGACGCGCCGCGTCTTAATAGATTCAGAACGTATAACTATACTTTCGCATGAGATTGGGTACATGGAACGAGTTGAAAAATTCAATTGCTTCAAGGCACTTGACGAATTACATATACTATAACGTTCCGCGCAGTATACTGTGTGAAACGTTTTCATGAGAATTTTATCGAGCGTTAAAAGTCAACGATGCACAGCTTGACGGATTCGAGTCCTGTTAAGATGCAAACGAGCCATTGAAAGTTTATAACTTTTTTTTTCTTATAGACACAGAAATGTTTCAGATGACATTTGAAGGATATATTATACGACGAGGCATCGCTACTGAGGCCAAGTTGTATATAATCTGAAAAACATTTTTTTGATTCATTTTTACACTAGCAAGTTTTTTGAACGTTATCAGCAATCTCGCGTTCACGCGGTTTATACAATAATAATAATATACAGCTACGAAATATAAAATAAATGTATGTATGTATGTATGTATGTATGTACATACATACAAAGGTCGTCAGTGTATTCACAATTAGGTATTGAAAATAATTCACTCTGTTGATCTGAACCAGGAGCTGATAACTTTCTTCACCAGAAATAATCAAGATTTGCAAACACCGTATATAAGTACACATTACATAAACTTCATCATAATCTCTGTTATCATGAGATCATGAAATAGTTTTATTTGCACTTTTACCGATTCCTATTCCTAATCCCAAATAGTAGTTTAGATTATGTTTAGATAATGTTCCTTGATATGCGTAAAATCCGATTAAAATTATACGACAGAAATATTTTTCGAAATATATTCAAACCATGCAACTATTGAGATTTTTGCGTTTCGTAAACGCACCAAATGGTAAAGGATCTCCCCTCCTCGGAGCTTTCGGGCGTTTTCATAGTTATAACTTGGAAAGAGTGGAAAGCGTCAATGCTCCGAGGGACGATCCTCCCCCTTCCGCACTCGCCGCCCCAATGATTGCCCTAATATCCGCACACAACGATAATATATAATCGATGAGGACTTCTCCTTGAACGACACCCAGTCTTTAGTGGTTCCGTAAGGTGAGCTTATATACGTGCGCATACATATACGTCGCGACACGTAAAATCAATGATAAAAAAGCCCAATATAAGTAGAATTGTCGAAACAAATCCGAAGCTTTGCGCACAATTAGTAGACAAATGACAGATAATTTTTTTTTTACATTTGCAGAGGAACGGTATAAACAAACATACGGGGAAAATAAAAGAACTGCGCGACGATTGGGTTTTAGCTTGGATACTTAATAGGAGCTTTTATGCCCAGCCGTCAGGGCGATAGGACAAACAAAATTATCAGTGCGCGGCGATATATATATATATATATACGTATATAGGTAGCTGTAGAAGTACCTATTTGCTAGCATACGTCCCTTTTAGATTCTCTCTCACGCTCTTCACCTTCCAGCTGCAATTGAACCTGTCTCCGAACGAGTATTCATCGGTTATTTTATCGAACCAATTATCATTCTACGTTGCCATTCAAAAACGATCAAATTTAAAAGATCACCGAAAGGAAGAAAAAAGAAAAACCAATGAGATATCCGAGGCGAAATTTCCAGTGCGAGTGAGTCTTACATCAGCATATACACAAGCAAGAGTAAACACACGATCCAGGGACGAGGTCGAGGGGAGCAGGCTAATCGTCGATTATTTGGGTATTTGACGCATATCGTGTGGCGACAACATATTTAAGTATATCGGATCGCGGATCGCTCTGGCGGGTGCTGAAGCTCAGATAAAAGCACGTGTCCGAACAGTGCGCGTGAGCAAATACAACGACGTCTGACGGAAGCCCCCACCCTAATATAGCAACGCTCTTTGTTACTTTCCTATATAGCGACCTTCGCACCGGCCGTCAGGCTGCAGTCAGCTGCAGTTAGCTCGCGACCACCACCAGGACCGCACCCGAGTAGCTCGGTCAAAATTATCCAGTGACACCAGGTATAACAATGGCTAAGCTCATGGCTAAGCTCAAGCCCGTCACCCACTGTATCTTCGACATGGACGGCCTGCTGATAGGTAATAAAAATAAAACAAACCCTAATAACAGCTGATCCCTCACTTCCGTAGCTTCGCTATTCGCGACGTGCTTCTGCTGCAGGGGTCTCGTCCCGCACGTTGTCACGCGCTTCACGATCGCTTATGTATGCGAGCAGTGGAAATTTTTCGGACGAGTACATCCTAATATATACCTTTCGCACATTTGGCTCGTGACGTTTCGGGTTTTTTTTCGAGTATGATGCAATATAAGTATAAGCCGAATCTCCAATTCTTTGCAAAGTCCTATAGGGGGTCGAAATCATTTTATTTAGAAAAATCATTCTGTGTTCTGCCATTACCTTCACAAATAAATGTTTGGAATACTTGATGTGGTATAGTTAACACAGTTCATAACCATTCTCTAATCTCATAATCAACTGTCAATGTTGAATTATTGTCAAGCTAAAAAATTATTGTATGTATCTCTGGCATTGTTAGATAATCATTAAAGTCATTTTGAGGTTTACTTTTGAAGCATGAACTATCAATTTAGATTTATTATTTGAATTTTTCCTTCCTATATTTTAAAGGTACTCCATGTTATTATACCAAGATTAGTTTTGGGATGAATTGATATATTGCTTCTTGAGTTTACTCAATAAACATTGAAACTTTGATGTCTGTTGAGTTTTTTTAGAAGAGAAATGAATTAGTTTTGATAATCAACTGTTAATGTACAACTTATATATTTATTTTCTACACTATCCATCTTCCTATTTACTTTATATCTGACCAGTTCAGGATATTTTCATTCAATTTACTATAAATTAGTTCAATTTACTATGATTAATTTATAAAAAAATCTCAGTCTGAAACACATATGAACTGGCCAGTAACTACTTTCATTAATATATCCATTATTGTAGACTAACTGGGTTATCCCATGATCCATCAATTTTGCCCTGATTCCACAGATACAGAGAACTTGTATACATCAGTTTTCAATCGTATTCTCAGTCCTTATGGCAAAGAATTCACTTGGGAACATAAGGCAACTACCATGGGGTTTCACCAGAACCAGCTTGTCCGCTTCATAATAGATACTTTTGAGTTACCGTTGCGACCTGAGGAACTGTTGGAATTACTAAGAGCCGGCTATAACGAGATATTCCCAACAGCTCAATTACTGCCAGGTGATTCTAAATTTCTCTAATCTTTGTTTTATGCTCTACAGATTCAGAAAGAATATACAAGAAAATTTATGGTACTATCTGCGAGAAGTATGGCTACAGTTACGGTGGGGATTTGGCCTTCCAAGTTCTGGGGAGGCCTGAACGCATTGGGGCGGAACTTATAACAAACCATTACAAGTTACCACTAAGCGTCGATGAATTTCAGGATTTTTATCACCGTTTGCAGAGAGAGTATTTTCATGATGTTAATCTGTTGCCAGGTTAAAGAAGTTTTATTTGTCAAAAAAAGTTGCAGTTTCATTTCTTTTGCAGATTCATTTATTTTACAGATTCTCTATTATTTTCAGTGAAGGAGTCTTTTTTGTTGCAAATTTTTTTTGAAATATGTTTGCATATCTCAAATACAAAAGAACAAATATCTGATACACCAATTCAAGTTATTGAATTGATCATATTACGAATGCTTTATTTTATATAACAAAGTAATTTATATGATAGTTTCATTCATGTATTTATGTTACTGAAAATCTAAATATAATTTATGTTGCCTTCAGTGAAATAAATTATCAGATGTAATTGATCTTTCAAAAGCAGAAGAGATCTGTATTTCATCAAACCAATTCTAGTTATTGTAAAATAATTGAGAAATTTTTATACATAATAAGATCATCTTGCTATAGATTTATCTTTGAAACTAACGTTGACAGGAAAGATGTTTTCCATTCTGAATGAACATTATTAGCAGCTGTATTATATAAAACATTTTACATTCACAGATTGTTTATAGCTTTTTGCTTGTTTTCACAAAAATATAATTTCGATGATTGTTCAAAATGAGATTATAATCAGTTGAAATTTCTGTCAATAGGTGCAGAAAAACTTCTACGACATTTAAAGAAACACAATGTACCTATCGCTCTAGCTACAAGTTCTAGCTGTGAAAGTTATCAACTGAAAACAAAACATCTTGTAGAAATTTTTGATTTGTTTCATCATAAAGTGCTTGGAGGTTCTGACCCAGAAGTGAAAGTAGGAAAACCAAATCCTGATATATTTTTGGTTGCAGCTAAACGTTTTCCAGATACACCTAACCCATCTAAGGTATACATATAACGTATACATTTTGAATAATCAACTCAAACTAAAATAGACTTTGAATAATCATTTTTTTCTTCAGTGCCTTGTGTTCGAAGATGCACCAAATGGAGTCGAAGCAGCATTAAGTGCAGGAATGCAAGCTGTGATGGTACCTGACAAGCATTTACCAGAGACATATACAAAAAAAGCAACTATTGTGATAGATAGTTTAGAAAATTTCAAACCCCAAGACTTTGGATTACCTGAATTCGATTAGTAAAAATTTATGAATAGATAATCTGTTTAAATATAATTGCCTATGTCAAAAAACATCAAAATCACCAAAAAAAATGAAATTGAAAAAGAATCAAATATATATTATTTCTTAAATATTATTTCGAGTATTGCTTACAATCAGAACATTTTTCTAAATAAAACTTTTCGAAACAATGTGACTAATCAAATAAAAAGTATCCTCACCAATCTGTAACAATACAGCTACGGATGAGCCATTTTATTTGGAAAACTAAGATAATTTACATGAATATTTAATACAACAGAATATCATTATCACTTTGTTGCTTGTTGAAGCTTTTCTGCAACATCAGTTGCCTTGAGATTTGCAAGTGGAATGCACTTTTCTTTACCAAACTCTGAAAATTTCAATTGACATAATTGAATATATCTTCAATCGATCAATACTGCTAACAAGTTAAATCTTACCAGAACGAACGAATAATCTCGGCTCGATTTGCGAACATTCTCTAATCAAAATGGGAAGCTGAGGGTTACATTTCTTCAAATCCACGTAATGTTCATTTATAAAATTTCTGAAAATAGAACGATTTTGAAAATTAATTTTATAACCTAAAAAACATGAAACAAAATTTGTAAGTTACTGCTTTGCAAGTATTTTTTATCAATTATGGCAAATGGTGAAAATGAAAACACTGGTTTCACCTGACTCCTTCGCTTGATTTCGATGTTTGACACAGCAAAATCCTCAATTCTTTGATCTTCGAACCTAATCTGACTCCTGCCATTTTGGTCAGCAGAAGCTATCTGCAGCTGTCTGCTAGAGAAATATATAATACTACATTGATCAATACCACTACTTAATCATGAATTACATCTCATATTTAAAAATATCTCCTGCTTTATTTGGATATAGAATAAATTTTTACAATTTATCATCAATAATAAACTATCGGGAATAATCGATTCTGGGCAGTGAACGTAAAAATGGAAAAAGGACTCTCAAGTCTCAAGCTTTTTTGGCGCGAAATATAAATTCGTAAAGTACAAAAATTTTAGTTGACAATCGAAATGACAAGTTCATTCCAAGATGGAAGTCATGTAAACAAAATTGTTGGTTATTAACATGTTTAGGCTTTTAAATTCGAAGTTATATTTTTCAAATTAAATGTACATTAAATTAAAAACCCATCAGTAAAAATGAACTTGAAGTTATTTTAATAGTTTCATCAATATTTCAATCAGAATAGTAAAAAAATATGTCCCTGCCACCCTTGTTCGATAGAAACTTTCCCAATCATAGCAAGCAGACGTTCAATGGGGTAAACATATATTGGTATGAAACTGATTTTGCTCAGAGTCGGTACCCACCCGGCCAAGAAGGTAGTAGTGATTTATATAAAATGACCTTCAATAATATGTAATTAATCGATTAGTTCTTGAACTGTTTTGTGATTTTTTTATTTGACCAGCTAGTGAAGCATGTACTCTAATTTGTTTACTGGTGGCACAACGTATAAGCCGGTTAGATTTACAGATTACTAAACTTGACAACAATATCGAATTTGAAATTGTTATGGCTGAAGCAATTATCGAAGGAAATAGCATTCATTCTTATATTGTGGCAAAAAAGTTGGTACCCGACCCGTATTTGAATACAGAGGAAGCACTTAAATTTGGTGGCAAGAAATTAAGTACATTGAGAGAATGGGTATGACAAAATCAATATCAATTCATTCAAATCCTTTCTCACATTTCGAAAATTGTTATTACCTTTTTTGTGTTATGTATCAAGACCATCAGTACTCAATGAAAAGTAGACAAAATGATTAATTCCCGACGAAATTGAGGAATATTCAATAAAAGAGGAACGTTGATGAGTATATACTCAGCCGGGAATTAAACCCAGAATAATCTTCTAATCCACGACAAATGATCTTTGCTCTTTATAATTTGAACTGTCCTCATATTGATGTTGTTATTGTGATGGCGCAAGTCGTTCAACACTCGTGTGAACATTAATGAAATCTATTTTTTGCTATTTTCTTCCTGCAGAAGTTCCAAGTTTTCCACGAATACCTTGACACGAGTTTATATAGAAATATTAAAACTTTCTTATGTGAATGGTATCAAAAGCCTCATTCATCACACTTCTTCATGCTTTTAATAACTTGTGGCAGAACAATACTGTTAATATTTCAACAAAAAACAATGCAGGTACGTCATTGGATTAATATTTAGAATCTCGAAGACAACTAAAAATGCTTTTTATTGAAACAGGTATTTTTATTTGACTCTCATGGCCACAATAGTGATAGATATTCGAACAGAGGACTAGTTGTAGCTCAAGTAAGTATTCAAGGTTTGCAAACAAGCTTAAGCTCATAGAAGGTATACTTTTGGAACAATCATTTCAATAATTGATAATTTATCTATAATTTTCCTATACTTAAAAATATTTGAAAACAAATAAACTTAACTTATAGTCACACGTGTCAAATTTAGAAGAACTTTGTAATTGGTATATAAGAGATGTCATACACAACTGCTATAAACTGGAAGCTGATCAGTATGAACTGGCTTGCTTATATTACCAACAACCACCTAAATTGAGCAGCTGTCATGAATGTAGATGTGGTGCATCAAGTAGAGCATGATTTACCCTAAAAAAGACAATCATTGCAAATCTTTGATTTATAAACACATCGATGTGAAAGTCAATATTTTTCTTACAGCTTCAGATGTAATTTCAAGTTCTATGATTTCGATCTAAATTTAAAACTACAAATTTTCAAAACAGCAAAAAGTGTATCCAAAAAATTGTAAATTTAGTAACTTGAAAAATATATTCTAATCTTAGAGTTTGTTTTCAATTTATTTGACTGAGAAATAATTATTTCTTTTGAATAGGCTCATGATAAAAGTCATACGATAATATATTTATATACCGAAATAAGTATAATTTATCCCAACTTATTGATCTATAAGAAAAAATATTTTATAAATTATGAAAGACAAAATTCATTTATAGTTGGTTTACGTTATATCGGTGAAATAACGAATCCTTTGTACATATCACTGAAATGTATTACTTTATTAGAAGCAGTTATACTGAACTATTAATTTCAGATTACTGTAACGACATGTTTATTTACATTATTTACAACCATGTTAACGGTTTTTGAAACCTCACTCGCAACTAAAACAACGCTGAAACATGCTATACATCAGAAATACCTTTCTGTAGCAAAATAGAAAATAAATTCTAGCTCTCAATAAATTTGATCCAACATTCTATTCTCAAGAGAACCAAAACATTTAATTTGTTCTTTTCTTGAGAGCATACTCCTTCGGGACTTAATCTTAAGCAGTTTTTGTTGATTACTTAACTCAAATATTGTTTGAACAATGAATGGACATTCTTCCTTCCATCATAAATGTATGGAAAGATACAATTTAACCAAATAGTAACTAAATAGTGTTTCCTGATCTGTATTACGTCTGTTTCTCATATGCTAAAAATTTTCCAAGAATCGGCAAACACGTGGCTATTTTTTTTCTTTCAACTCCTAAAATCTCAATGTGCTTTCCAAAAAATGCGATTCGTACAACAAATTCTTCTTGATGTCGGTAAAATTAAAGGCAAATCGACATTATACATACAGAGAAACTGACAATTTTCAATTGTACAGGCAAATGCAAAGCTGAAGGGATAATTTCTAATATTTTTCTCAGTGTAAATTGAATCACAGCCAGGGTGTACGTTCACTGCATGTATTATTGATGTAGAATTAAGTCATTTTTTATTTTTCAACTTATTTTATAAAAATATTATTAAAAACAATCTGAATGTTAAAAATTGAGTTTGGAAATTTATTGGTGATTGATTTATCAACGAGATTATTTGAAGTATATTCAAAGTTTTAAATTTGCTATGAATTCAAGAATATTTTTTGGACAAATTCATGTCATTTTTACATTTTTTTCCCATCAAAACATTTGAAAAAGTTGAAAAACGTATTTTTTGCAGACATTTAGAAACACTAAATTCAAGTAGAGTATAAAATTTTATAATGGACAAAATGAAATTCTAAAATCCACTCAAGCTATGATCCAATTCAAACGCGATATCAAATTGACAAAAATATTCATTATCTCTAGCGAGCTAATTTGAGAAAAAGGAGAACCCTCAAGTATTATAGAAAAGATGAGTAAATTTTTTTCTGGCTTCTGAACTTTCAAATACTGAAAAGTCAAATTTTTGATAGCTCTCTATTTCTTTTTGTGAAATTTTTGTAAATGCGTACATTTTTGATATCGCAGATTCGATCCTTAACAGTTAATTTTCAATCAAACTACAATGTACATTAAAATTAAAATTGATTTCTATTTAAACACTCAAGTTTAGAAATCTTCACTTGCTGAGTTGAAATAAACTTAATTTAGCTATTTTAAGAAATACATCCTCAAAGGGGTTAAAGTGAGAAGCTATTGTTCTTTGCAATTAAATTTTTCGTGCCAGTCACTTGAGTAACAATTTTTTTCTCCTTTTCATGGAATTTTTCTTATCTTAGACTATTTTGTATGAAAAATATTTGATTTGCCACACAATGAGTAGGACTGGAAAAAATTTGTTGAGCGAGTCTTAATCATTCTGTGACTACAGGCTCAGCTGGCAACTAAATAAATAATTATTTAAAGTTACGAATGGCGATGTCGCCCGGTGAGGTGTTAAAGAGATTGACGCACCAGTGGTTGTGCCCACTCAACAAAATCATCGATTAATACAGGCCAAGCACCCTCTTCATCATAATTGGTCATAGTTGGATCAATCATAAGTGCAAAATCCAGAAGTAAATTCCATGTGTCTTTTGGAATTGACCTTTTGTGATGTTCCTATGGAAAATCAATTAGAGAATATATTCAAATAGAGATAAATTCAATTTTTGAAATGCTATAAATCAAATATGATCAGTTATTCCGAAAGTGAACATTTTTGTATACCTGTAGAAACTGACACCACAGTTGTAAAAACTGAAATTTTTCTTTCAATACAATATTCCAGTAGGCAATAGCCATGTCTAAATCGAGCCCTTTTTGGCCAGGATTTTTGGCATAATTGAATGTGAAATGATAAAAGTCTTTGAATTTGAGAGGATCTCTTAACTCCCCCTCTAAACTGTTTAATCTTGCTTTGAGTTTATCAACGCCGTCTACCCTGTGAATTCAAATCAAATATTGATCAATTGAACCAAATTTTGATTTTTCAACAATTTAGTATATATAAATTGAGAGATAGTGAATAGTTCAACTACATACCCTAATTCAGTCATGCCATTTAAGAATTCCTCTTTTGTAAATTCACACTGTGTTTCTGCTCGGAATTTCCAAGCGATGATTAGAACTAATTTACTTTCTGGAGTCAGACCTAAATCATCCAAAAATTTCATAATGCCATCGGCAGTAATTTTATCTTGTTCTGCTGGATCTGAAATTTAAAAAACTATCATAATATGTATAAATAACTAATTAGCTCTTACAGATTTGCTTTTGAAGGCTTCTAATGCTGCAAAGTGAGTAGAAGCAAGAAAATTCATAATTGGCTAGACAAGTAACAAAAGATCTCCTGTTAAAAATAGACAGTGGAGTTTTGACAATACATTGCATCGATTCATTGCAATAACAACCAAGAGGTAAAAACTAAAATGTACTGTGCAAAGTATGTGTCACCTTGATATCGGCTGTAGAGTGCCTCGAGTTTCTTCTTGTCAACGGAGCTCTTGGGCTCTTTGTAATACGCCTCAGGATTTTGGAAATAGTTGTCGCTGGCAAGGTCCAGCTTCCAGTCATTCTGAGATAGGCAGTATATGGCGGTCTGCTCTCCAGTCTGGGTAAACGTGATGAACCTCTTGACTTTGTCCCTCTGGGAAAATTTAAGCTTGTGCTGCAACAGACAACAGGCGACCGGTGTTGAGTTGAGTTGAGAGGAAAACAAAGCCGACCAGCCTTGGGGTCTCGTACAGCCTCGGGAAGTAGCAGAAGGGTCAGCGACTGATAGGTTATCGAGAACATCGGGAGTGAGGTTGAGCCCGCCGAGGCTTTAGGGCAGGCCGTTTCCTGGGACTTACCATGTTTGGGAAGAATACTCGGCACCCCCGAAGCCAAAATATCAAGCCCTCACTCTATTGACATGGATTTGCGCATGTCCAGCATGTAAGCAGAGCGACGAACGACACAGAACGACACGCACACAGGCCTAGCGCCAGCCAGCGGTGGCCAGCGGCTCCTGGGAATAAGCGCGTATGCGCAATCGCACTTTCGCGCATTGTCTGCACGACTCTCGGTCACTCTATCTCGGCCGGCCCGCACCGCCGAACCGTTCAGCCTTCAGGATATACTTATAATACTTATACTCGAGTTTGATTTCTTCGTTGGTCCTATATATACATATATATAGGTATCAAAAAGCTCGTCATACCCTGGCGATACATACCTACACACCGACAGATTAATCATGCTTTTTGTTCTTATTTGTTCATATTCCATTTCTATTTGGTTCTGATTCATTATTTGTGATACAATTCATTTGCGATCGTCTCAAGCAGTTTTACAGAAAAACTTAAAACTCCAACAATCGCTATAGCTCTCATCTCGTTTAATTAAATGAAGTTTGAGGAATTTTCAGAATCATAATTTCTTTATTTTTGTGAACCAAGCATCTATACTGAATACGATACGAGTTAATCGATTTATTGTTTAGTTACTCCGACGGATTCTCTCTCGTTCCAGGAAGAACCTGAAATGCGCATTTATCGGATAATCGCCACACTCATATCAATGTATACCTATATACCAGGTACAATAGTATACATGTACAGGTATAGGTATAGGCACAAGAACTATATCATCTAATTCATTTATTGGTCTGTCTTTCAAAATATTGACGTCACGATGACGTCATGATGGAACCGAGCATAAGCTGAGGAAAAATAACACATTTCTTTCATAACCTCAACCCGTCATTATAGTTGATCGAAGTCAGTCGTCAAAGTATTAGCGAGGATAACCCCTGAAAGAAAAGAAAAGAAAAAGTGCGTGCGTTTGAATGCATTTGTGAGACCGATTTGATACGTGTTAATCGTATCATTCTAGCGTCTTCTTTTCAATTCATATACATATCTCAGCAAAAAGTTACATTGCTAAATGAGTAAGATATTAGAAAATCCAAATCCTAAAATATATCCAAAATTAGAGGAAAAACTAGAAGCTGGTAAGGAATATCAAAATGTAAACCGAAATCCAGACGAGTACGATGCTCGGGAAATTTTTGGTGAGTATTATACAATAAAGATTGATGATACTTGATGTTTTATTTTATAAAATTGAGAGGCATGCAACTATTTTTGTTTTTTCATAGAGTTGTTACGAAATATAAATGACCCTGAGCATCCACTTACATTAGAGCAACTCAATGTTGTTGAACAGAGTTTGATCGAAGTAAGTTTATTTGAAATATTTTATTTCATTGTTGAGCAATTATAAATGAAAATGTTTATTTTTCATTAGGTCAACAATGAAAACAATGAAATCAATGTTAAATTCACACCAACAATACCTCACTGTAGTATGGCAACATTAATTGGTCTGTCAATCAGAACACAATTATTGAGAAGTATCCCTGCTAAATTTAAGGTGAGCGTCATTATCACACCAGGCACACACATTGCTGAAGCAGCTGTGAACAAACAACTGGCTGATAAAGAAAGAGTAGCAGCTGCATTAGAAAATAAATATTTATTGACTGTTATAGAACAATGTCTCGAAAATTCGATACAGCCTGTAACTTGATTATACCTTGTCAAAATTGTGAGATCGTGTAATTCAGATCAAGCTGACATGAAAATTGAATGTATTTTACAATGATGAACGATATAATATAATGTAATATAATGTTTATCAAAAGTAGAATATCTTTTCATAAACTGCTGATGATTGGATATGCTGAAAAAATTGTTTCTAAACACTGTTGTCAGATCAGGGTTACTTATGTGAAAAAACTTGAAAATTTAGAAATGAATAAGTGAGTATATATGTACAAATAACCAATATATTTTAATTATTACATTTATTTTAATTTATATAACAATTCAGATTTATTTCTAATAAAATATTTAATATTCACATTAGTCTCTCTTCTTAGCAAAAATACTTGGGGTCGCTGGTTGACGTCTTGTGGGATCAATTCTGTAAGTTTTGGGCACTGGTCCTTTGCCAGCTTTTTCAAAAACAGAGTCATCATACATCACTCGAGAATTCAAATCTCGCGCAACTTTCAAATTTGTCCATGCTGGAAATTAGAATTCTTGGTTAGTAGGCACAATCATGGGAAATCTATTTTTGCTTTATCAAAACATAAAACCAAAAATTATAATATAAATAGATAGTAATAGGGAACACTTAATTTCTACCCCAAAGAACTAGGGAGGCTCCTGTCATTACTATTTATATAATTTCTTAGTTGAGAAAGATTTTCTAGCAAAATTTTAAACAACTACTATATGAAACAAGAAAACTCACAGTCTTTGAATCCTTCTATGAAGTTTTTCTGCGTAAGTGGTAGTTTTTTCACATCATGCTTTACTGTGTCAGGAATCTTGAAATATGCTCTAACTTTTGGTGTTCTGAGTAATGTTACTTGAATAAGTGAGAATATATTTGTAGATACCCAGTAACAAAGAATTGCCTAAAAAAAAATTAATTTCACATCATAAGAAACCAAATAAGTATCAACGAAAAATAAACATATATTAATTAAAAATAAATATCACATAGTAATAGAATAAAAAAAATTCATTCATAAGTGTGTGTTATTAAATATTGGAATAGTTTCAATAATTTAGTCAATAAGAAGTCTAAAGAAAAATATTTCATATAACGATGAAATTGGTACATTATGCATCTCAGCATGTGAAGGCATTTTTCAGCACAAAGACAGACTATGATCCGACAGGAGCAAGGATTATAAGTCCTCAGTGCCAACTATATGCCTAAGCAAGCGAGGTGCATACAGAACTTTCTATTACGAGAGAGAAAACAATGTTTTCCAGTCTAGGCACTGGCCAAAAAGCGCTTGTTTTACTCCCAAGGAACGAAATAGTACTTGTCAATACAAAAACTGGTTAGAAAATCGCATTTCATGCACATTCAGCACGTAATAAAACTAATTTATAAAATTACTTACACCTTCAAAGTTAATTATGAAAGGAAACATAACAAAGGGCATTGCCTGGAAAACGTATCTCATGGTTCCTAGAGATTCCATTCTCATAAAATCTGTTCCTGTTCTAATAGTAATGAATAATGTTGTACTGGTAAGTATAGGCAATAAATAATAAGGGTCTGGCACTGTTAAATCTGGGAACCACATCGTGCCTCCTGTTTTCATACTTTCAACTGGAGCATTTACCATGCCTCGAAGTGCCATGAAAAATGATATAAAGACAGGTGCCTAAATGATTGAAAAATTATCTGTATGTAAGTAATAAATGAAGGAAATGTAATTCTTTTCAATCGGTATTGGATCATATATTGTTGCTTACTTGAGCTAAAGGTAATGCTGCATTTTTAATTGGGTCTATTCCTTTTTCCTTCATAAATTGATACATTTCGTTAGATAATCGAGCAACTAGAAAAAGATATGGTTGTATTGTATATCAATATAGTTCTGAGATGCAAAATTATGAACAATATTATACAAGAAAATTACCTTCCATGTGATCCCCCATTTTACGTGCTTCAGATAGTTGTATCTGAATGTATTGCATTTGTGGTTGTACATTATGCATTTTTGCTGTATATCTTTGTGTCTTTATAACGATTGGAAACATTATCAATCTCACACATATTGTGGCTAGAAATTAAGATCATAAGTTATTGCAACACTAATTGAAAATCATGTTTTGAATCATGATCATGAGATCCACATTAAATTTTGTTGGTTGAATAAATTTTCAAAAATATTAAAAATAGTATTCAAATTAATCAATGTTGAGAATTTTTGCAAAAGAAAAATATCTACAATTCTCAGATTTTATAATTTCACATTCAACAAATATAATGTCATATTTTTATAATTGTTCAACATTTATACAGTACTCACTTAAAACTATGGTTCCCCACCATGGTATACCAAGACTTGCTTGCATAAAATCCAACATCTTTTGAATAAGTCCAGGAGGCCAGTTGCTACCCAAGCCCAAACTTTGAAGTGTTGGTTCTGTTGCTATTGTTTCAATTACCTCTGACAATGTTGGTTGAGGTGGCTCTATAAAATATAGTATAACAATTTTATGAACATCAACTATTTTAAATATATTTCACTCTAAAACTCACCAGGTATTTGTGAAAGTAGATCTTGTACATTAGATGTTTCTAAAAAATGGAAGCCACAAAATATTCATAAGACAAGATATGTCAAAGAGATATGAAAAGTAGTTGGTTTTCATTTTTGAATTATTCAACATTTGCAAATTCGTACTCGAAACAAGATCAAAATTAACAAAATTTAAAAACAAGCTCATAATACTTATAATCTACCTGTCGCCTCAGAGAAACTGCTTTCCGCTATAGTACAAAAACAGAAAATTAATTAAAATTTGATTTTCTCTTTAAAAAAAATTAGCATTAGAACAATAATAAACTCACATGCACTGGAAATTGGTTCATTTCCAATATTTTTAGTAGGTTCACTACTTTGATACCTAAGAAAGGTTGCACTAAGTATAGGAGCATGAAGTTGATGATTTTTAGTTGTACGAACTATAAAATCCCCTTTCAAACTTTGACAGGTCAGATTTGAAAATTTGTGACATGTGATTTTCTAGAAAAAAATCGGAAGAAAAATTTTAAATCACCATGGAAAATATTGATAAGAAGTATAACCTTAAATTCAAAGACCGAATTTAACGAGTCCTCACTTGCACAATAAGGTTTGATTTAGGCGATATTTTGTAACTAACACTTAGAAATGTTCGGGAGAACATTTCGAAATAGTATTGTTCTCCTGTACTTTATACTTAACACTAATTGTGTAATACAAACGAAGCTCGGCAACCCAAACACGAGGGGGTTGTTTTCGGGATATTTATTTTGGTGAAATCGAAAATCCTGGAACTGTAGGTATTCATAAGTTGGCAATAATGTTTATTAGTATCAAGTATATAGTTTGAATTTTCAGGTGAAAATCTTATTAAAATATCTATAATACAATCAATGGAATGTTTTCTAAATACTCAAAAAAGTATTTTATTTTGAAAATCTAAAAAATAATTGTGAGAAGAAAAATTGAGACAATGTTTCGACAACTTTAAGTTTTTAAAAACGATTTTCCATTTATATAATTTGATTGATTAATATGAGTAATTGAATAGAATATTAATTAATGATTTTTGTTAATTTTTTGAGTGTATACGAAACGCCAAGCGTTCGAGAACATGGGACAGAATCAATGGGGTCTTATGTGTACATATACAT
>CM037084.1:52443149-52465263 GCA_020882725.1 Aphelinus certus
ACAATTATAATTCTAATCACATTCAATACATGCATAAATTCAGATGTAGGCAACTTACTTCACATAACATTGAATATGGAGTAGGGATCCAGTCAGCTCGATCAACATTCTTCACCCACAATGCTCTTCTGGGGTCCGGTTCACGAGGAAACTTGAACATTTGGAATTTTTTTGCTAACGAGTTTGTGCAATAATCTGCACAGCAACCCGGCATTATGTAGCAGTTTCACTGGAGGATCACTAGCAGTTTTATTTTTTTTTTCCTTCCAGGGGTTATCCTCAGTCAGCTGAGCGCCAGTCAATCGCTCCGAGGCCGCTTGGGGGAGCTCCGTTCGGCATTTCCGGTTTTGCATCCATACAGGCTTACATCGTTTGCCGATCACTCCCTGGAGGATCACTACCCTGATATACCTATATTAACTTTGTGTTGACGATCAATTGTGAGCCAGTGTAATATTAGAATCAACAATTATATTTTGAAAACGTTTTGACAGGTTGCAAATATGTTGACACCATATGTTTCTCTGCGGTTTTTTTCAATAATCGAGTGATGAAAAAAAATACAGCTATAGAGTAATAACGCAAAGCATCGCCGCGCCACATAAGATGCATGTGATAACAGTAACATGTTTTTTTCTTTTAAAGTTTCTTTTGTTACCACCGTTAAATTTTCATCGATATCCATTGATCAATGAGAAATATTATTTGATTAAATTTGGTTGTTTTAATTGCCATAAAATCGATCTTCTGTGGTTCTCCTAATGCATCAATCATAATTATGCAAATAATAATATGTAACTTTAATAAAAGTTTTCCAATGGAACAGGGGAAAAAATATGCCGTTCATAGAAATTTTCCGTCATTCCCAACAATTTTCCACATCTTTTCCGGATTATTCATCCAGACAATCATGATGTTCTAACAAAATGAAGCAACTCTAATCTGTTGCAAGTATACAGCTGTTCATGTGTTTTTGCGAATTTTCGCGATTTTATATACAGGTCCATTACAGGCTGCACGGCACGTTTGGTTTCGCACCGGCAAGATCCACTTTGCGACAGAAGTTTGCGTACTTATGCAGTATGCAGGCACTGGCCTGCAGTTGGCCACTGTTGGCCTGCACTGCAGTCGCGCAACAGCGTCAGCCAGTGCGGGTCGGCCGGAGGCAGTGGGACCATTTGGGAAGCATTACAGAGGTCAGAGGTTAGTGAATTATAAGTAAAATATATTTGACTTAAGCAATGAGTGACGACTAATACTTGATTTATGCAGTCCAAAGGGTCTGCACGAGTCGTGGAGACCTACAATATATACAGAAGAGCGAACAACAGCTCCAAACTTCCTCATGTTGGTGAGCTTCATGTAAGTTGAAAAAGTACAATATTACAACTTTCCATCCTCTGCGATATCAAATGTAAAAGTATTGAGACTTTAGAGCCCACTCACTGGCTACACACACTCGTCCCAATTATTTATCTCAGTTAAATTTGTCGATCGGACATACATCAAGCTTTGAGGTTATGTTGTGGTTACTGCATACTCCTGAATGTTCGTTGATACGACTGTGCTCCGGCTAGATGATTAAATGTATATCGATAGATTGGTACGAATTCTACGTTGTTATTGTATAACTTTAAGTTTTCGTGCATATCTTCCCCAAAAGAATTGATTGCTCCAAAGTATGTTTTGGAGCAGATGTTTACCCTTGACATGTAGTAAACAAAACTATAGTGAATTTGTGTTTGCTATTATGGAGAATTGATTTTTCAATACAATATACATACGAATATTAGTAATTCAAAATCCTACAAACTTTTTCACGATTTCATTGACAAAATTCAAAATTAATTCTAACAAGCAAAATCCAGTTTCCCTCTTAGCAACTCTCTGTCAAACCTTTTATACTGTATTTTTCCTTTTTATTCTCACTTAATATCATATTTTGATTATAACATTTTATTTACTATTTTCATCTTTAGATAAACAACAAAAATGTCGGACTCTGAAGGAAGTGTGTATTCTGAAAATGAGAGTGACGCAGGAGGAAGGAGAGGAGGCCGCAGTGAAAGTGGATCTCCAGTTGCTAGTGAAGCTGGAAGTCCAGCGAGATCACGATCACGCAGTGCCTCAAGAAGCAGAAGCCGTTCGGTTACTTCTCGGTCTAGAAGTCGTTCAAGGTATCGATCTGGCTCTAGATCTAGATCAAGGTCCAGGTCAAGATCTAGGTCTCGGTCTCGGTCTCGTTCAGGCTCTCGTTCTGGGTAATTACTTTCTTTAAATTTAATAATTCCCACTGATATGAATTCTATTTGTTAATATGAATTTACAATATTCTCAGATCTGTGAGAGATGATGAAGCAGAAGAAGCTAATACTGAAGAAGAGCCTGAACCAGAAGAAGAACCTGAAGGAGAAGATTTAGATGAGTATGATGAGGAAGAGGAAGAAGATGATGAGGATAGACCAAGAAAAAAGAGAAGGAAGAAGGGTCAAGTTTATGACTTTATTATACAAGAAGCTGAAGTCGATGATGAAGTGGAAGATGATGAAGAATGGGAAGAAGGTGCACAAGAAATTGGAATCGTTGGAAATGAAGTAGATGAAGTTGGTCTCACTGCTAGAGAAATTGAAGGCAGGCGTAGAGGAACCAATTTATGGGAGTGAGTATTCGATAAAAAGTACAACATGATATATTGAAATTAAATTTGTTTAAATCGCAATATTTTTCATCAGCTCTCAAAAAGAAGATGAAATTGAAGAATATCTAAGGAATAAATATGCACATGAGTCAGCTGCTGCGCATCGTTTTGGTGATGGAGGCGAGGAAATGAGTGACGAGATCACGCAACAAACTCTGCTTCCTGGTGTAAAAGATCCAAACTTATGGATGGTAAAATGTCGCATTGGAGAAGAGAAATCCACTGCTCTGTTATTAATGAGAAAATTCTTAACGTACCAATTCTCAGGTGAGTTGTTTGCAGTCTGAACATGTGTTTATTTTTCATTATAACGTTATTTCATTGTTACTCACAAATTTTACTCATTGTATAGGTGAACCGCTGCAAATTAAGTCCGTTGTTGCTCCAGAGGGAGTAAAAGGTTACATCTACATAGAAGGTTATAAGCAACCCCATGTCAAAGCTGCCATTCAAAATGTTGGCAATTTAAGGATGGGTATTTGGAAGCAGCAGATGGTACCCATAAAGGAAATGACTGATGTTCTCCGTGTTGTCAAAGAACAGACTGGATTGAAAGCTAAACAGTGGGTCCGATTGAAAAGAGGAATCTACAAAGATGATATTGCACAAGTAGACTATGTTGATCTTGGACAAAATCAGGTGCATCTGAAATTACTACCTCGTATTGACTACACAAGACCCAGAGGTGCCTTGAGAACTGCTCAGAGTGAGTCCGAGGCTCTCAAAAGAAAGAAGAAGAGGAGGCCAGCTGCAAAACCATTTGACCCAGAGGCCATTCGAGCAATTGGTGGTGAAGTGACCAGTGATGGTGATTTCCTGATTTTTGAAGGAAATCGTTATAGTCGCAAAGGGTAATCACTAAAATCTTACAGCGTTTGTTAATTTAGAAGAAATTTATTTAAAATTCACCTTGCATTCGTGAAAAGAATCTAAAGAATTGTAGAGAAAATTTTCTCACTCCTATTACCTACTAGTTTTTATTTTTAAATGTTATTGTAACTCATTTCTGTATCAAGTTGAAATTATGGACTTTCTTTTCCAGATTCCTCTACAAAACTTTTACAACAAGTGCAATTATAGCCGAAGGTGTGAAGCCAACTCTTTCAGAGTTAGAAAAGTTTGAAGAAGCTCCTGAAGGAGTAGACCTTGAACTCAGTGGTACTCCTGTCACCGGAGTCTCGGCTGGCAAGGAAGATCATGCAATTACACATACTTTTAGCACTGGCGACAATGTTGAAGTCTGCGAGGGTGAATTAATGAACCTTCAGGGCAAAGTTGTGTCAATTGATGGCAACATGATTATGGTGATGCCCAAACACGAAGAGCTGAAGGAAGCTCTCGAGTTCCAGGCCAGCGAATTGAGGAAATTCTTTACTATGGGTGATCACGTCAAGGTAAAATAAATATTACACAATGAACGGCAAATACTTATTAGTATTCAGTATTCCACTTCATTTTCTCTATCAGTATGTTATAACATTCATAATATCCATTGTTTTTCAGGTTGTAGCTGGCAGGTATGAAGGTGACACGGGTTTAATTGTTCGTGTCGAGCAGAATCGCGTTGTGTTGTTCTCAGATTTATCTATGCACGAACTTGAAGTACTCCCAAGAGATCTTCAGCTGTGTGCTGATATGGCCACTGGTGTTGATAGTCTCGGTCAGTTCCAATGGGGCGACCTCGTACAACTAGATCCTCAGACAGTTGGGGTTATTGTGCGTCTTGAACGTGAAAATTTCCATGTGCTATCGATGCACGGCAAGGTTGTTGAAGCTAAGCCTCAAGGTCTTACAAAACGCAGAGAAAACAGGAACACCGTTGCTCTAGACTCTCAACAGAATGCAATTCAAAAGAAGGATATTGTCAAGGTGGTCGATGGGCCTCATTCTGGAAGAGGAGGAGAAATTAAACATCTTTATAGAAGTTTCGCCTTTTTACATTCGACAATGTTCATCGACAATGGAGGAATTTTCGTTTGTAAAACGAGGCATTTACAGCTTGCTGGTGGAAGTAAAGCAAATGTTGCATCTTCTATGTCGCCCATGAACAATGGTTTTATGTCTCCAAGAATAGCGTCGCCGATGCACCCTAGTGGGTACGTGTTGAAATTATTTTAAAGAGATACGTGTAATATCAGTATTTTGAGAACTTTCATTAGAACTCGAGTTTTAATAGAGGAAAATGGAATTTTTTTATCAAAATGTTAAATGGCACGAATTTTCGTATAGATTAGCAGTGAATAATATATATAATTTATTTTTCATTTGTACAGTGGCGGTTTTGGTGGAAGAGGCGGTGGAGCAGCTGGTGGCGGTGGTGGTGGTGGACGAGGTCGTGGTCGAGGTGCGGGTGCTCGTCGTGATCGTGAGCTTATTGGAACAACAATCAAAATCACAGGTGGCCCTTACAAGGGTAATGTGGGTATTGTAAAAGATGCTACCGAGACAACTGCTCGCGTCGAGCTGCATTCTACATGCCAAACAATCTCGGTCGATCGGTCGCATATCGCCAACGTCGGAGTACCCACCAAAGAAGGTGGCTTCAGCAGCTACAGTCGTACTCCAGCTTATGCTACTGGCAGTCAGACACCAATGTACGCAGGTGGCAAGACACCCATGCACGGATCTCAAACACCAATGTACGAGAGTAAGTATAATTTCTTTCAATTCATTCTTTTGCTATTTCAGGAATTATTTCAATGCAATCTCGACACAAACGCTGAGTTAAATCAGTTACAAACAAAACTTTCATCCTATCAAAATATAATAAATAAAATTACAATTTCATTGGTTGATTTTTTTTCACAGCTGGCTCACGTACTCCTCACTACGGTTCAATGACTCCATCACACGACGCAGGCTCCCGGACACCAGGTCAGTCAGGTGCATGGGATCCAACGGTCACTAATACTCCAGCGCGCACGAGTGACTTTGATGGTTACAACATTGAAGAGGCGGGTTCGCCGGGCTACGCGTCCGGCTACCCAGCAGGCGGGCCCTTTACTCCTCAAACCCCTGGAACGATGTACGGGTCTGAGCAGAGTTTCGGCCCTTACCAGCCGAGCCCTAGTCCTGTGGCCAGTGCCACCGCTAGCCCCAGTCCTGCAGCGTATGGTAGTACGCCTTCGCCGGCTGGCACCGGATACACCACCAGCCCACACGGTGCATTTGCATCTCCTTCGCCCATGGGTTACAGTCCTATGACTCCAGGTGTTGCTAACAGTCCATATAATCCACAAACGCCAGGTTCCAGTATTGAAACAAGTCACGCGAGTGGAATGTTTGGTACTGAGTGGCACACGACAGATCTTGAAGTTAGGATCAGGGATTCCAATCAAGATTCAGATCTTGCTGGTCAACAAGGCTACATTACAACAATCTCGGTGAGTTCGTGAATATATATCTCGTTTATTGGACAAATTAATTATTAAATTACTAATCAGAGTAAACAAATTTCTTGATTATTGTAGTCATGTTTTATTTGTCTCCTACATTAATGAAAACATTATTTCAGGGTGGAATGTGCACAGTATTTTTACCACGTGAAGATAGGTCGGTAAATATTTTATGTGATCAATTAGAGCCTGTAGTTCCATCCCAAAACGACCGAGTAAAAGTGATTATTGGAGAGGATAGAGAATCTATAGGAACTTTATTGTCTATAGATAATCAAGAAGGAGTTTTTAAATCAAATGCAGGAGAAGTAAAAATGTTGCAGCTCCGATTTTTATGTAAAATGAGGTCTCCTTAAGCTTGAGGATAACCACAATTGTAAATGTAATATATTAATTGTATATTTTATATTTTCCATTACTGCATGTAAGATTAATTTGGAATATTTTGACAGATCTTTTTAGGGATAACCCAGACTATATTTTATGTTTTAAATTGTGTGACAGGAGATTTTTTATTCGAATTTCGATCGCAAGCAATGTCTCTTTTGAGTGTAAGAACCCGTATCATGTATTTTAGAAGAATATATTTTGAACTTATACAAATAAAATGAAAATAGCCAGAATCTTTATGAATTCATTGAATTTCTTGAAAATCATTTTATTCATCTTTGCATATTGAAAGAAAGAGAAGTCTTAGTTGAAGTGATTTATTGGTGAGTACTTGTCGTTGTCGTAATGGTTGCAATCTTACAAATATCAATTTCCTGGTGTATTCGCATTTTTTATTTAGTTATAATTCTCCAGCTACTTAATTTCTTAAGATTAACTGAATCTGATTGCTGATTCGTAGAACAATCGTAGAAAATCAGGGCAACTAATATTGCTTAGAAAACAAATAAATAAGTGCCCCAAAAACTGTTCATCTGGGAAGATCCGTTCCATGGTGTCGTTTTCCTGTAGGATTCTCTGAGTAATATTCTTTTTGCTATTAATAATGATTTAGCTTCTTCCTGGGAGTTACCCCGGGGAGTATTCCGTTGATTGGGTTTTAATTGACGCGGGTGTCTGCTAATGGGTTCCAGGAATAGCTCGATCGCTTACACTACTTAAACGCTGAGCAAGAAATGTGGACTCATATGAGGGGCTGCCGTAATTTTTCTCATACATTACGTGGAATATCGTTTTATTATTATTTCCACGAATGATACAATATTTTACTGGGATACGAATTTTATCCATTTCGTTTTGTCGGCAAGGGACTATTTGTTAGCTATTTGCAGTGATAAAACGTATTCTTACATTTATAAACATTTTTTGAGATTTTGAGAATTCGCGCATATTGTAGATCTGACCTAACGCCGGCGCGGCGTGTTCGTTATTAACAAGAGATAGCGCCACCGACCTGGAAAAAATGCAGTCTGACGAGTTTCAATTACAGTCGGAGCTGGAATCCTGAGCTGCTGCTGCTGCTGCAGTAAGTTGTAACGTTAAACAATATAATGCATGATCACAAAATCAGTTTATCCTGTACCATATATTGGTCATGACGCCGATGCACCGCACAGTAGAACGTGTGGCAAAAAAGTTGCAAACGTGTTTTTGCATCGTTAATCCGTTTATTCACTGAAAGACACCGACCCAATTTGTCGTGACAGACAAATCACTGTTCTAACCTTGACGTGAAAATTATTGACAAGCGCGCGTGTTTAGTTTTGCATCTGTGTTTTGTTGCGATTTCCCAAAATAACGATGGCACACGTAGTTTATTCGCGCGTTTTTTCCTTTACCGGCCCGAATACTCGAGTTTGATTTCTCATTCACCATTTACTTCTTCACGTCTCCTAGAACACGAAGTTCGGTAAGTTTTGTGCTTTCATTGAAATACGATTTGATGTTTATACGTTGCTATATATCAATCTTCTTCATTTCATTGCAATTGTTGAATACTGAAAGTTATGCGTGCTTCATTTTTTTGGCCGTGAAGCGAACAAATTCTCTTCTGGCTTTTCTGGAACCGAATGAAAAACAAATTTTACGCGCGAAGAAACTATATAGCGGTTTCTATTCAGTTAGCTGCTAATAGAGAGAACGCGTGATATAAAAATTTTTAGTATGTAAAATATAGTATAATAAGTTTATATCATTATTTTAAATACTAGAGAAAAAATGATATTTTTGCATTTGATTACATTTTCAAAGGGGCCAATCGAAGATATCTTTATTATAGACCAAAATAACGTCATTTAAGGGAAAAGCATGTACTTGGGAAAAATATGCATATTTTTTTAACTGTCGAGATTTATGCCTGGTTTGACGGTATTTAGCGCAATAAAATTAAATTTATGCTCGATGATCTAGAAACCGTCAACTATCTCATAGAGATAAGTCTTTGGATATAGGTCTTCTATTTTTTCACCTCGTTACATAAGCGCTTCCATGAAAGATGATTTTCTCTATTAACCAATATTAGAGATTATTATTTACAAATATTATTGCACTAATGAACTAAATTGACAATATAAAATATAATAGTGAAAATTAGAAAATAATTTGCTGCCTGATTGAACATAATTCTCACTCCTCAATTATTATGATGAAAAATATTCAAGAAAAAATCAATTAACTGGATTTGTTTCATTGCTGGAACTGTAAGGATGAAATAACAGGATTAAAAGAAAACTCGGAATATTTCAATGTTCTTGAATCATTCATTTATTCACGCAAACAATAATAGATGTTTAAATATCCGTGTGGTCGATATTATACGCGTTATACATAATGTGTATATATATGTATATACATATATATATATGTAATAGTCATAATTATTTAATTTACTCTAATCGAATAGGATACAACGCTTTCTGATCTTCCTCAACACTGACTTCATTTCATATAAAGATTTTTCTCCGTGCAGCTTTTCACTCGCGTCGCTCGTTGTACACACGCTTGCATAAAAAATGATACACAAAAATTGCAATCATTATTTACTTGTTTGGCTTATCTTTATCTCAGTTTCACCTGTTCACTGTTTTTGCTCTTGATAGCTGGCGTCAATCAATTATCATGGCAAATAGTGAAAAACTAACTGTAAGAAGTTAAACGAGCGTCTGTGCGTCAAATTCGCGTACGTCAAAAGCGCTATTGAAAAAAGAAAAATAGATAACAGATGAATATGAAAGAAATCATTCAGAGAAATCGAAGTTACGTAAATTCATTATGTACACACATCAATTGCACGGTTACTTTGGGCGGTTATTTGAAAGGATTCTTGCAAACCAGTCCTCTATTCTCTGAGAATTCGAATAATATCTATATTTCGAATTCATCAAATATTCTCCGGTTCATCAATTTCATATATCTGTTTTGAATAACATCGCGTAAGAAGTAGACATATAATCACACTTGCACAATACCCAGTGATATAAATAAATACAAATAATATTATCAATAAAAATAATGATAATAGTAATAAAAAATCTAAATACATTTCGACTCCTCGAAATAGGAATCATATAATACACGCGAGTATTCACGTATATTCCAGGCGTTGACATTTTCTAGGGTCTCTTACGGTGTTTTTGTTTATACCTAGCTAATCTTCAGATACTAAATCTGTAAAGAAAGATACGACTTAGGAAATTAAAAAGTTGGCATTGATGAAACCACCATTTGGATCATATTTATTGGCTTTCGTTAATGAAACTTGGATCATCTCATTTGTTTTATAATATATGGACAAACATCCATATATCTCTAGTTATTTACTGATAATTCATGTCAGTGACTTGATTTTTGATTATCTTTGAAATACTTCAAGATTAACAGATATTAGAGTATAAGCAAACTTTCCAATTATAATAGATTCGTATTGTTGGTTGATTTATATTCTCTCCGCGTTCGATCAACAGAAATATAAATAGTATCATGCTATTATATTGATGTGATATTTTACAATGTGCGAATTTGTTCAATTCTAAATTCACTACGTCGTGAGACGAAATTTGAAGAAGTACTTTCTTCGATGCTGTTTTTAAAATGTCACTTTTTACTTTCTGTAGTAGTAGAAATCAAAATTTGTATTGATGAAACACAGAGCTATATGCACAAAAGCGTTAGATAACTCACATTGATGCTATAACGAATTTACGCCAGAAAATGTTAATGATATTCCTTTTAATTATCTATAAGCACATACATGTTTCTCCTCACTGGAAGCGAATTAACATTTTTTTTATGTAAAATTAAGAAATGCAGGGCTTCGTTTCTCATTGAAACAACTTTTCAATACTGAAATTGGAATGGTCTGTTACATTTCCCTTTCCCTCTTTCTTACCGTTCTCTCTCTCTTTCTCTCTTTCTCTCTTTCTCTGTCTCTCCGTCTCTTTCTTTCTTTCGTCTATCCTGTCTGTCTGTCTGTCTCTTTCACTCTCTCTTTCTCTCTATGTCTGTTTGTCTGTCTGTCAGTCTCTTTCATTCTTACTTTCCATACGTATCCCCGTTCCTTCTTCACGTTCATAATTCATATTTCCTGTTTTGGTCGACAAAACCATACTTTCGGAAGTTTGCTTGGTTTTAATAGAAAAAAGCAAAATACTTCATTTTTTAATTTGCCTTTTGTCTTTAATTTTTTGTATTGAAAATCTCTTAATATGCGATTAGAGAGTAACAATTCCAATACTCAAATCATGTTCATGTGGACGTGAAAAATAAATACTACTTGTAAATACGAGATACGGGCGAATGCGTCCATATAAAATGTCAAGGCGTTACAGCACACGTTAATCATGCATGATCAGAAATATCTTTCTAGTGACAGCAATGAAACGGGAACCTCGCTAAAATATGCAATTATGCACGAAACATTGATGATTTTTCTTTTCAACTAATCTAAAATGAAAAAAAAATGTACACGAAGTGTGTCAATAAACAGTGATATATATTGACCAGTAAAAATGTGAAATATACATTATCGGGATAAATAAATGAAAAAAAATGTTCAACAAAATCATGATAAAATCATCCGATTTTGTGACAATATAAAAATAGATACCAATTCCATTTTTCGAAATTTCGTTGATTCGGATGCAGCTATTTTCTAACGATTATTTGTTTCTTTTATCAATTCATTCAAATTTAAAACTCGGAAAATTAGTCAAAGATGTGTCATTTTCATCGAGAACAATTAACATAACTCACAAACAAAACTCCGCAAAAAAGAGTATCAAAAATCTCGCTGGCTCGAGCCTGCGCACTTTTATAACTTTTCAGGCAACTTTCGCTTCGCTTTACAACTTAAAGCAATAACTCGAAAGGCAAAAAAAAAAATTGAAAAAAATCGCCCCGAAATCCAGTCGGCGCGCAATTCGCCATACTGAGCTGTGTCAAAAATTAATACAATATAACTATATTATTTATAATATAATAAGAATCATGATGAGACTTGTAATAAAAGTTATTACAAAATATATATAATATATATATAATGCACACAATTATAGCAATTATTACAATAAAGATAATCATAATAATTCGTAATAATTCTTATAACTAATAATAATTAATAGACGTGCTATGCACATAAAAGCGCCTCGTTTGTGTATACTGTGCACGGCACGTGCGCGCGGATATTTTCATCGACTAGAATTTGTATTTATGGGATGCATGTGACTACTACTCTCCTCGTTCTTCGTTTCCATGTCTCTTCGTTCGCTTTGAATTTTAAACAAAAAAAAAAACGCCAATCAATCTGGCAAAAAACCATCGTTTCATGCGTGAAAAAAAAATTGAGCTGGCTCCGCTGCATAATACACACTTCTTTTTCCGTGAAACGACTCATACAGACAGTTATTTTCACCTTCCGTGTATACGAGAATTTTTGTCAATGTAAAGCTCGTTACTTTTTTTGTTGGATAAAATTGCGTGATTTCACTCGAGTCGGTTCAGTATTATGAACGAATGTTATTCAAAAATGATTTTCAAAGTAATCTCACTCGAAGGATGGATAAAACATTTATATAAATCCTTTCACTCACAATTTTACGAGCTGCTGGAACTCTATTTCATTGACTTCGTAGACGGAAAAATTCATGGATGTTCTGACGGTGAAGATATTTTCAAGCTCATTCGTTACGTAAAAAATATTTTCGGATATGCCCCAACTTTGGCTTGGTGTGGAATAACTATATTGTATCACAAATTTTCAGCTGATCTGATCGATAGAATGATTTTTTCCGTCTTCGAAAAACACTCTGCGAAGATACATGTTCGCGTCTGAAAAAAATTCTTCCATTCTCTTTGTCTGCTCGAAAAAAAAACTCGTTACTCCTGGGCGCTGGTGTTTTTGCGCGCGTTTTTCGTAGTCCATCACCTGCGTTTATTCCTCGTATCCTTCTTACTCTTTTTTTTTGCGTAATATAAAGTACTCATCTCTCCGTTTCTCGTCGTGTTCCTTCTCGTTTCTCCGACTTGGCTCTTCTTCCTTTCACTGCTTTTCGCTCCTCCCTTTTCGCCACTTTTATCTTCAGTCAACCAGGGCATTACTTGCGACCAAGGTACTCGGCTATCTCTTGGTACTTTTCCTTTTCGTTCTCAAGCAGCAGCGCTTGGATGCAGCTCGTAAAGTATTCGCTGCCAAAGCAATTCTGCCTATCGTAACGGCAAAAGAAAACGGCCAAGATTAGAAAAACGAATCTCATTTTATGGAAGCCACTTGGGCCCTGTGTATATAAGATTAAGTCTGGTTTAGTTGGCGCGTGAGAAAAGACGTCAGAACACTGCTGTAATCAAGAGAGACTCGCTTCTCATGTATTCATTCGTTTTTCTTGTGTATTGAGGCTTCAACTGTTTTAAGCTGTAAATTCGTATGAATACACGAGGCAAAAAACTTTCACTACGCCGAATGAGTAAAATTACAATGGAATTGAGTAAAAGGAAATGTTCATAGTTTGAATAATGAGATTACTCCGTCCCGTTATCTTTTTCCTCGTGCTTCTCTTACAATGAGCATTGATGTAGTATTTCATGAATTTTTTTTAAAAAAAATCTTAAACAATAAATTCTGATGAAAAGAAAATAAGTGATGTCTTTTCTCGGACGCCAAACAATAGAATGATTAGTCGTTGAAAAAATGTTCATTGTTATTGGGTAGTTGAGTTGGTTAGTTTTGAACTGCGTGATTCTTTCATCAATCCAATGATGCCCTAAAAATACCATGAGTAAAATTCAAAAATTCCTTCCAGCACCTTCCAGTGAAATTTAAAAAATAATCTGTTCTTCGAACAGATCAAAAACATTCAAAAGTATCTCATAAAAAACAATGAGAGCGCACTACAAAAAAATCCGAACTAAAAATATAGGTTCAGAAAAAAAGGAGTAATGATTGATAAATATTGCATACATTATAAATAGGGAATTCCGTATATACCTTCAAAAACTCATAGTATATACACTTCTGGAAAAATACAGATATGATAAAATTATCATTATGATAATTATTTGTATTGCTTACGGAATTACCTAAATATCTGACTACGCTCTCAGGCTCTTGTCGTAACTTGCTACAAATATTATTACTTGCCAAATGAAAGAATAACGAAAATAAGGAAATAATTTTCCGGACAGGGGAAAAATACGTAGAAAGATTTTGTTAAAGGATTTAGAGGAAAGTATAAAAGAGTTTAAGAAAAAAATCTATCCATGTATTGAATAGTCATGCATTAAATTCGTGCTATAGCACCTAATTTAAGAATAACTGAATTCAATAACGACATCTTGTTTCTACGACATGGCTATATTTCAAACTATCATCTACTGATTCTAACTTCGGAGGTTAGATTTTTTCAAATGAAATATTTTATAAGCACCAACTTATGAAGTTACTCTTCGAAAAATGCAAAACACGGAGCAATAATTTGATATATTCTTGGAAAAACTTCAAGCCGTCTATAACTTTGAACGAATATTTTATTTATAAACAAAGTGAATGCATCGCGAAAGCATCCTTCCCAAAAGCACACACGATTGATAGATTCTTATTTCCGAGTCTGAATTTAAAAATGAGAATACTCGGAAGAATCGGAGCGTTAATTTTAAAGATCAGTAACACGCAGAAATGGAGTTGGGAAATGAAAATTAGGAAAAAGATTGGAGAACGGGTGTGAACGAAAATACTGTTGAAATAATAATAAAAAAGCACCTAAACCCCAGGATCAGCTCCGTGGAGTTGTTTGATAGATGTTTGAATCCAGTCCATCTCGTCCTGTAGCAGCAATACATCTAGGCAGCCTTTAAAGTAGTCCGAAGTGAAACAGTTTCTCCTGAAAATTCCATTCAACATTGATTTCTTTTTTTCGGCCACTCTAACGTACTGAAAATACGTGTATGTGTAGTGAGATGTATATATGCGAAACGGATCCATGATGTTACATGTATCCGTTTACGATAAATGAGTGGTGCGCTCCCCTGAATCAAACACCATACGCTTAGAATGAAAAGCCATGCGCATCGCAATTTTGTGCAAGCGATCGTTCGACACACTTCAATCGACTGAAAATCTACTCGAGATGCAGATAATAATGACCACATCTCCATTGGCGATTATGAGTTTCGAATACTCCTCCAAGATACTCGAGAGACTCCTGGCTGCTGCTAATTCCTATCGTTACACTCTCATCGGGCGTTAAGCACATGGGAAAAAGATAAAAAAACTGCCGAACCGTCGAGCAAACACCGAACCTCCCAGCAATAATCGAAACGGTAAACCATCGCCCGTATATACACACGCGTAGATATATATATAACAGGCACAATCGAGCCGCGCTCGATCGGACGATGAATAGCGGGTATCGACACCACAGGTATATACATGTATAAAATATGGTCTAACGCGGAGCGAGTCCTTTCGAAAGTGCCGCGCATAATACATACCCTCGTGTATATAGTAGCGCGAAAGATAATTTTAGATCTCGGCGTGGTGCTCGCGCGCGCGATAAAAACAGGTGAATTATACTCTGGTAAAGGCAGGTTCGCGCGTAATAACGGATGTGCGCTCGGCATACAACGCTCACACTGTGTCTATGTCGGCGCGCGGCGATTGTGCGCGGCATAAGGCTCGCGTATGTACGCGTGTGTGGCTGCTGCCGAGCAGCGGCGGCGGCGGCGGCAGGATGCTATAAATAGAAGAGAAATCTCAGTTTCGATACGCGTGCCGCGAGCCAGCGCGCAACAACTCTTCCGCCTATTTGCTGAAAATGCTTTTGTGGTCTGCTGTGTGTGACTCTATACCTGTACGTGCACGTACACACACACACATACGGGTGCGGCGGTATCCGTTTTTTGCGCGCGCGCGCGGCTCTTTCAACGCGCCGCCGTTCGGATAGCGGCCCCCTGCGCGCAACATGTAACCTGCGCCGCTCGCTTTTGTCACCGCGGCGGCGGCGGCTCTGACTCGCGCGCACTTTCCATTATTTATTGTCCCGCGCGCGCGTCTAATTCGATCCGTGATTAATGCGCGCGCCGTTCAATCCGAGCGAAATTCCTTTTTATCCCCGGGCCCCGTCCGCAGCAACGGCCGTTTCTCGTCCGGTAGTGCTGTGCCCGCGACGCAAATCAGACGGGCCTTGTTTTTTTTTCTAACCGCGTAAAGTTACCGCGTGAGCAAGAAGGAAATACCCCGGGTACGATAAGCAAATCAACATATCACTCGGAGCGGCTTAGGGGTGCAACGAAGCCATTTGCGTGCATATATAAATTGGGATCTGGCATGGATGGCTGAGACAAAATTGCCGCCATGGGATCTACATCGAGAAATAGAATCATTCGAAATAAAAATATTCACAAATGTTCGTCAGCTCACACAAATTGTACTAATGAACAGGACTTTTTTCTATTGTTTCGAATGTAGAAAGTAGATATACTTTTCCCGCATAAAATCGAATAGATTGACAAAATAAATTAGGAACTTAGACTTAGCAGCTCGAAATCTAAGGTAAATCAACCACGTCGCAAAGCTCCATCGCGATCGTTGCGACCCTAAGGTTGCGCGAGCAGTCTCTCTCCCAATGGCAAGCTCATCGTTATAGCACGCGCAACAGCAGCCAGACCAGATACCCAACGTATATATATATAGAATGAGAAGCGAGCACGTATAGGGGGTGGGCTCACCTGCAAAGCGTGTGCAGCTGGGGCTCGCGGAACAGATTGTAGCAGTCCTCGCAGATGCGGTCGAGCCTCGCGAACAGGCTCTTGTCGTACACGCCCTTGCACTGGATGTCGATGAACGAGCGCTTGCTGAACGGGTGGCCCATTAGCGTGCCCGCGTCGGCCATGCCCAGGCACGACGAGACGAGCAGCAGCGTCATCGACCACGCGAGCACCGACAGTAGGGACGTCGAACTGCTGCTGCTGCTGCTCCTGCTGCTCCTGCTGCTGGTGGTTACTTCGTGCGACTGCCTCGAGCACGAGGCTCCGTCGAGGTCGGCCGAGCTCGGCATGAGCCCGCACCCCGACTCGCTCCTCCTCGACGCTCCGACCCTGCAAGAGTCTCGCCTTCCCTGACGCTGCATCATCTGCAACACGAACGAGCCCCCCTCGTTAGCCGCATGTTCGACCCAATTTTCAAACGATCGATTTTTCTTGACCGATTCATACATTTGGAACGGGACTGTCGATCGTCGACGTTTGAGCACTTTCTCAAGAGCTTGCGGTGAAAAATCAATTTATAAATATTATGGAAAATGCGACTGCATGAAAATGGATGAATTGATGAGAATGTATAACTGCAGTGAATTTTAAAGTTGGTTCCATTTTCGCAATAATTTACCGCAGTTCCATTCGATAATTCAGCCACCATGGTACAGTAATTTTTCCCTGTGATACAACGGTTTTTCACTGTGAGGTTTCAAGAATTGAGCGACCTGGTATAATACGTCTATCCCTCACACGCGTAACTAGATGTCGAATTTTCATTTAACAAATTTGCGTGAGTACGATGTATACGAAGAGGGAGCTGGATCAAGAGTCGCACGTATAAATATACGGGCCCCCGTGGGCGCGCGAGAGGTGTGTATAACGGATGGGCGCATGTAAAACAGCTCGTACATACAACCAGTCGCTGCAGTGCTGCTGCACGCGCTCGATTCGCTCGCGCCTCGCTGCTGCATGGTGAATGGACCACACGCGCGGCTGCCTCGCGGCTATCCCCCTTCCCCCGCCACACACACGCGAGCGCGCCTGTATTTTTATACTCGTACACGAGCGCGCACACCTGTAAACGCCTCCTTAAGGCCCCGACAACTTCATTAAGCAGCAGGACCTCTGGCGCTCGCGTGTGTGTCCGTGTATACACGTCCCGCGGCGGCGATTGCCTCTATATACGGCTCCTCGTTCGCCGCGCGCTCTCGGCCACTTATCTCTCCCCGCCCTCCTCTGCGCGGCTCCGCGCGTAATCGCCCCGTGCGCCAGCTCCCGGGTGGGATTTTATTTTTAGCCTGCGCGCGCGCCGCCCGCCGATTCCCTCGAATTTTTCTCTCCTCGGCTCGAGCGAGCGCCGCCGGCCAAGGAGCTGGATGGAGACACGTGCGCGCCCGCCCGCCCGTCTCGCCGATCTACGCGTGTATCGTTCATGTGAGAACTGCGGGGCGAGCTTTTCCGATATGTAACCGGGCATGTACAAGAGTGGGCAAATGGGTACGCGAGCTTTCGCGGCTTGTTCGATCCGACGCGGGAGAGGACGAGCGTCTCCGCGCAATTAGGCTAATCGGGCCGACGTTGCAATGTGTTTATCGTCCGTCGCTCTATTAAGCCTCTAACCACGCGCCAGCGCGAGCGAGCGGGTATAAGCACCGACATCATGTGCCGTAATTCACTCGCGTCGTCTTTCGAGAGACTCGAGCGCAACGCAATTTGATAATGACAAGCGCGCGCGAGTCGTATTTTCGCGGTGGTTTGTATCTCGCGTTGCCCAAACCGGCGTATACAGTCTCGTCGAAAGTACGGTGCCTTTTTGTCGGGCTCCCGCGTGCCCCGGTTGGAAAAGGACGCCCAAACGAGCGAGTCCTCTATTCGAGCTACGTACTTTCACCGAAAGCTACCGTAACTATAACTGGAAGGGCAGTAAAACGGATCTGGGAAAAAAAAGAAGCTCAACTTGCCGGTGCTTGCCTGTAGAAAGATGGTCAGGTGAAAAATAGTACTTGAAGAGAAGCACGTATCGGTATGTGTACACAGAAGAACCGATTTCTTGAAAGGGTTGTAGTACTCAAAGTCGATTGTACTTGAAAGAAGTTCAAAAAGGATGGATTTCCTTAGTTTCCGTTATTGTCCATATACTTAATCCATTCAAATTGCTCGTGAAGTGAATAATTTCATCTAGTTTTTCTTAAATTCACTCGTATTGAAATCGACTTTTGCAATTTCAGAACTTGTCAAATTTATCTCAAATAATCGTTCTTGCTGTGTATGTATATGTATATGTATGGGACGCGCGCTCGCGAAGGCCGCTCTCTCGGGGCGCGCGCGTCAAAGAGAAAAAGTGTGCGCAGGGAGCTGGCGCGAACCGGTCGCTCGCGCGCTCTCACTCTCTCGACAGGTGCAGCGGGCCGCCGCGCTCTTTCGCACCGCGGCAGGTGCTTCATCCACGCTAATCTCCGCTCGCCCGAATCGCCGACTTTCCCGAACACGCGTATATGTGTTTGCACATCAGCCGCTCGAATTCAATCTGTCGTGTGCAGAAGGGATTCTCGTGTGGCGCGAAAATCAAATTGAATGACCGAGTGTTGTTCCGCAAGTGTCATACACGTGTACATACTCTTCCGGGCAAGCTCGGATTACGACGTTTCCGCGGACGCGAGGTGAAAGAAAAAGTTTCTTCGCAGCGCAGGAAGCTGAAACGCAGCGGCGGCAAGTGTTGCGTATGATAAACGAGCGCCGAGGGATGCGGGAGCCTTGCGCTGTCCGGTTCTGCTGATCGCCGAATCGTCGGAGGCTGATTATGCACACGTGGGAAGGAGAGGAAAAAAAAGGAAGAATTTTCCGGTACTTTTTAACGCGGGCGTATACCGAGCGACGTATACGGATCTCTCGGCCGTGTCGTCCTTGCGCGCGATCGCATCTGCGCCTCGATTTGCGAATCGGAAGCAAACGCTTATCTCTCAATGGCCGATTCGTAATAGCGCTTGGGGATTAATGGAAAAAATGTATGAACAACAATTTTTTCTTACTCTTTCTTCTTCTTGATCGCGAGGCAACTCGCCGGGATATTACACTTGTTGTGCTATTTATAAGATAGCTCGTATATACCCAATATGATCCACCCCTCGTATTACATGTATACGCGCGTCTAAAGCAGCCCCGGGGCATAGAATCTTCGTCGGCAATATAGAATGATGAGGAGAGAAAACATTTTGACCGGTCACGAACACTTACACTAATAGCTCGTTTTATCCATTTTTTCACCAATTCTGATTCTTGGAATAATTTCGCTCGAGTGAGTACGAATCTTTTCAATACTCCGTGACATTCTATCTGCATCATCCAATATTTTTTCTCATCATACGTCCTCTTTGTCTACGGTCTTAATGAACCTTCGTTATTTTTGTCAAGTGTACCCAGTATGCGCCAGTCCACAAATCATTAATTATTGATTTCTCTCTCGATTTTACCCGTCCAAAGGCCGAAAAATAACATGTTTTGAAAGTGCTATATCTCAGCGTAGAAGAGTCCAAATCGAACACGACTTTGGTCATTTTGAAGACCTCGTTGGAAATCTGACGCGTTGTGGTGATCTTTCTCGCTCAGGTAGCGCATATCGGATACACGTACCTTACACCTCGCGAAATTCCGCGGACGGATCGCGGCTCGAGCAGTCTTCCCCCTTTCATTATAGCCGGTCAACCAAACCCTTTGATCGGCTCGGGATGAAGCCCGAGGCGGATCGCAGTCTCGTCCCTCTCCGTTACGGCGCCGCGGCTAAATATAGAAGTGCCTTTTCTCGGCTCGGCCGCGACTTCACGCCCGGCTATACTTATACATATTGTTTTGGCTACTCCGACTGTCGCGCGCACCTTGTAAATTCGCCGATAACTGCACCCGCGTGTCCTCCCGGCCTCGCCTACCGCGGATCTTCCGCTCCAAACCGTCGATCTTCGTCGTATACATAGCGAGCTTGAAACGCGATTCCACCGCGGATAAATTAACCGTGCGTTCATACGTTCTCACCTCGCGATGCTGCACCGGAGGGCTTCGGTTATTTTGAATTTTGATTGTGCGTAAATATATATACATCGGACGACGGCACACAGCCGCCGGGCTTTGTCCCCCCCGCGCGCGCGCAATTAGTCAAGCGCGAGCGTAAATCACCTCGCGGGCGAATTTTTCCCCGAGCGGCGGTGGCTGGCTTGGATCTAAAATTATCGGGGCGAGGGACAAAAACCAGTTTGAATCTCGGCCGCGATCGCATGACGGATGGGCCCGAGGCGCGCGATTAAAAGCCTCGTCGACGCACAACGCTGCTGCCCCGTTTTCGGGGGGAAAGCGATTTTACGCTTGAAAATCAAACGGTCTCGGATGCGTCCGGAGGGTTTACCGCGCATCCCATTCCCTTTCTCGAATCGTCGCTGCAGTGAAGAATCACCGTGTGAAGGTGGGTGAATCGTTGAATGGCCTGAGTTCAAGGTATAAATGGCGATAAGCAGTGTAATATTCATTGCGCGCAGTTCCATTCAATCACCCGTCAAACTTCATACAGCGGTTCTCTCACTAGCGTATTGTCTTTGAAAATCGACCAATTATCCATCGGCAACACGCGTATACACGTATACGTATATATATATATATATATGGCCGGCGCACGGCGAGTTGTTGCGCGGCCGCGACGACGACGATGCGGGCAGATGAGAGAATCCGCGAGAGTATAGATGTATATATACGCACACGAGATCGGCAATCGTCGATATTATATACACGCGCCCGAGCTATATATGGGCTCAAGGGCAGATAGACAAGTCGGGAAGAGATAAGACGATAGGTGGACGTATGAGGGCGCAACACCAGATGGATATCGCTCGCCAGGTGGTCCTTCGGTGCGTATGTTTACGACGATGACTCAATCGTGAGAATTGCCGACTGCGCCCCGGGTACTAATTCACAAACTCCTCCTTTTATATTATATACGACCTCGCGAACAGTGTGGGGCCGGTACATGGGAGGAAATCGGAGCGATTCCCTCCCTCCCTCATTGTTTATATTATGCACCCTATAAATTTGTTGCGGTGTAGATTCAATGCAATACAGGGCCCGTCGTCACTTCGCCGCTGATGCACGCACAAGTCAAATATCGCAGGATTCGCACAACTGATGTAGTGAATATTCACTTGAGAGTCGGTAAAATTTTCACTAATTTTCATCAGTTATGCAATTTATAATATTTTAAATTTAGAGAGTCTACACTTAGATGCTTGTTCCCATAGCAGTGAAAAACTATATATTTGCCTGGTGCTTGAAACTGTCGGTCGCCGTATTACAGTAAATTTTGGCTGTATTGGAGAGTACGCTCGGCCCAACTCGACGTTGATTCGCGAATAGTATCCAGTTAACGATGTCTATACATCAACAATTTGGCTAAGCTCGAGAATAGGTATTTCTCCTGCTCTTACCAATTTTATTTGCGAGCGAATATGTGCAGTCGTATTGGCCCGTGTATCGTCAGACGCAAGAACCCAACAACATTGTTATTGCTCGCGAGACATGCAGTCGGCCTATCGTTCGTCATGTATCGACAGTTTTACGAAAGACGACGCATTTTTTTTTTTGTTATAACGGAGTTTCTACAAAAATCCTTGTTTGGCCGACGGTCGCATGCAAGACAATTGGCTGAAGTTGCCCGAGCAAGATATATAGAATTTCAGAGCCACGAGGTAGCTCGCGCATAAATAGATTAGCTCGTGTATAAATAGATCCGACGAAGTGAAAAAAAGACTCGGTTTTTACACACGTACTCGAAATCCACTTGTCTCCTCGTGGA
>CM037084.1:52465763-52479182 GCA_020882725.1 Aphelinus certus
ATTCACCAGACGGGGGACGCCTTGTTTTGTCATCAATCAATATGGGCCCCCGAAAAATATCATGAACCATAACAAGCGAGTCTCGCGGATTTTTTCACCGTCCCGCAAGTGATCGCAATTGGAGGCCGAGTTTATTTTTAGACATTTCCCACGGTCAGCGGTTGGTGAGAGAGCATTCGAAAAATCACGCCGTCAATTGGCGACGAGCGAAAGAGAGGAAAAAATAAGCTGCAACCACGTGGTCGTAAAAAGAGGTCCGCTTCCTCACACATATACACATGCATGATTAATGGCCTTGGGGGGAAATCAGTAAGTCCCATCGAGAATATGCCGACCAATATTGACCTTATCTCGCGCATCATTTTAGCACGCGTGCGCTCGTGTGAAAGTTAAAAATGACATTCAACACTGTCTCGAGTCTAAATATAGAACGTTCGATCGGAACAAGCGCAGAGTCCGTTCGCGAGCTAATCTTCGACACGTGGATGACGGAAGCATTAGTCTTACTAAACGAAAGAGATCGGATGAAAATAAACTGGAGAGTCGCAGATAATTTGCATTATATATTTCGGAGACACGCGAATAAATCTCGTTCGTTGTCGCGATCGGTTTTTTTCGGAGAACTATCGTGTTTGCGTGTGCCCAAGCGCACGTGATTTATCCAAAGTTGAACGGCAGAAGTGCGCTGCGAACAATGCCAAAAAAAACGTGTTATCGAGAACAATTCATATCTCGAGACCTCTCGCGGTGAAATCGAGTTTTCGCAATAGGAGGAAATGGTTATATAGATCTAATTTTAGGCAATCGCGTAAGATACCTCGTATCAAACGGTTCGTATTATCGACGTCTCCTTGTTTGGAAATGACTAATAACCGTTGACAAATCGTTGGGGTTTTACCTAATCAGCCACGCGCGCACGTGTATACGTATCAGAACGACGCGTGAACGCAAATATATATATAAGCGTCGTACTTGAAGGTATGACGAAACACGTAACAATTTGGGAATACTAGGATCGTGAACTCATGTGTACGCGAATGAGTTGTCGGCCGAGTTTGGTGATTGGTACATTGGGTGATTAGTGTCTATTGCCCTCCCTCCTGTCATCACCCGATTCAAACCTTGGTGAATTCGAGATGCTCCGCGGGTATGTGTACGGTCGGATCCTCCGTGAATAAACGTGACATCAATCGTAATAATCTCGCTCGTAAAAAAAGTGATGATAAGAACCAAAATAAAGCGAAAGCGATCGTGCGCGCCCGAAAAATACCACTATATAGTTCACGAGTGGGCCTCTAAATTTTATCTGCTCGCATCCGGTGTATAGGTTCGTTGCCCAAGAGTAAATAGTTTTTCGGGTGAATATGGCTTGGGTGAAATTGCTATGGTGAGCCACAGTTTGAAGACGAGAAATGGACAATCACATTAGATCATCGCTTGCACGTCGCGAAGATCAAAAACGAATAGCCGAGGAGCACGAGGAGACGGGGATAATGTATGTATATTATGTATATATACCGGTGCAGAAAGTCAACTAGCGCGATTTGAGACTCTAATTTCGCTCGGGGCTTACGGACGACACTTGCGCGCTCGTCTTTAGGTGCGCGAGTAAACAGACGTATAGCGGCGGGTAACGTCAAAACGGGAGAGAAAATAAAGAGGCGCGCGTGTATATATAGAAAATCGCGAGGCAAATAGAAAAGGAGTCGGGTGACGTCAATGGGCCGCGGTAATTACACAAGATTGAATGGCCATTAGTGTCCGCGGCTCGGGTTTATAAAAATGCTAAACAATTCAAAGCGATTATTATTTTTCCCGTTTCGTCTCTGCTCTGCTTTTTTTTTTTTGTTTCTTCGCCACTCGTATATACATCCAATAGCGCCTCGCTCGACTCCGAGACTCGACCAGATCGAGTATATCCACCTTTTTTATTTGTTTTCAACTTTTTTTCTCTTTCATCTCCCCGGACTCTCATTGGTTTAGACTCGGTTTGCATAAACGTAGCAGACCGATAAAAGGCTAATTGGCGAGCGTATTATGAATTCACCTCCGTTAATGGCTCTTTGTAGTTTCGCCGATATCAGTATTTTGAATGTCAACGTATGCGCGTCCGTTCTGAAGAGAAATCACCGTTGCACAATTCACCTTGTGATATCGATGTTTTCAGCAATAATATATATCTCCAGATAGACTTGGAGGGGAACACAAATGGTTGGCAAAATTTCGCGTAGTTGAATCTCTCGTCGTATCATGTTTTATTCGTATATGAGTTTGCAACGAGCGCTACAGTAACCACATATCAATCTGTGTCCCATGGAGATCATATGTGACGTTGGATAATGCAAAATTTGCAATCGGCCAATCGGCAAACAAATCAAAAGCCACTCGGACCCCATAAGAAAACGCGATACTTCTCGCGTCCGTATATAGTTGGCGAATCCTCTAAACTATACCGATTTCGAGAGGCGCGCGGCTGGGGAGCCGCTCCGGAGATTCGCGCTGGAAAACGATCGAGACGCTGGCCGCTTTATATTCGCATAGATAAAAGTTGTGCGTGTCGCGTGCGCGAACGACGGCCGTCGCGGTTATTTCGAGAGTATTCGGCCTTGGTTCGGCCGTACGCACTCCATATATTTATTAATGCGTGCAGCGCCGCGCGCGCGTGAAAAACGACCGGCCCGCGCTCGTGCGATACGGCGATGATGTGCGCACCAACAAAGGCTGATATACAGTGTACTCGCTCGAAAGAGAGTCGGTCCCGGGTTGGCATATGGCATAACCCATAGTCCTAACGACCGAAAATTCTTTGGAAAAACCGGGGCTGGGACGAATTCGCGATATTCCCGAGGTGCAACCGGAGACGGGGGCACTGGACGAGAGCTGCGCGGCCGTGACCCGGCTGTTGAGGAGCTCCGCTCGCAAACGATCAATTTCTCATTTGTTTGTTTTCCCTTGCCCCCAATCTCTCTCCTTCTACTTGGCCGCGCCCGGCACATTGTTATCTGGCCGCGCGGCGCTGTAGGTGTTCGAGCAGCTGCACGAGATAAAATTCCGAGGAGGCGCGCTTGCGCGCCTTTTCGTCTGTCGCGTTGTTGGTACTCGGCGGCGTGTAAATTATTTTATGTTACTAGTGCGTGAAATCCCATTTCACGCACTAGTGCTTTTTTCAAATGCTCTTTCCACGAGCACTCGTAACATAAAATATCGTATCCAACTGGTGCGTTCATTTTCAATCACTTGTGTGAACGTGTACCACTCGTCGCCGTCTTCGCCGGCCACTCGTGGACCCGTCCACACACGTCTTCAAAATTTCACGCACTAGTTGCATAATATACTATTACGAACCACCTCCGGTACGTGCCAAGTAATTTACTTCCCATCCGCAGTACGCGCGGCTGTTGGAAATTTTTCGAGAGGAAAATTTCCACTGCGCAGCTCGAGGAACGTTTGATAAATCATTCGTGCATATCGATGATTCTTACGAAGAAAGACAAATGCAATTTGTCCGCGAAGAAAGAGACATCTCGTAATGTAGCCGCGAAGATATAGACAAATATCGCAATCAGGCCGCAAAAAGGATACATGGCGTACATCCCACAATTTTCCGATGTAAAAAAATATATGGAATGAAAGCTTAGAATGAGTAGGTTATCATTGACAAAAAAAACAAACTTTTCCTACAGTTCAAACTCTTTTTCCGTTAAGATTTGCGGGAGAATAATTCCGACATTTGTCTTACTTCGCGGACAGATTCGGATATGTGTCTTTCTTCGTAAGACACGTCGATATACCGTCATTTTGCTGTTGCCAATCGATCCATTGAACTGTCGCGTAAGTGAAAATCAACATGATCTTATATATAGGGAGGTATATGCTTCTGTTTTGTATAGGACGAATTAAGTCGGCTCGCGTCATTACATCGTGCGCGATCCGATCGCCGCCATATACATCGCGATCTCGAGCGGAACGAGCGCACCGACAGCTGCTGCGGACAAACGGCGCTCTAGTAAAAAAAGAATAAAAAAACTGTGTAAGAAGTATGTATTATAATTGAAACCGATGCGCGCGCGCTACGATCGAAGGTCGTCATAGCGCGGATCTCGCGGAATTCTCGGGGGGCAGGAGGAACGAGACCGTCGTCGGATCGACGAACGCTATTCGTCCTTATAACGGCGAATCGCTCGAGCTTGGCTGTGCAGTCGGGTCACGTGTTGGGCCATTTCGCCGATTAGTCAGCTGCTGCTGCTGCTGCAGCTTGTGTTTCTTGTAGCGCATGTGCGTGTACGTGTGTATGGGGAGCCGGCTAATAACTTGGCGGCGGTTACGTCACGTCTGCGACGACGACGACGACGACGACGTTGACGACAAGCCGCTCGTCGCGACATAGTTCGAGCCTCGGAAAAACGATGGACGCACTCGGCAGTCTCTTGCTCCTTCATCCATGTATATATACGTGTGTGCGTGCCCGTATGCGCTTATATATATATGAATAATGGACCGGAGCTGCGGCGCGCGTTCAACGTCCTCTATCCTCTCGCGATTCATATGTGTGCAGACGCGAGACTCTGCGCGGCAATGCGCGTGTGTGTCGTGTCTCTCTCGCGGTTATGACACTGGCACGACTCGCTCAATTGCCCAAGTGCTCGCCCGAGAGCTTCGGAATTTTTTGTTTCGCGTTCTCACCCGCAACAGCGCTCGACTTCACGAAGATGAATATACTCGAGCCTCTCGTTCGATGCAGAAGGACGAGCTGCTCTTCCGACGCGCAATTCAATCCCGTCGAATCGACGAACAATCGCTAATTTTGGATTTATGGAAAGCCCAAAACAAACCGAGCTCGTTATATACAGGTTATCGCGAGCCTGATGCGACGCGCGCGTGTGTATACATATATATATGCGCGGTAAAGAGCGAAACGCAACCGCCTGCGGACGCACCTGCCGAACATTCTATCACGGACGCCGTCGCAGCTCGAGAGAAGAGTTTTCAACCCGCTCCGAGTAAATATGTGCTCTCGCTCGCGCGCGCGGCGGCGGCCTTTCCCTCGGTGAATTCCAGATTCGTTTTCATTTTCTCGAATGTACACTACGGAGATGAGTTGCGCGTTCGTGATGCTCGCGGTCCAAGAAATTTTCCCTCGAAATATATATATATACGTCCATATACGAATCCTGCGCTGGCTTTTCGACTGTGTGTGTGTATTACGGTTGAACGAAGTTGTGTGCGAGAACGGGGGGTCGAGGGACAGAAAAAAAACCAGAAAGAAAACGGCGCGATCAAACACGTGTATATACATATATACGTGGGAGCATTCGACTACAATGTTTGCGCTCGTTTATATATATGTATATATATATCAATACGCGTGTATACACATGCCCAGTGTCGGGCCTGCGCGTCTGGGTTCACGGTCTCGCACACTGGATCCACTGTTTTTACCCAACTGTACATGTATATAGCATGTGAAACAAGAGCTTTACTATGAGCCGCGTTACAAGCGGCTCGACGCCATTAAAAGTTCCGCGAGAGATAGCCGCGACTGTGGGGGGAGCTGTACACAGTGAGAAACTCGCGCGCGACGCTGCATCATCAAGATCCAACTTCAATTCGGAACAATTTGAGCCGCCGAGGCGATGAGTAATGGGTCAGCGCGCGTTTCAATTACGAGCAAGTGTCTCGCGTGTACCAGCTCGAAATGTCGCAAGATATACGTTCAAGTGTTGTACGCTCGAGGATTTTGAGGGTTTCGCGCGATCGGTGGGAACAAACGCTTTTCGGAATATCTCTCCTTCGTATATACGAGAATCATCACCGAAGGAAAATCGAAGCATTGCTGTCCAAACCGATGACTTCACGGCATAGTCCGGTCATATCTATATTCGACTTCGCAATGAACTACGGCTGCAAATTATTGGGTTGCACAGCCCTCGATATGTATACACAGCCCAGTTCGAAATGTTCCGTGAAATCGCGCGTTACTCTTAACCGCACTCACTCGAAACCACGCGACGCTATACAGTTACGATTCGTAGGTTTTGCAGCGAGTGCACACGTGGGCGCGTCCAATAAGCGGTTTTTCTTTCAAAGCGAAACGCGCGCATTGTTTTGGCTACGCGGCGCGAACGCGCAAGTGAAAAATTACCGTTTCCACCAACGGCTCGAAGAATTTAGAGTGCGTCGCGTACGAATATCCCTCGGCCGGGTCTAAAAATAAAATTCTCCTGGCTAATGACTCATGTAGTTTAGCCGGAATCCTAAACGACCGGAGAGATGTCTCGATGCCGCGCATATGTACAGTCGAGCTACAACTCAAGATCAGACCTCTGGCGAGTCTAAGGGACGCGTCGCGTATCCCTTCGAGCACACGAGATTTTCTTCCATACGTACGTAACGCGTATTATCGCGTCGACTTTTGCGGCGTATAAACTCGAACGAATTATTGCTAGCTCGAGTGTCTTGTTGTCCGTGTGTGTGCGTGTGTGTCTCCATCTATATACATTCTTGCAAAACGCGCGGCATGGAAAAAGAAGAAATCGCAAGTGGTGGGTCGCGCGCTGGCGTGTATGTATATATGTATCGGGGCAGTTGGTGCAGGCTATGTAGGACAGAGGAGATCTTTTGTCGAAGCAAAAAAGAGAAAATATACGCCGGGCACAATGTTTCATCCTTTGCTTGCGCGCGGCGAGCGCGTTTCTCTTCTCGCCGCTTTGGAAATTCAATTCGGACGCCCCGGGTTCGATCTCGGAGCGTTGATCAAATATACAAACACGTCGGTGAGTTCAACGCGCGTTAGCTGGACGCTCGACGCCGCTCGACAGGTGCAGTGTTTAATTCGCACATTGTAATCGTTTCGTATTGTCCGTATAAGTCCGTATTGTACCGTGGGGCGCTGCCGATCGAAGCGGAAACAATCCCTATTACCATCACAAGTTTTTTCGAGATACAAACTCGGATCATTGAAAAATGAAGCGAGCTCCTTGGGAGGGGAAGTCTCGAGGGAAGCTCCGGTGAAAATCGAAAAGACGTCGGCTGGTGGGATCGGCACAAAGTGCAATAATCGAGCGGGCTGATGCGCACACATGCCGCGAGCGCGTATTAATATAACACATACAAGTATACAAGACGCGTGTACAAGCGAGCGAGGCCTCTCGTCGCGGCGCGCGGCAATAAAGCGCCGGCTGCGCTCGGGCTGCTCTCTGCCGCGGCTGTGTGGCGGAGGGGAAGAGGGAGGGAGGGAGGGACGGAGGGGAGGGAAGACGCGTTCTCCGTCAGCTCTGAAAACTGGGCAACTCGCGCGCCGCAGACAGCTTGGCGTCCTGGGCGCGCGGGTATATATATTGTAGCACGCGCGCGAGCCAACGAGTTCTCTCCTCCTCCTCCTGCCCGCACCTATATACTCGCGGATCCGACGAGAATATACGCAACGCGACTTTGGCGCGGCTTCTTCCAGCTTTTGCCGAAGCTCGTATCGGTTTTTCTCCGGCAAACTTCGGATTTTGCCTATGTGGACGATAACTTGCGTTGAAGATCCGCATGGGCGCGGATATACTGGACGTATATACCCCCGCGTGTCTTCTTTCGCGCCCCCCTTTCTATGCGACTTCATTTCTGCGGTTCGCGCGCTCTATTCCTCCTTCTTTTTTTCTTCGTCTCTCGTTTTCGCCTCCCGTCCTCCAGCCTTTGTCCCTGCGTATATGTATGTATACCCACATGCGAGCATCGGCGACAGAACCGTCTACCGAAAAGTGTGTATACGCGTGCGAGTCGCGGATTTTTCTCCAAATCGAAATGAATTGAGGACGACATAGATGCGCGCGTATATCTTCGAAGGCCCGTCGCTTCGCGATTTTTCCTTCTCCTCGCGGGTACGCGTCACATGTGCCACAGGGAAACACACTATCTTGAATTCTTACAGCGTAAAACCACTGCGTTGCAGTGAAAAATCACTGTAATGAGGCGGCTGAAAATTTACTGGATTGTCGTGAACTTCTTATGTAACAAAAGTGAGTTTTCACTTTAGCTCCATGAGTTTTGATAGCAAACACTCTACATCACAACTTGCCTTAACTAAAGTGAAAATTTACACACTGTACTTACTGCGTTGATGTTGCAATGTTTGCTTTCAAAACTCATGGGACTAAAGTGAAAATTCACTTTAGTTGCATAAGAAATTCACTGTAATCCAGTGAATTTGTCATCCACCTTCTTACAGTAATTTTTCACTTCCACGCAGTGGTTTTTCACTTTAAGGACTTAACTTAGGCACGACGCGGCGAGCGAGCGGGGAAAGCGGCGAGATAACACGCGGGTTATCGGGCGTCGCGACTCCGTTATCGCCGCGCGTAAGGACGCGCGCGAGTGAAAGCCGCGTGAATTACGTGGAGCGCGAGTAAGGTCAGCCATGAAATTTTCCTCGGATGATAAACTTTGGAATAGTTGCGCAAAGGTATATAGACCGGCAGTTTAACGGTATATACACGCGTAGGCCGCGCGGCTTAGAGTCCCTCGCTCCCGGTGATACGGCAAGTTCGTCACTCCCGCGACTAAGCGGCTTGGCATTTACGTGCGTGAACCATTGGTTTCCGAGTTATTTCGCGCGGTTGGGCTGTGCACACTTGCCCTTCACTCGGAAAAGAAAAAAACTGATAATTCAAAGTAATATCGTTCGGAATGGATGGTCACGACACTCGCGACGACACTCCAACGGCGTAGAAACGAAATCGTGCACAACGATCTTGAACGTTCGGCAATATAAAAGAGCGTCGAGATAGAGCGGTAACAAGCGCATATGTATACGCGTGCATACAACACATAATCCGGCGGCGGAACTTTCCGATTGTAATTATAGTGACAGCAAACACGGCCGGTCGCGCGGGCTCTTGCGGTTTCTCGGGTTACGCTAATGTTCTTTCGCGCATTATGTATATACATCTAAGTGTACACACAAGTGTGCGCAAGAGCAAGCGTTACCCAAGACACCTTCATCATTTTTCCCCGTTGGGTCTCGATGTTTCGCCGATTTTCAATGCACCAGCCGCGAATCTCCCGATGTACATACCGGAGACAATCGATCGATACGTTTTTGTGCTATGGCGACCATCGAACCGCTACAGGTGCATCACGCGGGGGCCACGGTGCAGCGCATCGAGCGAAATCAGCGCCCGTCGCTCCTCAGTTCGTGTCTAAATATATATATGCGTGTAATGAATTCGCTCGCGCGCACGCGGCGGATGTATGCACACACACCAGGTATACGTATAAATGTATAAATAAATAAATCTATATATAAGTATACATATATATGCATAGCCGGCGCGTCGTCGGAGGAGTAGGTTCAAGGAGCTGCGATACGCCCGCGCGTCCTTGGGCCGGTTCACGGTCCGCGCGCGACTGGCGACGCTCGACTGCCTGCGCTTGTCTGCCTGCGCGCCACGCAGCGGCGTTATAAAAAAGAAACGCGCCGCCGACTCGCAGAGCCTTGGTCGCGGTCGAGCCCGCGCGGACTTTTTTCGGTCACCGCCGGGGGCCGTGTAATATACAACGGCGGCCCGCGAGGACAATCCGGAGTAACGGACTCTCCCGCGCGCCAGTGTCGACAGGTGTGTGTGTGTCTGTGTAGCTGCACACCTATGTCACTTGCACTTCGGCCTCCCGCGGTGTCAATTTATTCTTTTTGTGTTTTTTTCCTTCTTTCCCTCACACCCGCGAATCACGTGAACGCGCGAATTACGTAACTGCCCGCGACTGCATCCCGACTTCTAGGAATGCGCGTCGCGATTGCGATGACGTCGAGGGGAGTGCATAAGCACTTCGATTGCTCGGTTGTGTGTGTGTGTGTGGACCGAATCGAGTTTGAGGCATATTCGGCGATTATAAATTCCGAGGTGGACAACACAAGCTTATACTTGGACTCGAGGGGGATGAGAGCCCGTTTATAGTCGCGAAAGCATCAAAGGCTGTCTATAGCTGAACTTGGCGTTTGTCGACGCGTTACCCTCGTCGTCGTGTATTAGCCTGGAGATAAAGGACTTTTCTCCCGAATGCCCCATGTTTTTTTTTTCTCTTCTTCTATGCTCGCGAGGCAACAATTTTCTCGGCCGCTGCGTCGGTCAGTTGTGTAACTATACGTATGTGTGTACACAATTGCGCGGTCGCGCCGTTGCCGCGGCACAGGTATAGGCGCGGAAAAAGTAGTCGATGCACTCGGTGAGCGAGCGTTCGCCCAATCCATACCGATTACTGATTTTCTTCACACCCATATGCCGGTCGTCAATCTGTTCGTCCGATGACTCGATACATGAATATCATATTTGATTTTTATGTTATCCGCAGGGAAGACAGCTGCCTCAATCTGTGTACATCGGATTAAAAATCGGATATTCTTTGCTCGCGAAACTCGGGTATAAAAGGCGAAGATTCGCACGGCCACGTACTCGTACGATCGTTGCGCAATGGCACGTATTAAACAGGTGTTAAAGTAAGAAAGTTATCGAGCCGCTAATGACTGCAGGCGACTTGAATATAATTTTCCGTATAAACATGACCGCCGCCGCGCGGCGGACGATATTAAAATCCGTTAAATAAGCCAACACTAACACAATTAATATATATATATACGCGTGCGCGAATGATCACGAGCTATAGTAATTACCGATACGCAAACTAGTTTATACGAGCTGACTCGCGCGGTTTATTAAAATTTTGAAACGACATTATTAGCCGCTCGCGCGGGAAGAGCGCCGGCGGCGATTCAGCCGTGCATGCGGCTAATTAACAAGTGAATTCCCTTATTTTTATTGCCGGCCGGAGAGGATTGCGCAATCCTCGCGCGCGCGAGTTTATCAGTTATGGTACAAATTGCATAACGCGATAATTCTATTTTTTTTTCTGCGCTCCTTCTCCTCTCCGTTCCGCTTCTATTCCGCGCTGCGCGCCGTTGAAAATACGGTGCGCGCCGTGTGGGTGTGTATATATGTACATGTAGGCGCGCGCGTACGCTCGTTGCGGGCTAATGGGAAAATTCAATAATGTGGACGTAATTTAGTAACCTCGAATTCGCCGCGCGCGCGTGTCTGTATATACTTATGCGCGCGAGGGAGAGCAAAAAGTGAACACTCGTGCCACCACGTGACATTACCTTGACGCGATATGTGTATATATAATGGACGCGCCGTCGGAAAAGGCGGAAAATACTTTGATGATTAACACTCGGCTACTCGCATAACTCGAGTTAAAATTGATCCGCGCACTCATAACGCGCAAACACAAACTTGCCGCATCTATAATCTCTTTCTCGAATTCAATATTCCCCCATTGGTGTAACGATGTTGTCGGGAAATCCGCACAGGCGCATCGAGAGGCAATCTCACGCGTGTGTATTGTTGACTTGGAGCCGCGGCGACTCCGCGGGGGCTGGCGCATGCCACAGGTGGTGCTCCTCCCCCGCGTCGTCGCTCGGGCAAACTAGCCCCTATTCAACTCCCACTCTCGCGGTGTTGCCCCCTTTGATGCCGAGAGGCGTTTCGCCCTAGAGCGCACGCGTGTGTTTGTTCGAGCTCGAAATCCACGGAGGGGCTTCGCTCACCGCGGCACTTCTCCCAGAGTCTAAACGTGACACACTCGGCTCTATTGGAGTGCCGCGGAACCGTGAGCGAATCAAACCCGCCGTACGGATCTCTTTTCGTTTTTCATCCCTGCACCAAAACTCAAGTTCGCGTCGATGGGATGAAAACTCGTTGGCGTCGTTGACAACCAACGGCTCGACCGTGGTTTGGTGGTTGGCTCGGGGTTGTTTTCACTCTCGACATCTATTATATGCGCACGGGGAAACACAAATGTCAATTATACCATTACGGAAAAATGAAACTCTACACCGAAAATTCGTATACAGTTCGACGGAGTACGACACCGCAGGGTCGAGAAGCCCCTCGACTTGGAACGAGCCGACATTGGTCGTCCGTCGTTCTTTTTTTTCGCGAAATACGCGGCACCGCGCATATACGCGCGTAGCGTGTCGGCGGCCAGATCCAGAGACCTGCACAGAGGCGTGAACATCGCGGTCTGAATGGATGTGTTCTAAAGATAGGCCCAGAGACCCCGCGCTCCCGTCTCTCTCCGCGCGTCACGGATTTTCGCCTTACTTCCCTTTCGCCTCCTCCCTCCCTCTCCTCTCGATTTATTATTCTTTCTCCGAGCTATTCTCTCTGTCTCCTCTCTCCCGTATATATTCGTATATCCTTCGTGGCCGACTTTCATTTCGCAAGTCTTCCACACTGGGCGCGCGCACGTGCGCGCTTTTCGCCCGGTGTATTGTATCCGCCCGAAATAATCGCGGGACAAACAATAATATGCGCAGCGAGCGATCGACAAATATATATACACACACAGGCAGGGCTTCTTGACTTCGATTTCGGCTGGTTCTACGAGGATATCGCAGATGGAGTCAGATTTACGTAGTGCACCGACGAGACGAGTCTGTATGGTGATATTTTTGGAGGAGGTTTGGAGACGAAGTATACGCGGGACGTCAACGGTTCCGAATGAATATATGCGATTGTCGTGGTTATTTAGAACCAAGTTCGGTTCGTTGACGCGTTGTGTCGATTACGGGACCTTGCACGGTAGATTTCGAGTTGAGGTTGTATGCTCGGTGCCCACACTTCTCGATTGGATACTCCGAGCGGTGTATATACACACGCACTCGAGTTTTCTTCAAGCTCGAGGCGAGTTTTTTTTTTCGTTTTGTCATTCGTATAAGTAATTTATTTCACATTTGATCTCGCGGTTGAATAGGAGCGATACGGTCGTTAACAGACAAGTGGACAACGAGCATTCTTCAAGCGAGAAAATATAAACTTCAAAATTAATTGTCACTGGGATGGGGAACGTCGTTAGTCTCGTTCTCTCACTGAACAGTTGGAAATATATAAAAGTCAGGATCAGAGTTTATTTTTGCTAACTTACGTTGAACCTTCGTTACTCGTTTCATAATAGGAATTTAAAACTAACTACATATTTTCAATACTAGTATCAATATTGTCTTCGCCCGAGAATAACTGAACTGCGTCCTATCAAATAGATCAAGGACCACACACACACACGCGCGCTTATTCATACACTCGCAAACGCATTTAGAGATCTAACCGCCAGAGCCATTTGCATACTGCCATACATGTCGATTGATAAAATCAATTAGCAACTCACTTTGGAATAGCTGATAGAAGAAGTATTCATCTAGAAATGTAGCTCTCGCACGTGAGACATCGGACTGAACAATAAACGAATATGCAAGTTGCAAAACGTGTAGATCTGGACAATATGTAAATCGATAAGAGGATTATTAATTCCGATTAAAAAATTATCGCAGTTAATTTTTCGATCAATCAATATTATTCTTAGCTATAAGCGTCGAGTTTTTTC
>CM037084.1:52487252-52502818 GCA_020882725.1 Aphelinus certus
TGTATTTTTAATACTGTATAAGGTACTTTGAATAAAATTTTCATTATCGTAGGTATGATTTGAAAACTTGAAAAAAAATCACAAAAAATTGACTTTTTTTTGGGACACTTTTCCCTTTCCACCTATTTTGCAATAACAATATTCGAAATTAATGTTTCGGAATACTTAATCCTTATGCAAAATTTAATAAGGAAACTTTTTTTCCTCTTGCATTTTACTCTAGGATTGATAGTTTTCATACTATCTCAAAATCAAAATACAAAAATGCATTTTTTCGAAAATAAAAATATGAAGCCATACTTTTCATTTGTCCACGTATCTTTCATATCATTCTAAATCATTTTCCGAAGAGAATAAAAAAATTTTCAGAGAGGGGGTATGAAATGACAGAGGTCGACCAATTTTTGACAGATGCGCCCCGTACTAGTATATACAGCGATTTCCCGGGCAGAAAAAAAAGACGTCAAATAGGTTTTTTTAGTGGTGGGAGTCTGCTCGACCGTGAGATACAGCTTTCGCATCGGCGAACGCACACAGTAGCTTCACCATTTTCTCTCCCCATGTTTGACACGAGCGTCGCGCACATAAAACAATACACAACGCGTGTATCAACAGCGCGCCCGCTGATTAATAGCCCGTATTTCGATGTACGAAAAGAATCAATTTGTCGGAACGACCGCCATTGAATTGCGTATCGATCGATCGTCGGTGTATTACGAGGAGGAATACGTACGCGCGTGCGAGTCCGAACGTTGAAGATGACTTTTTTCTTTATTGGCGATAATTAACAATTGATTAGGTCAACGCGACGCGCACAGCCGGTACACTTAAAACCTGCCTCCTCGCTGCTTGGCCTTGGTGTCATTCATAAAACGCAGCGTGTGCTAGCCGCGCAAACTATATATATATATACACACACGCGCTCCCATTCGGTGTGTGTATTGCGTTTTTACAAAAATAGCCGTTGCCTCATTCGGTCAACTTGTTACCTCTTTCCTCGTATTCTCTTTCTTTTCCTTCTCTTTACTCTTTTCTCGAAGCTTCTTGGGGCAGGTCAATTGGCCACTCTCCTCTCTCTCGCGCGCGCTTTCGATTTTTATCCCGAGATCCTTTTCAATAACCAATCGATCGAAGCATTTCGCGTTGTGTCTCGGCTTCATTGCAAAACTACTATCATCGGGTCTTTGCGATGGACTATTTTGTCGAGTCACGATCCTATACGATAATTGATTCGTTGAGACATCCGCTGTTTCATGCACTTACATACAGTGTTTCTCACAACGAGTCTTTCAACTCTTGATCGTAGATGTAACCATTAATATAACTATATGCATTACTATAAATGTCGTATCATGAATTTGCTTTTCCTGTTGACATCCAAATTTTTTTTGGTTGTTGTCAAGGATGAACGTTCGATGAATTGTCACGCGTTCGAGTCAACGCGTATTTTTAAAAAACCAGTGAAATCAAAATGAAAAGTTAACACGATTGATTTGTCAGAAAGCATTCACCTCGAAAAAACTCATATCCCTGGATGATTTCACATGAGTTCCAAAGCTGTACCCAAATCGTATACGTATATATATATACCGATCGTAAAAGAGAAGTAAACGATTTACAAGATTATATTGCATTTTCCCCGAGACTTATTTGTCAGCAAGTTTATTAAAGTACATTTCACGACTGCGTTTTATGATCTTTTGATCAAGTCAGGGAAGTTTAACGTAGTGTTGAAGTTTCTCTCGAATATCCCAGAAATTTCTCTCCTTCCCACACTGTTCGTAACGTACGCACTAAATTACTTGAACATCCCGCGAGTTTCTCGTATTCCCGCTGCTTGCAACACTCAAGGATGAAATTTAATAAAGTGAAGAATCCGAATTGCGAGGATGAAGCGAGGTATACGAGTGTAGCCTTCCATTGAACTCTCCCCCATCATCGACATGACGATTTCGTACGTCAACCCAGATGACTGCGCGATACATTAATAATCTCGCTGCGAGAGAGTTTGAAGAACATATCAAACGACCCTTGCCCGTCAGGGATTCGCTTGTCGGATTTGGTGGGGGAGGGGGGGGGAGAAGATGATCCGATTGAAAGTTATAAACGGGCGCGTTTGTAGAACCCAATTAAAAGCTGCCTCACCGCGTGGTGGGGTGTGCGTGTAACATGGTAAAGAGTCAAGGACCTCGCGACGCTCAACGATTGCTTCAATGATTTTTCGCCTCGAAATTCAAAGGAGACGCGATATTCTAATTTTAAATCGAAACAAACTTCCGTAAGGTGAATTTCGGCAGACTCTCGTGTGCTCAAACAACAACGATACTCCAAATTTTCTTGCGGTGAAAAATATTCACTAGTCGCGACTGGAAATTCACTTTGTATCCTAGTAAAAATTATTTTTCTGAGAAAAGTGAATTTCCACCTTGAGCAGTGGCTCTTCGCTCGAGGGGAACTAAAGGTGCGTACATAGCAAAATCGGCATTTTTCACCATACGCTCGCGAGACCGCGACAAATACAATCGTCTCCGGGTTTTCCGCGATGAAAAATCGAGAAAATCAGTGCTGCTCAGCTTCCCCAGAATGGAATTCCGGGGAGGGAGGAAAGAAAGGTGTCGGTTTCGATTTCGTTACACAACAATATCTCGGTGCTTTGCGCCGACTTACCCAGGCTCGGAGATGCTCGCGCGCCGGTCTCCTTCCTGTGCCGCGCGTATATAGCCGTGTGTGTGTGTCTGTGTGTGTGCGAAAAAGCTCTCCCTCCTTCCTCTCAACGTCTCTCTCTTTCTCTCTCGTCTGTCGTCGCGTCGTCGTGCAGCTCGTCGTCCCCCAGTGCTTTTAATGCCGGTGCGCCTGTGTATATTTTATGCGCACACACACACTAAGCGTGTTGTACAGCAGCGCAGAGCAACGGCCCTCTACGAATCTCTATACGCGCGCTCGGCCGTTCTCGCTCTCGAAGCTCACGTAGCGGATCATGAACTTGGGGCTTCGCGCGGCGCTTCATCGTAATTGCCCGACGACTCATCGATTTACGCGCCGGCTCCCGTATACCACTTGCCGATCGCATCCGCGACTCGACACCCTGTACGCGCGGGCCTCATCCCCCGCACCGCAGCTTCTCGTTCCCATTTTCCAAATCATCCGAACTTGCTTCGGGATGGATTTTTCGAGTCGAATATTATATTCGCACGAGCTTTCAAATTCGCGTGCTTTCAAATAGGTGTCGGGGCATACCTGGTGTCCAAGCTGGGTCTACATGTCTCCCCCTGTCGACGATCAGTTGCGATTGGCGATGATGAGCTTGAAAAGTTGGCGCAGGCTGCCGACAAAGTCCCGCTGCTCGTTACACATTTTTCTCCGCCTTGACCGCGGAGAGTCGTTGCCAAAATACGATTCTACGCTCTGGCGTCCTTGAACCTAGTCGGCGTCGCGCGTCTCCATATCTGTCTATATATGCTGCCGCACAGGCTCGTGTATACACCAGAGGAGCTCGTCGTCGCCGCGGACGGACTGCCCGAGTCGCGGGTATGGCCAGAAGGCCCGTGGACGCGCACTGGACGACACGCGTGTGTATCGGGGCCGATACGTACGCGTGGCACCGGGGGATGCCGAACAAAGACCGGTCAAGCTGCGGCGAGAGAGGGGCAGAGCAGCCGACGATGCGCGTGCGAAACGAGCCGCGCGTATCATACACGGCAAGCGCGCGCACACACACACACGTCGCGCGCGTATATCGGGCTGATGAGTTAATGTGCGTATCCGTGCCAGTCGGCCTCATGCGTGCCGCGCAATGCGTACGCGCGTGTATATGTACACCACACACACGCTGGCCGCGGCTCTCACGCACACGACGCGCGCACCGATTTTCTCACGGCTTTCAGCGCTCTCGTGTGCACGTAGCGAGCTTGTGTGGCCGCTCTCGCTTCTCCCTTTGTTCTCTCTCGCTCGATCCGTTTCCGCTGCTCTCTTCTGGACCTCCGCGCGCCGACCAGCCATAAGATATATATCTATCGTGTGTATATCACCTCCCGCTGATTTTCATCGCGGACTCGCGATTACGCGCGCCCGCGTGTGTGTGTAATACACAAAGGAGGACCGAAGCAGAACCCGCCGACCACTCGCGCACCTTCCGCACCGCGATCCAATACACTGCTGGGTGTGTGTATTACAATTGCGCGAGACGGTCGATTTTGAGATTGGCAGAAGAGAGCAGCGTGGCTACCAGCTCGCCCGTCGACGACTGCCCGCCCGAGAGTCGTAGGGCGATCGCCGCGCAAATGACACTGGGACCCCCCTTTTTTCTCGCTCGCGCGCTCACGCCTCCGTGCCGTGTGGCCCGAGCTTGGGTGACGGGGCGTGCACTGATCGACGCGCCAACCTCACCCCGCGTCTTCGACTGCACGACTTTCGAGGCGACACTTATATCGACGGGATATGACGAACGGGTTGATTGTGTATACGCTATTTTATTTAATTTGGCGGGCAAGTTTCTCCTGTAATTTCGACTGAGCTTTTTCTAACTGTGCTGGACCGAAACGATCGTTGGAAAATGTATGATGGGTACAGACAGGAGTTTTTGCCCAGTTGAAAAACGGATTTTGAGCGATTCTTCGAGGTTGGGAGTATCCGCATCAAATAAAGTGCGATCCACGGAAACGGATGGGTGAAGTTAGGTGGTGGTCGCGAAAGGCAGCCCTGGTAAACAGTAGGGTGACATTTGTTTTTTTTCTTAATCGCGATTTTTGCCGCGATAATCAAGTAGCCCAATTGAGCAGTCCGAGCTATTCTAATCTTCATAGCTGCACTGAGAGGAAAAAAATGAGCCAAACGAATGGTCAGTCCGTTAGTTTGAAATCCGACCCGTCGAAATATTAAAACACCTGTCGAATTCGCGGACTTGGTCCGTTGGATCAATAACGAGGTAATAGTGATATAGGTCAGATCATGTACGACATTCTTTTTGCCCAAATGGTTCTCGGGTTACATTAGCAGTATTGGAAAAGACGATTCGATTGTAGCACTGCGCGATTTTCCACTCCAACCGATTGTTTTGAAGCATCTTGAAGCCGAATCTTGCATTGCTTATAAATTTCTTAGGAAAGCTCGTCAATTCGATACGCGTAAATTTTCTTTATTACACGTGACGACCCAATCTGATGTAACACAATCATATCGTTCGGATGGTTGGATCAGTTTTTTCCGAACTCATCATTTTACGACTGGAAATCGGTAACTTTTCTCACTTCTCAATTGAATCCGCGTCGAATACAGAATAATCGAATTTAATTCAACAAATTGTAAAATATCTCTTCTACATCGACCCCTAAGTTTCGGAGAGTGGGTGGTTACATAAAAGTAGGACAAATATTAACCACATAGCTGAGCCAATATGGCCATCTTGCTTTTTTTCTTCTGAATAGCCAATTTGCCCCATTCGTGGGATTACGAATCATTTCAAATTTTCCATCACTGGATTCGCGATGAATCCTCGAAAGAGGGGATGGAGGGGTGGGGTAGCATATCGCGTGCACTTACCTCAAGCCCGTTGAATCGCAACAGTGATTTTCGGCTGCTCGCTATAGCTCGACGATGTATATATGTACCGATCGGATTTACGTCACACGTCGTTTGCACCCGAGGACTTTTTCGGCGAAGCGTCGCTCGCGCATCGAAAGTCAGTGGTTGCCCCACTGTGCGTGGGTGCGTGCAGGTATATGGCTCGTACGTGCTCGCGCAAATGCGGTCAAACCGAGAGCCTCGTCTCCCCCGCGCCGCTGGTGCGCTGATTCATGCGCGCGTCGCAGCCTCAGCGGCGAGGCAATCGTTTTGGACGCTTACATACGTATGTGCAATACACGCATATACATACACCTATACGTATGTATGCGAGTAAGGTCTCTTTATACATGTATTCGGCTCACTGGTATAACGTGTGGCTTGGCACTGCTGATCCAGAATCACGCGCGACGTATCACGTGCGGAAAATTGATTGACGGCACGCGAGGCGAATCTAACAAGCTGCGACTGTATTGCGAGGCGCGCTTGGATGTCCAAGGGGGCGTAAAACACTCACAAAAGTTTCTTGTTGTTCTCAGAGAAATTGGGCCACGGTCAGAAAATTTCTGCTACAATTCCAAACAGAATCTTCTTGAGAGAAGACTTTTCTTCTCCAATCAACAATATATTATGATTGAAAGTAGCAAAAATTCTGACCGAGGCCCAATTCCTCTGGGAACAAAAAGAAACTTTTCGTCCCAGCGGCAGTAAAGTGCCTACTTTGCGTCCTGGCGTTTGCAAAGAATGGCACTTTTCTGCCGCGGGGTACGAAAAATAGTATATGCACCTCGCTCAACTAGGCTATTTCGGCACGCGCAAACTTGCAATCGTCGTCGCAAACGTTTTTCGTGCCGAAATCGCCTAACCTCGCTCGGGTGCATAATATACTATTTGTGAGTGAAGGGACGTTTGCGAGAATTTCGAAGGTATAGAACGTACGTTTCTTCGTCCGCGGATCCTCGCCTCGGGACCCAGGTCTAAACTCACAAAAACGGTATATTGGTTCGAGAATGAAAATGAAAGAAATGTCCCCTAGAATCAAGAGTTCGTTTGGAAGAAGAATTAATCTTCTTACTATAGTGTCAAACTGATTTTTTCTAATGTAGCGTGCGACGCTGGAGGCCGAAGGATTATCAAAAATATACGTTAGTATCGTGAGTAATGGATTTTTCAAACGCATTAATTTGGTTAATTTTAAGCTATGTGAAAATGAAACTGAACGAGGCTCGTTGTACAAATATACTCGCAACTTTAATCGACGAGCGCGAAAATCAATTCGAACAATTTTCGTTCGACTTTCAGCTCGAAGTTATTCCACGGCCGACAATAAGAATATAGCTCGCCGTATATTCGTACACATGTACACGCGGACGGTACTGACAAGGGCAAATTCTTTCAATTCCGATTGGTCGTATGAAGTTCGCGATACCATGGAAAATTAGTTAGATAAGCTACCGACTGCAGATGCCTCTCCCCCTCCCCGATTTGCAGTTTATCGTTCACCGGCAGTCGGCGCGACGCGGCTAATCGAGCGAGCTGCACATTGAAATTTATTTCGAATCCATTACAATAGCCGTCGGATCAATTACTCAGCATTATCGGGACGCGAACAAATCATTTTTTCAACGAGTTAATCTAGCATTTATCGCGGCTCGCTTAATTTATGCTTCTCACCGGGCTGTGCGTGAGTGCAGTCGCGCGAGAGGGAAATCCATCAAGCGCCGGGAGGGAAACTATATGCGGCGAACGAGCCCGAAGATGGATGCTGCGCGCTCGCGATCCCCGATATATATAGTTCGGCCCCTTGATTTGCATTCGCGTCTGTGTGTGTGTGTGTGTGTGCGCGCGCGGGCTCACAAGTCGTTTGTTAAGAACAGCGTGTGATAAATTTTTCTGACCGAGTTTGCCGTGCGCCTTATTTGAATTTATAAAGATCAACGAGTGTCGGGAGCTTGTCGATTTGACTGATGATTCAATTGTGCTCGCGACCATGTGGCTCGCGAAGAAAATCATTCGTATGTACATACTTTCGCGCGAACGTTCCCCCGGTGTGTTTCGGATGTTTGGATATCGTTATTTACAAAATATGGGAATGTGTACGCGAAGTTCGGAGAAGTATTTATTTTGAAAGACGCAGCTGCTTCGACACGATTGATTATTCTTTTTTCGTAAAGCATATACGTTTCGAAAGTAAAAGTTGAGATAAAGAGTCTTGAAATCAGAATTATCAATAATTAGAATGATATATGGATTATTGAAAATGAATCTCATCTCATCTTGATGAAGAATTGAAAAAAATGAGAAATAGTAACATCAGCCTTGGATGGTTCCAATACATCAGATGACTGAATTTCGTTAATAAATCTTTAAGCATAGTATAAAATTAAACTGTTATTGGCGAATCACTTAGCGAATTGAAGTATAGTTACATATATAAGAGATAAAAAATGAGCAAGTGGAGTTTTGATACAGGATGCGCCGTGAATGGTTTTTAAGATTAATAAATAAATCGAAGGTAATTTTGGAAGGGAAAAATATCTTGTTGGTCAATATTTCAGTCCTGCTTTGTTTGATGAACGGGATCGCGTGAAAAAATTTTATAATTTTCATCAAAGATAGCTGGTGCAATTGCAGCAGCTTCCGTATTCAGACTTGTCTTGCCATACAAAACGTATTGCGCGCTGAAATACTTTTCGAGCGATTCTCAAGTGTTTTTTCCCTCGCAATTACTTGTGTGCGCGACGATGGTAGAATTTTGGTTTCGAAGAATAATGAAAACCATTATGGTAGTTTGTTCCTGTTGGTCATGGGATCGAGGTGATAGTTTTTGTTGGAATCGGTTCTGGAAAATATCCCAGAATGCGTACTTTTTTGTTTAAAACAGCAGATTGTTAAGGTTCGCGATTATAAAACTACATTTTTCATGTATCTGATTTAGTAAACTAGTATGTTAGAGGACATTAAATTTTTATGAAGCTTTAACTTTTTTATGCCACGTTTCACTCTTGTTTTACAATAAGTATTAACAACTCTATCCGATATTCTATCATCTTCAAACAATGTCATTGGGCATTTGCTTCTAATACGAAAATCAAAGACAAAAAATCTTTTTGAAGTAAGAAAATCACTTTGTCAACATATTCTTAGTACATAAATACATTCAGTGGGTGTAATAACGGATGAACAATCACATTGTCGAGGAAACGATGCCCAAAATGTGATCTTCATTGAACTCTCTAATACACAAGCTGAATCGTGCCCGATAATTCTACAGGTCCAAATCAAACACATCTATTTCTATAAATTCATACACGCGAGTGCGATCGGTCGGCTATCCACATCGGCGAGCTCTAAATTGACTACTATCTCGGCCGGGCGTACATATGCGTTGGCTTTTACTCTCTCGAAAGCCTCTCTCGCCCATCGAGAGTGTATTTTCAAGAGAATCAATCGACAGAACTTTGCGCAGCCGGTACACGGCAATGATTGTTTCGCGGGCAAAAATATCCACGTCGGACTCACTGGCTTCTCGAAACTAGATCCGATCGATCTTTCAACCGCGCCGTTCTCCGCCGCTCGAACAAAAAAAACTCATATTATCCCCCCGTCTCTCGGATTCGTATTATTACAACTCGTGCGCGTATACAGGATCCGTTTGGAAGGGCTTTGATTAATCGCGCGCGGCGCAGACCTGTTTAATCGTACCGCATTCGTTATCACCAAGCTCCATATACCCCCACAGTGCGAGGAATTTTTTTTTTCTTTCGTTCTTTCTCTCCGTCGTCTAACGCTCCGAGGGCCGCAGGGTATCTCCCACACTCGCCGCTGCTCGGATAATCGGTTGAAAATCGTCAGGCACTCACACACGCGCGGGCTTGCATACACACTCGCACACACAAGGGAAAGGCTACGATCCGCTTTTATCCGCGGGGTTTCTCTTTTTACGCTTTTTCGAAGCCGATGCATATCGCGGCTCACCAGATCCGTGCTCTATAAATAAAGCCGCTCGAGCTCGCGCGCGCGCGCGCAATATCCCTGGGGGCCTCGAACGGAAAGTCGCTCGCCTTGCAAATTCTCCGGATCGTTTTCTGGATCGAGCGCGAGCGAGCGCGAAGCAAATTAATCGCGCGGACGCTACTGACACTGTACGTATATACGCCACGCATGCGCCTCTCGCGCTCGTGACTTCCGCGAGTGAAATTTCCGACGCGAGATTGTTCTCCCGAGGAGTGGCGAATTTTCTAACGTATGCCGCGATCTCGTTTCCGAACGAGATTACACGCGAAAACCGCGGCTCTCCATGTGATTATTGTACGGGTTGCATCTTCGTTAACGTATTGTTATAAATTATCTCAACGATTCTTTTTGAATGACATTGAAAGTATGAAGAAAAAGTACAAGAAATCGAGAGGGATTCCAGTGTATCAAGCCGATGGGAGAGTAGTAGGCAGTATATGTAGCATTGGAAAAGTGAGGGAGTAGCGGAGCAATAGTCGAGTCAGTCAATTCAATAAGTGGGACAGTTGTAACCGACTTTGCATTATTAGCGAAATATATAATCACATTGAGGAAGAATTCCGATCGTATTATTCACGATCGTGTTTCAACGAGAATTTCTTCATTTCGGCTGCTGTAAATGGGTTTTATAACTGCCATAACACCTTAGGGGAACTAAAACTCTGTGAAAGAAAAGTGTATTTTCAAATGAAAGTAAGGGAAACCGATTAAATCGACTAAACAATCTTTCTAGGAATCGCATGATTTCGTCCAGCTCTGCCTAATCATTAATCTATAAAATTTAAAAAAATCATTGAGCTCATTACATGCCCATTCTCAATAGATGTATCTGGTTGATCTCGTTGTAGTTTGACAATTTTGAATCTCGGCTAGCTTAAACACTTGAAAATGTCAAAAAATTCTTGTTGATTTATTAAACCCGTGTTGAACCCTTGTGATTTTTATCTTGAATCCTAATGAGATTTCCGGAGCAAAATAATTTACACTCGCTAATTTTGTTTCCAACACAAACAATTCAACAAGTGTTGGAGTACGTTGGACTACACTATCAGATACTTCAGAAAATTTTCTTGGATATGTTTTCTTTCACCAATTTTAGGAGTTGCGTTGAAACACGATTCTGAAATATAATTTGTCAGACGAAATATAACTTTGACTCTTACATGTATTGTAAGTGGTGTAACGAGGGGGGCGAGATATAAAAGACATTGCGAAGGTAGAATCCTCCATCTATATCTGTTAAAATAAGATAACTATTATTTAATCATTTGCAAAAATCAATATCAGAAGCCTGTTAATGTAATACCGTACACGCTTTCGAGAAATCGATTACCTACATCGAGGGAAAATAAACATTAGAAACTCAATCGCTGTGACGTCATTCGACCAACCATTAATTTTACTGAGCGGGAAACGAGGATTATTCAAATCCTGCAAGGATCCCCCTCGGAGAGCTAACGAAAATTGCATGGTTGCACCGATTGACAATTGCATCGCACTTAATCTGTAACCGATAGACTGACTTCCCGTTGTTACTGTTGTTTACTCGGAAGGAAGCTCATCAATTATGTTAACACGAAGTTCTATTTAAAAAAATGCCCTTCCAGGATTTCACTGCACAGTGGAAACCTTGAGAAGTTTATCGATCGTTGGTGATGTATTCACTATCGATCAACAAACTATTGACTTGAAAAAATTTTACGAATATACAGTGACGTTAAAAAACTCGATCTGAAAATTCATTGTGAACTTCTTAATTTTGAAATTTTTCATTTAAAATTAATTGATTCGATGAGGATTGTACTCTTTGCTACTCTATTCAGGGACATAATTTCTCAACGATTTCACCTCTATGTTATGGTGGTCTACGGAGATGGTAAACTATGAACATTTGGTAAATGATTTAGTTCTCCTCGAGGATCCTGAGAGATAAGCCATTTGCAATTTGCTGTTTAGTTATTCTAGAGATTTTGGGAGACGAACTATCAGTGACATAGATGGTGAGAAATACAAATTTTGTATACCGGCAGTGAGTTGTGAGGATAATGAAAGATGAATTCCTGAAAAATTGTCCAATAGTCCATGAAAATTATAGGAGTTGACTCTTTGAGAATAGGTTTCGCGGCTCACGGGGATACCAGGTGACGAATGTCAGGCAATCTTACTTATGTTAGTTGGGACATTGAAATATAAATAAATATACATACGTTTTCTCGTCAATTGAAATAATATAAAAATAATTCTAGAAATTCAAATAAATATTTGTTAGAAAATGATTTCTCCAGTATAACATCATAAAAATGTAAACTATATCTATTATTATAAGTTTTTCTTTTCTTCCTTGCATTTATAAAAACATATTTTCAAATGTATTTGTTATCCTTCCTTAGCAAAGCTAAAGATTGATACTCGTCACAAGCAAATGGTTTCGCGAGATTTCAAATTCTTCAATATTCGGTCAAAGAATAATTTTCATGACATATTGATATTCGCATGGGGAAAATTTACAATGTTGAAATTACGTTAGACTGAAAACTATCTGATTCCTCACTTCGTACGTTACGCCTGTACGTGAATGACATTCGGTATTCTCTGGGCATTAAATCCTCGAATTCAATGGAACACAAGAAAGTCCTTTGGTTGAGAAAAATGCAGATTATTTTTTTCCCAACCAATAACTCCGGTTCGATTTTCACTCGCCGTGGTCACGACGGCTCAGTTTCGATTACGACAAAAGAGAACCCCTCAAAATATCGATACGTATATGATTATTAAACCGCCCACGGAATCAAAATATTTTCTGCTCTCTCAACCATAACAGTTCTTCACATTCGCTAGTAAAATCACCCACGCACCGGCACGCCGAAAGCACCGGTTCGACGTATAAACAAACGAATCCCAATGGGGTCGCTTTCCAATATCGATAAAAACGACGCATAATGTCACACGAAAACGATAATCATCCCTTCGGCGGTGTAGCCACGCTTGATAATATGGTTGTTGCCTACCTTAGCAAGTTGGCGAGCGGCGTGAGGCGCAGTATCGAATCGAGGGTGTAAAGCTGCGGGCGAGTCGAGTGAGTCGAGTCGTCGGGGTGTTGGTGCGTACACGGGATGGCTTGGGGGTTCGCCGGTCGACGGCCAAGTCACTAGTGGTCGGGGCGTCGCGACGTCCGGCGTCTTTAATACCGTCCCGGTGAGAGAGAGAGACGCGCGTGGCCGTAGCTCGGTGCCGCCCCTCCCGGCCCTCTCCTTTCCTCCCCCTACGGCTTGGCGCGCACGCGCGTCCACCCAACCCTTCGCCCCCGCTTCGGCTGGCTCCACCTCCTCCCCTACCCCCGCCGCCAGCCTCACCTGTTGATTATCCCCGCAAAGTCGCCGCCCGCGGGAGCGTCTTCGCGCGCCCCCGCTGCCGTGGCGCCACGCGTACGCGCGTACCCTCTAAATTTGAAATAATCTATGTAGACCCGATATATGCGCCACCTTAGAGATTTCATAGTATACGCGTGTCTAGAGCAATGCCGCGGCACAGAATCTTGTCGGCAATACTAAAGAATGAGGAACGAAAACATTTTGACCGGTCGCGAACCCTTACACCAACTTGTTATACCTCATTTTATCCAATTTTTCACCAATACTGATTCTCGATCCAATTTTGCACGTGTAAGTGCGTATTTTTTCAAGACTCTTAGACTGGGCCAAAAAGGTTTAGCAGTATACCATTCGATTACTTGGTATTCCATCTACATCCTCTAATTTTATTTCCTTCATACGTCCTTTTTATCAACCGTATCGATAGGTCTTAGTTATTTTTGTCAAGAGTACCCAATATGCGCTACCCCCCGAATCATGGATTGTTGATTTTCCTTTAGATTTTACGCGTCTAAAGACCCATAAAGGACATTTTTATTTGCAGAACTACAAAAAGAGACCAAATGAAAAAAAGTATTCCATGGGTGGCGCATATTGGATACACTCGATTTTTTCTCTGAATATACTTTTATTTCTCAAAGTTATATATACTAGCTACATTCAAACGCGCTGGCCGCTACGCGCGATTTACGCTTTATTTCATTATACGCAATTTCAAAGCCTGTATTTAGATTTCATTCAACATCTGGCAGTTTTTTCAACCTCAAAACTTTTCATTTTCTTTTTAAGACTACAGTACGTGCCTAAACCTCAAAATTTATTGCTCTTTTGTTTTTCGCTTGTCTGCATCTATATCAATATCTATATTTTACTTGACTCGTCACGTGGTTAGGTCTACACCAATAAAATCACGAGTTAACTGGCTTCACTTGGACCCCCTTCACTTTTTATATAAGGATCAGCGTAGAAAAGTTCAAAATAAATACGGTTTGACTCATTTCAAAGGTATTGAACCTTTTATTTGTCAACAACAACTTTCAAAAATTCATATTTGACTTGGGACATGAACATACCTTAGTAAAAATTGCATAAAATTTCACTGGTTTCCAAGCTAATATTGAATATTATCCGTCAGTTATGCAATTGACTACTTGTAAATAATAGTTTTTGTAACTATTTTTAATTCAGAGAGTGTACCATATTTGTTCGAAACTTCTCGAGCATCCTTTTCATATACGTAATGATTCCCGGAGTGAAGGATTCATATTTAGCAACTTGGTTTTCACCAGTCTGGCACATACCATCTTGCAAATTCGTTGCGTCAACTCACTTTGTATATCTAATGCACCTCAAAGCCATCTTTCCATCGGTCTCGACCTTCTCTGTTATTATATAAGTACGAGTAGTGGACATATTCTACTTACGTATCCTCATTGGGTATTCACTGAGTATGGAGTGAATACGCGACTGATATCCTTTTCCAACGAAAACGAAATAGCGAAGATTTTTCATACAACATTGTTTCCTGAAAACAAAAAAAACGACGCGACATTTGATTTACCTGTCAAAATACTCGAGATATTTCTGATTATTCTAAAAGGAGAGTTTCAGTGGATCTCCAATTTTGCCAAGACGACGGGAGATCTTGGGTGCCCAAATAGGCCCCGTGTACAGCCGTTAGGTCTATAATCTTTTCATTTCCCATGTATAGATATGCTCGCACAAATGTGTCTATGAAATTGAAACGTTAGACAAACCACGAAAGATACTCTCATTGACAGCAAATTGATGCACGAAGTTTACTATTGAATCTGATATACGAATTGAAATGTGAATAATAAAATAGACGAATCATCTTTTGCCCTAGTATGGAACAGTACTTTTCATCACAGGTGTAGAAAACAAAGGTCTAATGATCAACTTTTCGATACAAGTGATGAAAAATACTATTTTGCTCCGTGCAAAAATCTTGCATTCAGTTGAAAATCAACGTTGTACCGTTGCCCCGTGAGTTCGCGAATAGCTGGGAAGGATCTACCTGGACAGAGACGACATATCATTCTCACGCCTTTTGATTGACCAAAAATGTACAGGACAGATAGTTCGACAGTCGTATACCAAGGATCAAACCAGAATGAATTAAAACTCCTACTCGACGGATAAAATGGATTCAAACGGGCGAGCCGAGTGTAATCAGTCACTAACCCAGCCCGATTCGAATCGCGGATATATAGACACGTGCGCGCGTCTCAAGCACATACTGCCCAGACAGAGAAACACACGTGTCGACAAACTGTATACATGTATATATACTGTGCGTATATGGACATACACACGAGCGCATTTCCCTTTGCCACGGCGCCGGGCGTTTGCGCGAGTCGAAGCCCCGCTGGGCTCTCGCGTCTCCGACCCCGGCCGGGTAATGGGGGCCTCTTCTCTCCGCCTAATTATGTGTGCGGCGCGACGACGACGTTGGCGGCGACGCTACACGCCAAATCGAGCCTCCAATCTTCGTAATAAGTACACGTATGGCCGTCACTATGGACCTTTACACGCTGCTCGTGTGTGTGCGCCTTTCTCGCCCCCGCGTATATACGGCAAGTAGTTAACTAGTATTCT
>CM037084.1:52506720-52562396 GCA_020882725.1 Aphelinus certus
AAATTTGTAAAAATGTACTAATTTCAGTTAATTCTTAGTTGAATATTTACTATTTTTATCAACTATACAATTCTTACTATCTTGGAGGGTGGGGCCTTTAACGATTGGAGAAACGGACTATCTCAAAACGTATACCTCTGCATACTGTAAATTCAAAAGATTTCGTATCATTTACACGAGTTCTCATCGTATTCCACCCGAAAGCGCCGAAAAATTTACCCACGGCGTCGTGTGAAATTTCGCTCTTACACCTCATGTACTTTTCCCACACAAACGTATGTATACGACAAACTTTCGCGTGTTTTCTCAGAGTAAACTTTTGGCACCCCGGTGACACAGACTGGAAACCGAACAGAAACGATCACGCGACACAGCAGTGCGAATTGTCCGGTACCATTATAAAATTTGAAAAATATCCCTCGGCTCGAGGAGTCCCTTGCAACGTATGGCGCAGGCGACAGGGCAAAAGCAACCGAACGACATCTCGAGCGTGTGTGTATATTGGCAGATGCAGCCCGCGGCTCGTTTGCGAAATAACCGTCGCCGGCCGCCGTTGGAAATGGAAAGAGCCCGCCGAGGTGTTGGTGCGCCATTACAGGCGCAACGCAACCAATACAAATATATATATACGTATATGTATGTGTATACACACAAAGGCGAGCCGAGTTTTCCACTTGGCCGTTGAGGAATTCCGATGCGCGCGTGTGTGCGTTTGCGCGGCCTTTCGATCGGCCGAGCCTCCCACTCCCACCGCAGCCCGGCTCGCAATTGGCCGCGGCTCGAGTATCGCGCGATATCGGCCGCGGCTCTGTATATACGCTATGCGCCGATCCGATATTATTCGCTCGGGCTCCCCCCGCGTGCAGTATATGCGCATACACAACTCGCTCCGCCGCCGCGGATTGATTGTTCGCGAGAGGCGTCGTCGTCGAAGGGGGGAATACGACGACTCGCGGGCAGCCCGTGATTTACCAGGAATCCGGAGCAGAGTATACACGTGGTTTTTCCATTTTCAACGTTTATAAGCACACCGAGGCCGAGACGCACCGACGATCGTTGGATCGTATATATGCCCCAGCGGCCGCTGAATCATTGGGCTGCGATCGCGCGTGGTAATGAGCCTTGGATATATAAACACACGTGTTCGTGCCTAATCACTCGCACCGGCCGATCGAGCATCGGGATATATCGATGAATTTCGACGATCAGTGCGGGACGAATATGCCGCACTCGCGCGCGCGAGTATATATATTCCGTCGAGCCGGTAAACTCGAGCGCGCCATTCACTTCTCTCGTGTCTCTCGAGAGTTTGTGCGTCCGCTGGCCATTCGCCCGCCAGTTTAGAGCAATGATTCGATCGCTTTCAATGGGCTGGAATCTTGCTCGGATCACTCCTGTTTTCACCCGCCCTTTCTTTCCTTATGTTGCAAATTAGTCGCGATCGTTCGGCAGTCGTTCGCCGTCGACTGGTATACCCAGTTCATCTTCCGCGACGGTTCAGAGCGTATAAATATTCCGGGTTCCGGAGAATGGATCATCGAACCATTGTAACTTGAGTTTTACCATGTAACCATTGAGATGGTCGAATTGAAGTTCATAGTAAAATCGAACGAAAATAGGAACACAAACTGATCTGAGCATTCGAAAGATGAGATCTTCCTGTTTCAACATTGAGCTATATAACCATGTATAAAGGAGACAGAACCACGATAAATTTACGCGAGGAAAAAAAAGGAGACAGAACCACGTTAAAGTTTACGCGAGGAAAAAAAGGAGATTTCGGAAAAATTATCTACTGACTAAAATAAGGTACGCGACGTCGGAAATGGAATGTCGACCCGGCGAGCTGCTCCGAGCTGGCAAACTTCGAGTGAAAATACTAACCCAGAATATCACTCGCGTATATATCAGCGATGTATCGTAGGCGTGACACATCGCGGGTGTACAGCATTCGTTCATACACTCGTGCGCCTCTAATCACCCTCCCGAGAAACAAAAAGAACGAGTCGAAAGACTCGACGCGACGGTACAGGGAGGCGAATTTTCCCGGAGTTTAAGGAGGTCATGGCGGAGAACACTCGCGGGGAATTCCCGTGCTCGCGAGCGCGCAAGCGACAGTTCGAACCGAGTCTTGGGTGCAGCAAGCAGAGATCGACTATAACGCAGAAGAAGAAAAAAACGACCAAGAATCATTCACAAACGGCCGAGGCTGAGCCGGCTAATGGTCGCGGCTTCATTCGGCCGCGGAGCTTCTCTCAATTAGCCCCGCGAGTCTATCGAGCCGAACGAATAAACGTCGCCAGGCCCGTTGATCTACGCGCATAAATCCCAGCCTCCCGAACCTGTATACATGTACGTGTGGGTATCCCCGATTAAACATCCATTACGGCCGGGTAAAAAAGCACCCGATAACACGGTGTGGCGGCGCAGCTGCTGCTGCTGCTACTGCGTCGAGCTCGTTTTATCCGGGGAGGGGAGATGCCACGCTGTCTAGCATAGCTCGAGAGAGCAGCTCTTTTTAACCGCTTTGGAATTCCCGCACTCGCGCGACGCGTTTGTCCCCACTCCCCTCCGCTCCGCTCTTTCTCTATATCTATCTCCCTTGAGTCAACTCGCCACTATACGCGCGCGTGTACTTACTTGCCCCGAGGGCCGTGTTTTTGCTGCACCGCGAGTATGCGCGCGCGTGTGTTGATTGCCGCATTCGTACACGCGTATATGCTCATTCGAAAATCTATCAGGGGCTCGGCTTGTCAGGCGCGGGAGCTCGGCAATTACGCGTGGACTCGAATCAACGGTTTTCATAACGACTTTTTTTTTCGTTTCACAAGGTACTGGCACTCGTGGATTGTTCCATACGGGAATTCGGAGGATCCGCGCGTGGCTCGAGATTCGCTCGTCCAAATCCTACGGTTTGCATAAGTCCGCAGCGTGTGTGTATATCTTTGATCGAGTGGATTAAATAACACTATTATGGACTGCTACGTGGTGACTAACGAAACGAGCCCGCGACGACATGTTATCTACGTGCGAATCGAAGAGGAGGAATTTGGAGCGAGATTTAATTTGACAATATCACTCCCAAGACGATACCAAGAGTATAAAGTGGTTGTGGTACATTTGATTTTCATCATGTTTATACGACATCGCAAGTGAACTTTGCATTGACAGTCAAATTAAATTTGCCTATGATATTTTTTTCTCCCACGATTGCTCATTATCGCCTGTGATGCCGACGGAAACATTTATCTTTCCCAGTGTCGCAATTAAATATTCTCTCGAGCGATTCTATGAAGATTTCACACAGGATATCAATGGTACGAACATTATTTTTTCTTCCATCTTTCCGTTCGTGCATACATTACAGCTCAATTCTTTTGTACGCGGCTTGACCATCTTCGCTATCAAGGACTGCGGAGTATACTGCACCAACCAATATATTCATATACATATGTATACCCGCGTTCCGCATAAATTCCACCCAATTCGTATCATTGCGGCATCTCTCATATTTCACACTTGAGACGCGTGTTATATACGTAATTAATAACTTTACGAGGCTCGTCTCTCTTCAGTAATTCTCACTATTCATCGTCTATACGCTCTCGAAAGAATCGACGACGTATGTCGCCTCGAATTTTCTAGATCTCGTTCGTATACGCGCGAATTCCCTTACATTTACGAGATGAAAAATCGACGATCGAGATATTTTCAACCTAATCGCAATCGTTGCACAATTGATACGCAAAAAAGATATAGTTCTATATATAGTTTGCGAGATGTTTCGAAATATATATATGTACTCTAGTAGAAAGTGACAGGTACGCGTTTCAACTTGGAGAAACTCGGACCTATCGACTCGTGTAAACGTCAATCATTCGGAATGTCGAAAGAAAATTCAACTCGGAGTTTGATTTTTTCAACAACACGATCGTGCTGCTCAAAAAAGAAACGCGGAGTACTCCCGAGTGGATATGTATTTTTTTTCGCACGCAACGAATTCGATTACTTCGTCACGCATCATTATATGCCCGCACGGCTGTCACGTCTGAACGCGCGCACGCACATAATCCGCCAAGCGCATGAATCGATTCGAAAGACAGTGGCCGAAAAATTGATCTTCACTGATCCCGCCAACGCGGATATATGTATAAGGTAACTGCAGCCAATGCGCCACCCACTAAGGGTTTTTTGCTAATTTGACTATGATAGACTTAGAATTTCAAAATTCTGCAAACAGTATCTTAGAGCTTAGTTTAATACCTATCAGAAATCATCTCTATTGATATCATCCGGCCATTATTTTAACATATTAAAAATGTCAATTTAGAAAAAAACGTAAATGGGCCAAGTTGGCTACACGTGCAGTCAATATGGCACGATTTCATAATCACTTATTACAGCCTCTATACGCCTACAGGGACGATCAAATTGGCATCCAAATAACTCTCAATCATGTTTTCATTGATATTCATTCTAAACTTCTGACGTTCAACTCAAAAATACATATCTAAATCATCGTAACACGTCTATAAAAACTTGAAATTTTGAATTTCTGCTCTAGGGAACCATAAAACCAATCGTATTGACAGTGTGAAAAAATAGTTCAAGGAAAAGTAATGTGACCAATGGTAAGATGAACTTTTTTTGCATGAAATTGAGTAGTCAGATTTGAATAAAAAAATTTAATATACTAATTCGGTTGACGAAACATACAGTGCGGTCATAACAATTGCAGAATAAAATAGATAATTCAACGGTGTTCAACTATTCAAAGTATTCTAAAAACAGCTGGTTGGAGTGAAATGACCGATACTCTAACGCTTGGGACCAATCATCTTGCTCCAACACTACTCGAAAAACATGATCCGAGCGCCTTTATGCGCCGCTAGAACGGTTAAAACTCTCAAAATAGGAAGTATCAAAAATCGTGCCACATTGGCTTCATTTTTTTATGCGAAAAGGAGCATTTTAAGTAGGATAGAAAATAGTTTTGGGAAAACTGATGTGATCAATCGAAAGATGAGATGTTTTTACATAAGAAAGAGTAATGGCACTTTGAGAGATAAAAATTATTTACGCCTGATTTTTTAGGTTTAGTGTGAATAGTGAAATAAGAAAAGGGTGAAAAAATCAGTAAGTGAAATTTCAAAGTGTTGTAAAAGAGTGGTTCCAAAAGCTAAATGGGCGGGGAAGGTACCAGAAATACGAAATCTGACAAACGTGTCAAATTGCCTGCAGTTATTACCTTATATAAGTTATATTCATCATCGTCGCCATCGCCGCACGAACGAGATATGCAACACTCGCATCAGCGCAGCGCCGTGAGAATCCGTCGACCAATTAGTCGCCCCGCGCGGTCGATCCGTTCGGAATAGGATATAAAGAAAAAGTCACGGCTCCCTCCCCTCCTCCCCAACCCCCCACAGCAGGCCGGATCGCGGGACACGTGGCCGGTGCGATTGGCGCGGGGTAGCGTATGCACACGTACGCACACACACACACGTACACACAGACAACGCGGCGGAGGATATGATCGAGTGCGATATGTCGTCGGGCGGAGAGTGGGCGAGTCGCGCGCGTCCGTATCTCGCTGTTCGTTTTGCGCTCGTTAAGGACGCGCGAGCGAGCGAGAGAGAGAGAGATAAGGATCACGCGAGTCGGCGCGCACCTGCGCACGCGTGGCCTGCATAAAAGCCGCCGCTGATGCCTCCCCTTCCCCCCGGATGATAATGGCCGGCTGCCAGTTTTATGTATCGCGCGCGCTCGCCGCACGCGGCTCGAATATTATGATAGCTGCTCTCGTCCCTGATGGCCGCGCCGAGGTTGAACGCACTCTTGACGGCTTTTGGAGCGAGCCAATTGACAGGCCAATGCCAAGCGACTCGCGCGAGCCACGCGTGTGAATATTCCACTAGTGAAATTCCACTCTGATTCGCTCGTGCGCCGTCGCCGCCCTCGTTCACATTCCGGTCGCGCGCGGACGCGAGGAATGCGAGCCGCGCACCGCGCGGCGCTGATCCGAGCCAAGGTTCTCGAGATGCGCTTTTCATCAAATTCGAATTGTCGTTGCTTCTCCTTTTTTCCCCAGCTTGACATACCCGTTCGACGCTTTCGTTGCCTCGTCGACCCCCCGCATAGGAGGAGCTCGTCGCGCGGCCCATCATGTGATACACGTGTCTGTCTATCTTGAGCGTTGCTTTGAGAAACACGGTGGTTCGGTAGAGCTTTCGAAAGCTTTCGAGTCAATCTACTGGGCAAACTTTTCGCTTGGCTCCGCTTTGTGTATACGGCATGTGTCACGTGGAAATCCAACCGCCAAAGAGTTTGTACTGTTATTGTGTACCACACCTCGTCCAATCTACTTCCCATGTGGGATTCCCTTCCCATTGAGTGACGTTGGGAAGCCTCGTTGTCGTTTGGTCGTGGGGCGTAATTTTTGCACGGGACAGCCGGCCCGTCGGAGATGTCTCGTCTGACCAAACCCAGCGCGTTACTACTCGCGGGCCGGCCCACGGCGCTCGCGTACACGCGTTACGTCGCCATCATGAAAAACCTCTGCAAATGGACCGAGACGACGGATCGACCGTGGAAATCACCGCGAATCATCCGACGTCTCGTTTTACGCGTGGAAAATCTCCCGAGTCGTGGATCCTTCCGAGGGACGAGGACCCAGCGTGTGTCGGGCAAACGAGCCGGAGGGTCTAGGTTCGAAGGAGAAACGCAGGTCGGATCGGTTGGGTTTGTTTGGCGCGCAACGAGCATGTCACACGAGGACTCGACTTGCGCTCGCGCGGGAGAGCGAGCTCGAGCCGGCGGCGCAGCAGTGCGCTGCAGCTCTCGCTCGCCAGGCAGTCTGGCACGGAGGAACGCGCGCCGCCGAGTCTCGGCCGGGCTGCGGCGAGGTGCCAAGCGGTCTACCGATGCGGCTCGCCAGCAAAAACTAGTCCAACGGCCTGCGCCGCGCGCGGGGCCGCTCGCGCCACGCCTCGTTTCTCTCTCTCTCTCGCTCGCTCGGCTTACGTATATGTCGCCCGCACGCGCGACACCAAACTGACTCGCGTTTTGTTTATACAACCTGCGTGATGTCGCGCCCCGGATATACACATGATGGACAAGGGCTAATTCCGAACCACCAACGGTGATCTTCCGATTTTCTTTTCTTTTGATTTTACTCTCGACTTTCGCCATTCTTCAGCCCCGGATAGATAGTAATCTCGAGCGATTCTGCCGATTCCGTTTGTTTGCCCGTACGCGTTTCCGAATTCTCTCGTTCTGCTGGTTCAAACGACGCCCGTATACGCTTTTGGCTCGTGTTCCCGGCAAAGTTTGAGGTCATCGGTTCAAATGAATGCGCGCCATTTCGAAGTGTCGCGCGTATACGTTGAATACACGATAGTGTTACAATGGATATATATGCGCACGACGGACGTATATAACTTCGTAACGCATCCTTCGCGTTCGGAGAGGAAAATTTGTTGTGTAATTATGCGCAGACGAAGCCAATGATACAATCATGTATCATTCGCACCGGCTTGGGAATTTTTATTTTCGATCTTTAGTGATCTACAATCGCGTGATTTCCTCGATCGCTCGGTGGTATCGTAGTGGATGGAAAATCCGTGAGTTCCCATCAGATTTTCAAAATTGATACCGAGCAAACATTGTTCGGTATTGAAATGTAAAACGAAAAACCGAGCTAAGGTGGCGTTATGTAAAAGCATTATAACGAGATTCGAGTGAAAGTATGTCGCAATAATTGTCCGAGTAGATTTAAAAATATAACGCTCAATTTTACATTCTCTTACACAAGCACGACACGAAACAATCTCTTGTAACAAGGTATTTGAATTTTATCGCTACCTCGATTACTCGGGTATAAAATTTGTTTGAACATTGGAATAATGAGAACCCTAATTATATTGAAGAACATGCGAAACGCTTGAAATTAAATATTTCTAAAAGTCGCAATGCTATTCTAATTTCTAGTAAATGTTAAACATTTAATATGGTATCATTCAAAAGGACCTGGAACTCGAGATGATTGTAGAAGTCTATTGTTTATCCATAAAAATATTGAGCTGAATATTTATGTAGACGACAAAATCATTCGAATGCAAGGATTAGAAACAATCGATAAGAGACAATGGGCCTTATCCTCATTACCATCCAAGTGCATCTACTGTGACGCATTCGTCGTTGCTTGAATGTATGAATAGATCTATTTTTTCCCTGTATACGCAGTCATGATGAATTTATCTACACTAATCATAACTTCATCAAACATGTATATTTACAAAACAATCTTCAAGCGCACCACAATGTTAAGAATAAGGACATACTATTACTGTAGATATATAAAATTAGTACTGATGATTCATCATTTCGTTACTTTCATACTTAATTCTACACTTGAAATTGTGTCTGTAATGGAATAAAATAATTCGCTTCAAGCTAGAGCAGCGCACAAATTAATCTACGCACGCGTCGACGCACACCCGGCGATATTTCGGAACGAGAAATCGAGCTGTTACAACTCTTTTCGCGAGCCGTACATATATTCTCGGAGCTCTACCGAGGTAAGGAGATCCGTCGATCACGGCCGGGCGCGTGTTCTCCCGCGGACGCATAGCCTTTGGCCGCTTAATGCTCAACCGCGCTCAATGAAAAACATATTTTCTCATTTAGCCCACCGCAGCCGTCTTCTCTTTCAGCCGGAGAAAATGTATAGCCACCGCCGCCGCAGAGGCTGATTTTTCAAGCGATCGCGCGCCGTCGATATTAATACACACGGCGCGCGTGCGGTTTCTTTCGCGAGCTTGAATTCGACGTTGATTATCCGTTGCCGCGTTGCGCGGATTTTCCGCGGCGAGGCCAATTTCGACTCGAATTTCAACGTTCGCTCCCGGGCCGTCTACGAAACGAGGTTAACAGCTGTATACACGCGCGTCAAGTTCGTTATGTATCACGCAAATAGAGCCCGCGCGTTTCGATCGGCAATTGTGTGAGCCGAATCGAATCACCCGCATTTCGGCGATTTCCCGTGTTCCATTGTCTCGAATTGGGAGTATCGCGCGACGGAGGGCAAGATATATATACTCGCGGCGTGGAAAATTAATTCGGCCTCTGTTAAAGGTCAAGTTGAAATAACTGAACTTTTACGACGCGGATGATTTGTGCTTGTCTGGGGGGATACACGTTGGCACCGAAAGAAACCGTAAGAATTCGTAATCGCGCTCGGCGTGTACGATTTTTTACCGGACTCTCGTGGCAGCGGCGGCGGCGGTTTGAAATACACAGCCAGCAGATTCTACAATTAGACGAAGAGAGAGAGAGGATGAATTATTCAATCAAAGTATCGAACATTGAAAATCGGATTTCCAATGCTCGCGCGCACACTCGTGTATATCCTCTAGAGAACGGCACGCTGTGCCTCTCCGCTCGATCATACACGCACAGTCGTGCCGCGGCAATTCCGTCCCGAGCGGAACGCCTGCGAATCGAAAAATTTAAAATGTAAATTCGCGAGCGAGCGCACGAGGTATCACGAGCGAGGAGGATGTCGGCGCGCGATTTCTGCGCATTTGCGCGCATGCCAACAAGTCGCTGGAAGAAATTTCGCGCACGAGAGGCGAAAAAGCGCCGCCGGACGAGCGAGCAGCGAGTCAAAAGACTATTTATAACGGGTGAACTACACAGCCGAGTGTACAGAGCCGGCGAGAAAAGTGGCTTCTTGAAAAACCCAACCGATCAGCTCTTGGGGTGGGAAAAAAAAGTCCATTGAGAGGTGGCAATTAAAACGCGATCGTTGTCGATATTATACGTATATGTCGGGTGTGCGTGTGTATATATACATATTCAGCGATAAATTGCTATCGTTTTTGAAATGATAATGATGCAATTGATCAATGTTGGATCTTGGCATTGCCAGAAAGAGGAATCGAGAGCGAAGTTCTAATCTTTCCTGGTGCAAAAAGATTGATGAAGCAGTTTTATTATGTGCGTTTCGATTCGTGACTAGCTTGTTGGAGTGAACTTGTATCGGAATTATCATGCAATTAAAAGTGGATTAATCTCTTTGGCTTACTCGCGATCGGGAACAATTTTAGTAACTAGTTTTTTCCTCAGGCTCTTCGACGCATACGATTATGATATACGCGGATTTGCATTTACGTTGCATATTGGAAATTGGTATGTTATAACCTCACAGCTGTTGGTACGGTACGTCAGCGTGGAATTGAAAATCATTATGAAAATAAACCATATGTTGCATCGTTTGTTGCGGAATTTGCAATTGCATTGGTTGGGTAAAGATATTCTTGGACTCTGTGGATTTTTTGTGATTTGTTCAATATATTGTATCTGTTAGTTTGGTCTGAGACTGTTATGTTGGTTGAAATTTCATTTGTTTCTACCACTCGAAAATTTCAAAACAAAATATCCTTGTGGGTAACATGGCTAGGCAGGCAAAACGGCCAGGCATTTTTCTGATACAGTTGGGCCGTATCGGTGATCTGCGATTCTTGTAGTTACTGTTGAAACAATCCATAAAGTACAAAAATCTGTTAGGAAAGAGTAACAAGCAAATTATATTTTTGTTTCAAATCAAAATTCATTAACATTGAAGTATTCGATGAAGAAGATCCTGGTCGAGCTTCTGTCCGAATATCATTTTTCATACGTTAAAACTAAGTTAATATGTTTCTGAGGGGCTACACGAGTAAAACGGCCACTTTCTATGTTATTTCACACGATTTTCTTCAGAAAGCTCGTTTTACCAGCAAAATCCAGACAAAACGATTCTACCGGAATTTTATAGAGCACTTTTGATGCTTCAATTCTATGATCCAGTATATTTCCAACAAATGTTTCGTACTACTTTTACCGGGCAATTCTCCAAAGTGTCCGTTTAACCTGCACGTATTTTCAAGGCATTCTTGACTCGCACACTGAATAGGTAAAATCTTGAATTGATCGCATGAAAAATTGTTTACTGAAGCTAAGTTAATAAGAAAATTTTAGTTGTAAAGAATTTTACGTCGAAAGTTATTTCAAGTATGTACAAGATAAAAATTAATATATAATAATAACCTTTCAGGTGACCGTATTACCCACAGGAACTAAAATATATTTTGATTAAAATATATTTAATCAATACGTCTATACTAATATGTACCTTAAGATTTTTAAAAGAGACTACAAAGTTTTATTGTTTCTGTGATTGAGCAACTCGAATAAATCGATGACGTTACGTCTCTCAAGCAATTTCTCACATATAAAGTTGAATGTTAACATTTGATAAATATCAAGCGACAGAAATCTAGAAAAATCAGCTTATCTGAGAATTCATGAGTTTAGTATAGTTCGAATAACACTGTGCGATGTCACATGATTTCAACGAAATTTTCAAAGTGTGTCAATACTTTGTTCGGGTGGCACAAGTCCCTCTGCGGAGCATATAATCTTTAGAAATTTTTCGGACACAAATGAGCTCATCAATTCGAATAGGACACACGTCAGAACGCTTTGACGTGGCACAGTAATCACGGGAAAAAACTGGCACTACAACTAGTAAGCTCGTTAGCTGTTTTTTTTTATCTCCGCGACACTCAATATTTATGCTCTAATTGATACACATGCTCCAGTGAGTAACGCTCGATCGAACAAAAAAAATATTTCGTTGGTATACATATATGTGAATCCCCAACTGATGCATCGTGCGTTTGTCCGTCGCACTTGAGTTACATAAAACTGTCGTCGAGTCAAGAACACCGCGAAAATGTCAGACTCACGATGAGTATATATCTCTCTTGAAACTTTACAGTGAAAAGCCAGTGCATGAAAGTGAAAAATCGCTGTTAATGAAGTCGGAAGTTTTTTTTCGTGTATAATAAAAGTAAATTTTCACTTTGGTTCCATGAGTTTTGATACAAAAAAATTTACTGCGAATTTTATGTGAAAATTGTTGCTATGAAAACTCGCACGGTAACAGTAGTAAAAGCATTGATCAGAAGCAAAATTCTTGCAATAAAGTGACCGAAAAAAATGATTGTCTCGAATAACTCGATCCAAGTATTTATATTTTGAAATTCTCAAGTTTTCTCTCGATTAACGCTCATTCGAAATTTGGATAGTTCAATATTTTTATCCTTCGCTCCTCTTCTCCCTCAAAAATTCACTGGGAATTTAACGTAAAAATTGTTTCTATCATTAACTCAGAGAACTAAAGTGAAAATTCACTTTTATGACGTGAAAAGTCAACCGCAGCTTTATCCAATCACTCGACCACCTTCATTCAGTGATTTTTCACTCTCGCACACTGGTATTTCATTGTAAGCTTTTAAGAGAGTAGGCGAATCGACAATCGACCGCAATAAAAACTCGACCCGACGACAATTGCGCTCGAGCTCGTCTCGAGACACCCGGACACACGCAGCACAGCCAACCGATCGTCTCGTCGCTCCTCTGAAATATTCTTCCGCGTGGCCGATCGAAAGGGAGGGTCGTCGCATCGGAGTCGGGGTCTCGAACGCGCGACAAGGTCAGCCGCAGGATGAAACAAAGCCGAGCGCGAGACAACAGCGCGGGGGGAAAAAGCCGCTGCAGTTCGCGAAGTTCAAGGGAAGAGTCGAGCGGTGGAGCCGAGGAGAGGGGGAGGGGAGGAGAAAAAACGAGCCGAAGAAATCACGCGAGCATCGCCGAGTCGATTCACGTGCGCCACGACGATTTCTTCTTCTTCCTCGCCACCGGCCGCGCACCGCTATATAGCACGTATATACACGTACACACAGACACACATGAGCTCTAAAGATAATGCTGAGTCAACCGCGGCGAGCGGCAGCCGAGAGCAATTTCACGTTGCTGCATATGCGTATATGCATCACACATGCGTATATAGCGATCGCGCGAGTGTTGGGTGAGATTGGACGTGGCGCGAGACGCGCGTCCATCTCGCTTTTAGCTCGTCAAAACAGCCTCGACGCCGAACGCACTGAAGTGTATGCGTGCACACATGCGGTCGCGCGGCCGAGCCCACATGTGCGCATCTCTCAATTGCCGCGCGCTCGCGCATCTAGTCGCGGGACGATGATCGCCGCGATGTCGCGCGCGTCACAGTCGGCCGTACCGAGAGTTCAATAGGATCCGAGTTGCATCAGTTTGGGACGCTGCAGTGTTATCTGCTCGGCTCGAGTACGCTCTTTGATTTTCTTCATTGTCAATCTGCCGCGAATTGAGGCAAACTACGGCGTGTATTGCGCGAACCGACGTTCGCTTAAAGTGTTACGACGATTGAGCAACGCTATTTTACTCGCTAGACGACGGATTTCGCGTTTTTCCTCGTCGCTTTGTTTGCTCGACGTTGCCGCCGCATTGCTGCGCGTCAGATGTATATGTAAACAACTCGATTTCGCGGGTCCCGAAAGCTGACCAGTCGAAGATTCGCCGGCTGCGCGACCTGGATTGTTGGAAGTTACACGGTATAGCCTGCACATATTTCAAATTTGTTTTATATTTTTCCTTTTAGTTCCCCTCGTTGTAATACAGGCATGATCGGTCAGTTCCGAAAAGTTCTTTTCTCGAAAATAGTCGGAGGTTTTAGTTCGCAATCTTTGTCGAAGGTATGAACCGATATTGAGATCGATGTGAAAAGATGCTGTTAGATTCTGAAGGTAATGGGTCGATATCAACTGTATGATGGGTAATATTAGTAGCCCATGTGAAGTAAGAGTGAAAATCAATCGAACGGCAACCGAAACAATTTTCGAGCAAAATACCGAACGTTCTCACTTGTAATATTTCGGCGGCAACGATGAAGTAGTCTTACCATATATGCAGATCACCGAAAGATGTATTTGCACTACGAAGAAACGCGCGTAAAATCTATCATGACCCCAATACATTTTTTAGCGTGACGCAAGCTAAACAATTGGAATTTGGTTACCACACCTGTTTAACTACTGATAGCCCAACCACATCTTAAATCATGCTCCGATATACTACAATCACTCGATGGGACAAGTTGGAATTTTCCTTATAACCATGCAATAAATTACGCTCTTATCTTTGTAGTATATGCGTAAGGATCCGTCAATTGTATTCAATTCAGCCGAGTTGAAGGTCTCCTATCGGCGAGAGGAACAACGAATATGTATACATGAGGAATTCCACACAACCTTTATCATTGGACAATGAAAAGGGCAATTTTTCCTCAGACATCCTTTCCGAATGTGTTTTACTCGATTCCCCGTGTGATCGCGAGTAATGAAGAAAGTACTGTTTATCATGGAGAAGTCGAATATTTCGTATTGGATAGAATGGAAAAAAGAGAAGTGGAACTTTTTATTTCTCCTTCCAATCACTTAAAGATAATAAATATTTTAGGATGAGAAAATTCAAACAGGCTAAAATTATTCTGGTGTCAATAGAATAAAATCAGATATATGTATACTCATAAAGACTTTTTAATATATGAATTAAAAAATCTTGGAAGTTACATGCTAGGTATTATCGAGAAAACATAAAATGGTTCGCACATGCGATGTGGCTAAACAAATTGTAAAAATAAATAAGAGAATAAGCAAAGGAGTTGACTCTACGAGAATCAATTCGGTTACAATGAGCACCACGCTGATACGATGAATTGGTACGAAAGTCAAAGCTACCGCGGAATTCCTCATGCGTCGAATGGATTACAAGCGATCAGAGCTCGCATATCGCGATTTTCCTCGCTCGTTTTCAGCGCAAAACGCTGTTGCACCGGGACAAGTTTATGTCGGTCGCGCCTCGTCGTCGTCATCGTCCACTTGTCGAAACGCCAAGAGTCAACTTGAGGGTATACACACGCCTAGAGACTCGTGGCCGGCTTTATTTATGACGTTATTGGAGAGTTCGCGTTTCGACGTGCGTCATTGATGAGAAATATATGCGCGATTGTGAAATACGCGCGCATCGAGCGGGGCCGCCTTTATAGCCCCCCGCTCTATCTTTGATAAGAGAGAAGAGAAGAGCAACGCTAGAGCGTCGAAGAAAATCTATTTTAGACACGACCTATCCACACTTGAGGATCCGCAGACTGATAGTTCAAAGGCTATACTTGCGTGATTCTCGTGTTGGGATTAGAGGGAAACACGTTTTTGCTCACGTTCCACAAGTGAAACAGATTTTGCTTTCTCAAAGAGAAAGACTTGTGTGACAAGGCAAAAATCTTACTCTCGAATCAGACTTCGTGACCTCGATTTTCGTAAAACATAGAATCCAAAAAATGTCTGTACGCACGTACGTACGTACGGTGTTTGTAACGCTATTTTGTGGCGCGCGATGACTTTCGAAGAAATCGTCCGGTCTTACTGAAATTTTACACACAGGTTAACCGTGGAAAGATGTAACCCAAGTTCGTTGTTCAGCAACATCCGTTGTTCATGTCCTTAGCAACTGTTGCTAACGTGTTTTTTGAAAGTTTGCTATAATTCTTCGTGAATGTACGTTAGGGTCGGAATACACACGAGGATCAGCGGGAATCAACGAGATATTTCCCGTAGCAACCGTTGTTGATATCTCTAGCGACCGTTGCTTAGAGAAAGGAAAATCAGTTTAAAGGTCATTTATTGATGGTGATCGACACGGAAACTTCGTTTCTCCTTAGCAACCATTGTTTACGTCCCTAGCAATCGTTGCTCGGGGAATGAAATATCGACTCGAAGTTTATTACAGTACATTTGAGGTCACACGATACAGTATTTATATATTTTCTATAGCGATTGTTATTGATATCCTTAGCAACCAATTGCTAAGTAGTTTGGGAAATCAGTTCTAGGTCCATTTGTCGGTGGCGAAAGACTTAAAATTCTCATTTCTGCATAGTGACCGTTTTTCATGCAAAGCCTCTTTCAGAAAGCATAGCTAATGGAGTTAGAAAGGTTTTTTACATTCTATCGGCGTTATGAAAGCGACAATTTTAAATCAGCATCATTTTTTTTTTAACATGAAAGTAAATCAATTTAAATCTTATTAGAGGTATATCTTCGTAATTCACAAAATTTATATAGTTTGAGAAACTTTAAATGCTGGCGAAAATAATTTAACATCTTCTGAAAATTTTGAAAATTATACAAAATTGGTTAGAATAATAATTATATTAAAATTCTCGTCTAATTTATATTTTTTTAAACAATGCCCAGTTGTTTATCTTCAAAAGGTCTTGTTTCAATATTTTGTCTTCAAATATTTTCTCATTGTATGTCGGGGATGCAGTGATTAATGGAATCGCGTGCACTACAACCATAATGTTGGTTTCCTACTCGAGAAAGTCGAAAGCATTTCTAAAATAAAATTGCGACTGTTTGTCGTTTAAGCTCTACAATGATCAATCTCGGTTGATGGCTCAGTTCAATGTCGAAAAATTTGTTGTGCAATCATAATTGATGCATGACATCAGTAGTATTTTCGTACACATGAAGATTACGAGCTGTTATTGGTTAATTCATTCATCCAATGTATGTTGAAAGCTTTTGTATTACACACCTCATCAGTTGAGCGTTGAAACAATAAGAATTATAGCGATACCAATTTTTAGATTAAGTAATTCACTCAAGTTTTATTCAACTATTATGTAGTCATCACTCGGTTGTAAAGTTAATGATAGTTTCTGATTGAAAGGAATCGCAATCATTTTCGTTACTGTTATAGCGCATTATTATAAGCGTTATTTCCTTTCTTTTTCCAAATACAATCATCCAGTAATTGATTGATTGTCTATCGTTGAATTTCAAAATATTTAACAAAAACTTCAATCTATCTGCATGTATGTATTCAAGTAAGGGGTTATTTTTTCATAACAACACGTGTTTATAAAAAATTATATACAATAGTACATCAGTCGAATACAAATATAAATATGAAGTATGAAACATTTATTTGGGTTGAACAGGAAAAATTAAACTCACTCGTACATTCGAAATGCAATAAGATTCTAGTTCACACATCACGTTTCTAATATACGTTGGACAGACCTTGATGGAAATTTAATGAAAAGCTAAAGTAGCTGAGTAGCTCGGTCAACTACTTTTTCTCGGATAAATTTTGTAAATATTTTTTCTGAAACAACTTCAATGATTATAATTTCAATAAAAAATATGTACGAGAACCATACGAGAAAAATGTGTTACGGTCTTCAGTCAATGGATGGCTCACCTATTGGAAAGGCTTGTATAGTTAGTCGTACATCTATGAGTGTCGTAGGGTTCCGTAAGAAGCGAGGACTTGATCTGCTCCATATAGGAGAAGAAGTAGTGATGATATAAATTGAGGGAATTAGAGGCGTTCAATCTAGATCGAACATTTTGATGATTGTCGCGCTCATTTCTCTCACACACGCGTATCATAAGCTCGTTTCTTTTTATTTTACTTTTCCCTTGATAGCAAGTTACCGGGAATCGTGTGTGACGTACATCCGTAACGAGCTTCTTTCCGCATTCCCCAATAAATAAATAACACACTTTGCTGCTCCTTCCGACTCATTGACGTAATTGACTTGCAAAGGCAAATATTATAGATTTCTTTTAGGTTGTCATGGCGTACGCCCGTATCCAGAGCGGATAGTGGTAAAATACTACAAACGTCAGAATTGAAATTGTCAATTAGTTTTATCCTAAAATTAGATTTGTTTTTAAATCTTGCTCAGGACATTGAGTCGTAGGACCTATTCAATTCGAATGTTTTCATATACAATTGTAATCCGAAAAATCTGATCATTTATGCGCATCGTCACCATCGCAGTCTTGAAATCATGTTGTTCGAAGAATATATGATGCGAATGACTTTTTGTACTTTGAAAATGATATGAGACGTCACCCACGCACGTATCCTGTGGGTTTAATACCTTAAATGAATAATCGAGCAATCTAGAGTTGACGTAAGTACGTGAAATCTTATGCTTTCAGAAACAACCGTGTCCGTGAGCGAGGGACGATGTCGCAGGAGTTTCGAAGCGTTCTAGTAACGCATACGACGAGCAGCAATCGCGGGGAGTCTTTTGGGACGTCGGGCATCTTGCTACCACGCGGTTGGATTCTCACGCATGGATCCTTGCTCTCGCCAACTTTTTTCGACGACAAGTCGGCTCCCGATATCCGCGATTTTCTCGTCGACTCTCAGACTCGACTCGAAAAGAATCTAGTACACGTACCACGGAAAGTTGCCGAAAGCGTCAAATTGTCTTTGCAGTACAATGACAGGAGGAACGGCGAAAAAGGCGTGCCAAGGTAAGCTCTCCTCCCCGTACGCCGTTGTGAACACTCGCGCGATGCAATGTGAATTTTTAATAACTTTCCGCTTCTATAGAGCATCACGGAAGGAGACTTTCGAGGAAAAAGGCTGCTCTTTGAGGGCCGTGTGGAGGTGCTCTTTATTGCGCAAAACATTCAACGATCTCTTGTTTTCTTGGAGCTTCGAAAAAGCCGGGAAATTTGACAAATCCTTGCTTTCCATATTCTTGCTCCTTAAAATCGACAATCGAGATGAGATTGCCAGTGCGGACGATGTCGCGGACGCAAAACGTGTATTGAGGTATGAAAGAAAATGATTCCTCGAGATATATTTTTCCAAACTATCACTTCTCAAATTCAAATCAAGCTATTCAGAATGAGACTTTTATTGATCGTTATTCTAACCATTAATTTTCCATTACCAATGTTTTTTCTGAAGATAATGATTCATTGCCTCCATATCGCGTTGAAAAAGTTACCTCATAGTATCTAGAACTTATTTTTTTCTTCATTCACTCGGAAGATTGACCCTCCAAAAATCGATGTTGGAATATTTTTGAAAAACGAAGGGTGTTCCAAATAATGTCTAGGCGTTTTGTACTCGCAAAACGCTCCCAAGAAATTTACTCCGCAGACTAAATTCATCCAGGATACGAATGTATCTTTCACGCTATTTCAATTTGAATATCACAGCGATCTGTACGCTGGCCTAGTGGAGACGCCGGAAGGCCGATATTTGCGACGGGGGGCAACGGTGGAGATCGAATCGGCACCGTTCGGCAATGCCTGTTTCCTGGACTCGGTGTCACGGGGCGTCGTGAGCAACATCGTCGGTGACGACGGCTGCGTTATCCTGAGCGATGCCAATGCTGTGCCCGGATGCGAGGGCGCTCCTCTTCTCCTCGTCCACCAACCGTTGAGTGTCTTCGCCTAAGTCTTTCGATTGCCCTCATTTTAAATCTATGCGATTCGTCTGAAATCACATCCGAAATCTTGCTTGTTTTGTTGGTGCGCGTTTCATAATTTTGCATCTCCGCTTCTTTCTTGAGAGAGTTCCCTTTGTTGCTTGGCCGTACCACAATTTTTTATAACTATTTTTTACCTCTAAACTTGCTGGATACACGTCTCCGTATATATTGATACTCAATAACTCATCATGATACTTAAATGCTATTCTATCAATGCAAATTTCTCGGATATACTTTCTGTATATTTATTACTGATATACATGGATTAATCGAGAAAAAATTACGTTTCTTCAAAACAAATTGTGCAGCAAAGATTTAAGCCTTGAGTTATTGATTTTGTTAAATTTTTATAGTTTTTCATATTGTCTTAAATTTTCAGAGTATGAAATTCCATGACCGTGTGTATGTTGAAATATCTTATAATCTATCCACCAGATTGACTATATTTGAAATTCATAAAAAGTTACTAGAAGAAATGCACTTCTATCCCGACGTGAATTCCGGAGTTTCGAATTGGAGTTTTGTATTGCGCGTTGTCATTCACTTCATTCACCCGTCGGAGAGAGACAATTCAATTGATGATTCCGTGCTTGTGCAGCGAGGGAAAGCGACAGATTTGTGGACTGGTGATCGCTCCTTTGAGCTGGTGCCGCGGCGAGTGGGTCGGCTACACGTTCGCAGCCAATTTACAGCCCTGCCTGCGCAAAATACTGGAAGCGCCGGACAAAGAGCCGATCGCCGACGGTGGCGGTATCATTTCAAGTAGCACGCAATCGCTCCTGCCAGGTAAACACATGCAGTGACCTTGTTCTTCGACAATCGTCAACGCTTTTAAAAATTCGTCCAACAGTACATTGGTCCCTTGTGAGCTCATTCTATACATTTTATACATCTCATTCTCGACAGTTGCTGAATGCACTTCTTTCTTCTCATGTATTTCGTGAATCCGAGTATTTCTTTGTCAAATATGAAGTATAATTTGTATGGATCTAGAAGGAGAGAATGCAATCAGTAGATAGCATTCGTGACTGGTCGGCCATCCGTGTATTTTAGCCCCTATATGACCAGTTCCAAAAACTCTTCATAAAAATTCATAGAAAAATGATACAATTTATTCTGTTATGTTTGATTTTTCATCTAGAAATTATAGATTCACTCGACAGGAGTTTGGTAGTGGTGAAGTGCGGTTCCAACTGGGGTACCGGTGTTGTTGTTGACGCTCATACGGGAACTATCATCACCTGTTCCCATGTTGTTCAAAAAGTGAGTATGATCATCGTACAAACGAAATGTCAATAATTCTGAACCAAATGTTCCAACTCGGGAAAAATAACATGTAAATTTTGCGAGCGATTATTTCCAAGGACGAATCGCTATCCAGCTTGCTTCTATCGCAATATTTCATCACATGCTTGGCGTAGAAGAGCAACCCGTATACACTAAGGATACACTCGGAGGAATTGCAAATGAATGATTCCGACATCCGTACTTAACATCTCCGATGAGTCTCGACCGATGTTTCAGTCTTTTTTACTCGATGTCTCGGTGGTAAACATCGGGTTTTCCCGAGTAGCCATTGATCCAAAACTTTGTCTGACGTCAGTTGGAGAGTTATCCAACGCTATTTTCACCCGGGGTAGTTACAGGCCCATGCCTTGGCCTTCCAGCTTCTCCCCCCCCCTCCCCACGTACTTATCAAACGAAGGAAAAAGAAAGCAATCAGTGATTAAGAAGCATTCACGTTTGTAGGCGGTAAACAGTCGGGTGAAGGTGAGCCTCGACAAGGGTGAGGAGGCGTGGGCGCGACTGGTGTACAGAACTCGCGACGGACAACCCTACGACGTAGCTGTGCTCAGGCTGGAGCAAAAACACGACGGTCTCGGGGCTGTCGAGCTTGCTGCACAGTTGCCGGCGAAAGGTGAGCCAGTTGATTTTCGCGTTGAATTCTACGGGAGAACATTTGTTGGTTTTCGAGCAGTGTGTGAGAGTGAAAAATCTGCACTGTATGACTTGGAGGATGAGTTATTGAATGAATCTACACTGAATTTTTCATGTAATGAAAGTGAATTTCAACTTTAGTTTCATAAGTTTTGATATGAAAAATTGACTGTAAATTTTGTGTGAAGACTTTTGCTATAAAAACTCATGGAACTAAAATGAAAATTGTGAAAAATTTACTGCAGTCCCATTCAACCGTTCATCCACCTTCAGACGCTAAATTTTCACTTTTATACAGCGGTTTTTCACTGTAATTTCGAAAGAGTGCTTATTCCTCGCAAATACGCTAGACTGCATTATTCTTGCACATATACGCGCGTATACGCAGTTGACGGCAACAACACCGACGCGATGAGATATTAAATTGAGTAAGCGATGAACTCATACCGCGTCACATCTTGGGATTGTGTATAATCATCATTCGAATTTCATCGTGTTGATTGAAAGCTTAACCGAGTGGTAGTAAACGTGGGTCATCATACTTCTCCTGAGGTGGAATACGACGCGGAGAAATGAGAGAAAGAGGAGTAAGATCTACCGAAATTGACTATAGCGAGAGTGCGAAGCGTTATATGAATGACCAGTCAATTGAAGGATACGAAGGGCTGCGACATACAGTTGACGTAGGTGCTATCAAGTCGTGTTCAGTAATACCATACACAGCGTAACAATTAGACGCTCTTCTGATCATTTCAGAATGTATTTATAACTTGGTCGAGCTCTTTCTTGAATATTTTGTCTTTTTGGTTACTATATATACTGTCATGAAGCCAATCGATGCTTCTTCATACGAGTAACGCGATTCAAAACGATTCCTGCGAAGACTGTATTGCGACTATTCGACTTTTTTGTTGCGAAAATGTGTTTTTATTGTTCCATACATACATCTAATATTACTTGAAAATCGCCAGATTGTAACTTGATGAAGTTGATCATCGAATCGCGGTCGAAACAGTCTCGCCGAGCATCGGCTGTAAATTGTCAATTTTTCCAACGAAATTTGTTTACTATCCACACAAGGATAGTTTTCCGGTCTTCATGGTAAGCGCATCGAATTCGCAGCTATACACAGTCACGAACACGTTCAAAATTCGTGTGCCCTCTTAAAAGCTTATAGTGAAAAATCACTGTAAGAAGGTGGATGAAATATTGACTGGATCGCAGTGAATTTTCTATGTAACTAATGTGAATTTTCGATTTAATTCCATGAGTTGTATTAGAACAATTTTTACATAAATTTTATAAAAAATGTTTGGTATTGAAACTCATGAAATTCGCATGAAAAATTGAGTGCATTCCGATTAGTCGGTCATCCATCTTCTTACTAATATCGATGCCCGGCGAGGAAGCGAGAATATATGTGGCACGGCGAGTGTCGTCTCGCCAGCGAGACATATAGATAGATTGAACGAAGAGGTGAATTCGCAGGGGCGGCAGTCGTGGCGGCGGGTTTCCCGTTTTTCGGCGCGGCCCCGGCGAGCTGCAGCCGCGGCGTCATATCTCGGCAGACGGGCTGCGTGCTCCAGACGACCTGTTGCGTGCAGAGCGGGGCCAGCGGTGGGCCCGTCATCGACTGCGCCGGCTCGCAGATGCTCGGACTGGTGGTGTCGAACGCCGTCTCGGCCAGCGACTCCGCCACGCTCTACCCCAGGTTCAACATGGCTGTACCGTCGACCGTCATCCGGGGACCCGTCCTCGATTACCTCGCCACCGATGGTAAGTCCAACGTGCGGCCGACGCGAGGTGTACACCACAGTTAAGCCCCACTTTCTCTACAACGCGTCAGATGCGATTTTTCCAACGCTGCTGGTATGAAAGGCTTCACCTCTAAAGTCGAAAGAGTAAGAGTAAAGTTGAAGTAATATGCGCTTGAAAGTCAGTAAAATTTCACTAATCTTCACCAGTCAAGTAATTTATACTTCAAAATAAGCATTGCTGCATTCGATCCGGACTTCTCTACTCTGAGAAATAGCATTTTCTAAAAATTATCATCTCGCGTTATTGGGTTCCCTCGACGAAAGCACGAAGACATATTGAAACAATTGATAAAAAGGACGTATTATGCATAAAAAAACGAAATTATGAAGATGAGAAATGGTAAGGAATTGGATGGTATGTCGCTCGCCAGATTTTTAGCCTATGTCTGAGTCTAATAAAAATATTCTTACCTACCGGAGAGAAATTAGATGGAGTGTCTCAGTTACTGGAAAACCCGTGAAAATGACTGGTCAATTCTGGTGTAGACATTGGCAAACGGTCAAAACGTTTCCTTTCAAAATTATTCTGTGCCACCCGCGATATTCCGTGGCGCGGCGCTGATGTAGATGCGTGTATGAATGAGAGATACAAAGTGTAGATCAATTTTGTAGATGAAACACGAAACAAAACCTTCTTAAAGGCGTTCTTTGAAAGTTTTACGTCAAAAAATGCATTCTAAAGTTTATAAAAGCTTCACTATCTGAACTCCGGAAAAGTAGTATACTTTTGATTTTTGTGAAGGGGCACTGACTAAAAAAATTGGAAGTCAAAAATCTAATTTGCTTATTATGTACAAACAATAAGTAAACATCTGTTTACGGCATACCATATTCAATTTTTATTATTTTTCAGATGCTGCTCACTTGGAAAGACTTTCAAGCCATGATCCAACAGTGCTACAAACGTGGAACTTTTACTTGACGCCAAGATCAAAAATGTGAAGCAAATTAATGACTCTGTAAATAAATTGTTTATCTGTTGTCGAACGATGACATGTTGGATTAAAAAAAAATAGGGAAGAATGATTTAATCATTGATGGAATGCGACATAATTATTTAGTAAGTTTTAAAGCGGCGTTTTAAGCCGGGTAAACTTGCAGTATAGTATACTTTTTCACTGAATTTCTATGTTATGGCTCCGGGGACGAGATTCAAATTCTAAACTTCCATTGAATGTTGAATCATGGTAGTTTCAATCAAGTGATTTGGGAGAACTTGAAATTTATCTTCACCATATAGACTGAAAATCGAGTAAGTTAAACTGAGAATTTTACGAAAGTTGAATTTAATTTTTCATCGATATTTCCTTTCATTTTTCAATATGATGACTTTTCATGATGATAATATCATGAAATATCGTTCGTCATTCATATTTATAAGGCACATAGGGAATTGTAATACTATTAGAAATATTAGTTTATTAGCGAACTAAATTTTGCAGGGGGTTTTAGATAAACTACTATAAAATGAAATAAGTAATGGAATGTGAAACAAATTTTTAATTTTTCGTTTGTCCGTTAGAGTTTTAGGATTATATAACTTGTATGACAAGAACTTCGAACACTCTTTCCGAGGGAAAAGAATTTTATAGTTCACGATAACATTTCGAACTTTAGATCCATTTCAATAAAATTCACAGATTCAACAAATTCATTCTATCACAATTTTTCTCATTGTAATTCTCCACTGGATCACCTGAAATCATCATGAGTATGAATTTTATCATATTTCCTACGAATCTGAGATAACTGTCTCATAAAAACACACTTTTGAGAATACCACAACTTTACACATACCGAGTATTTTTAATCGAAAAGACATTATTCAATGCCTAATTAATTATTAATTATTCTTAATCATTCTGCATTGACTTTATACAAAAGCTGTTCCGAATCTTACTTTTCTTAGAATTATTACATTTTTAGAGAACAGTTTGAGTTTATTTCAAATTTCACTTTGGTTGATCTTAAATTTGTTTGTACTACATTAATAATATTGGAGGGATGTTATCTCTACAGCTGCAGTAGGTAAACTGCACGAATATGAGCAGATCCTTACACACTAAAATAAAAGCATTCGAGTGAAAATACGACTTGCTATTTTATTCAATAAATATAATGTTACATTAGTTTAACGTTAAAGGGTCATTCATTTCATCTCCATCCAATCCTTGCTCAAGCAATCGAAAAATAAAATGACAATCATTAAAAATCACAATGTATTCGTGAAAGACCGATTGAGCACTCTTTGCTATGACTCTCTGTAGTTAATCATTCTCACTTTTCACGGTATATATTGTGCTAAATCGAGTGCTGGTCGAGCCGGTCGAGTGGATGAGAAATTTTCGTTCAGTTTTCTCGCCTCAATTCGTACCTTCATATTTCTGCAATATATCGATATAGATAATACAGTTCTATGGTAATTATCTTTCTTTTTTATAGAGGACAGCTCGGAACATGTAATATATCATACAATCTTTACAGTTCACTGCAACTCTGATGAGTAGCAGCTTATGAATTCTTTTTTTTGTACAAAATTCACTAAATCGGTGCGAAGATTTATTTTAGTATCTAGTTGAGTAAAATCAAAAACATAATTCCAAATTAATAATCGAACTAAAACGCACATTATTTTAGAACCGACCAGACAAAATTCCCAAGCACCTTTGATAATAATATTAGTGTGAAATAGTTGGACCAATTATTCACATTGCTAAATGATAAACCATTTTTCGAATAGGAAAGTGCTATTATCAAGCTCTGTAAAATACTCGCTTTCATTAATATATAACCAACGCAATCGAGTTGTACGTTACTTTTCTCTTCGGATATCTTAGTTGCTCAATATTTACAATAAAATATGGTTCCCTACTTAATGCTTATGCATGAGAAAATCTTTTCTTTCTATAGTCTATGAAGATTCTATTCGAATGGAGTTTTGTTGATTAACAAGAAACTACCGTGGAAGAACTCAGCTATCTAGAGTGAACATAATTTACCTTTCTCAAGTACCATTTTTATTTCAGAACTTCCACTAATCATTCGCTCAGTTGAAAGTGTTGGAAGAATAAATTGATCAGTCATTCACATTGACGTAGGTTTCAGTATATACAAATGGATTAAATACACAGTTAAAATTCAAATGCTTCGTATAAGCTATGGAAAATCCTTTGTTAAAAGAAATCACGAGACTATGCCTGACTATTTCAGACGTTAGAACGAATGTAATGATTCCGAGTTGAGTTTATGAAATAATTATTTCTCGTAAAATGAATTGCGCTACAACGTAAATACTAACCAGCTACCATTTTTGTATTTATTTACAAAATAAATAAGCTTTAGATCCTTTCTCTATAGTACAATAGTAAAATACGATTATTATATACTTCGTTCTATTCGAGTCGGTGTCATATAAAAATGCCAAAGAGAATTAATAGCAATATTTCTCGCGATGTATATAAGTATCCACAATATTAAAATTCACATATTTTTTCCTGGGAATCCTAAATTTCATTAAAAGAACTAAGAACGTATAATTGCACAAACATGAGCTTATCCTATGTACATACCACCATCGTCATTTTCGTATCAGTCACTATATAGTATCTTTCTCCCTCAGGATAAATAAGTCAAATTAATTTCACAACGACGTTAGAATTTCTCAAACTTTAAACCGTTAAAATCTCATTCTTTCCATCCAAGCTCTGCGGCCAGAAGTGCAAGAAAAAAAGAGAACGAGCGAGTAAAAAGTCTAGTCAAAATTTAAAATGTGGCTGGAATATGAAAATAGGCGAGATTTACATTGTATCCTTGTCACATATTAACATCTATTTTCCATCCTACACCGTTTACATTGAAGATCAGGCTGATATGTACACTGACAAATATCGATCCCTATAATATTCTTGCTCCTTCTCTTTCCTCCTTCATTACCTCTGTCATCCCTTCTCGATAATTCACAATTCAAAACGCGCCGACATTAGTTTATTTTGGTCAAATTTCAAATTCACCTCGAACCCCAAGTGATCGAGAAGAGTTCGCGCGAAATTGCTCGCGTGCATCCGTCATTAGTTAAAATTATATACAAATGAATTCAATCCAACGAAGTGAAACTTCCGAGTCGATTGTACAGTGTTATTTGTAAACTATATTCATGAACCAAAGTATTTGTGTTTGAGTGTATGTGTGTGGTAATCGATAATAATCAATTTCGAACGGTCAACTCTCCTCAAAGTTCAATCCCGAATCTTCTGTGATTGTTGGAGTACACAATTCGAGCTTCACGATAGAACGACTACGCTACGAGAAATTTGACAATGTTCTTCGTTCCTGCGCATTCCGCTACTCCCTACCTAGCGCTTTCATTATCGCATTCTCGCGCATCGTCGATCTCGGATCGATTTCTCCCTTTGCACGCGCTCAATCGACTCGCGTCTCCTTCGCAGCGCCACGTCCCGCGACGCTCGAGCCACGAGAGAATGCGAGTCCCCAAAGAGACTAGTTCACCAGACTCGATTACTAGTTGTGAAGAAGGATCTCGTGTAGTACGCGCGGAGGTGGGGTCGCGCTGGAGGAGAGTCAGTTGGCGGCTGCGGCAGCGGCGGCGCACGCGAAGTTTCTGAGTAGGCTCGCGAGGCCCCGGCTGCTCGTGGCTCAGTGCAGGTTGGTGGTGAAGTCGAGGTTGTACGTCTCGATCTCCATGGGCTTGATCTGTATCTGCTGGAGGCCGAGCTTGAGGTGCTTGTGGGCGCGGGTGCCGGTGAGCGAGGTCCTGGTGACGTTGGGCGCGCTGAGCCGGTAGAAGCCGGTGTCGGGCGAGATGCCGTCGTCGAGGGGGCAGTGGCGTATGGGCAGGTCGGCCCCGATGGCGCAGCTGTAGCCCTGCCTGTGGAGCAGCATGAGGGCGTTGCCGATCGGGTAGTGGGGCATCTTGGGGTCGTGGTTGGTGCGCAGGTTGAGCAGGTGCACGTCGCAGGGCAGGCTGTGGGTGAGGAGGCGGGTCTCCGGGGCGAGCCGTATCTCGGGCTCGCCGCCCTCCACGACGAATATGTTGACCGGGTAGTTGAGGGCGTTGCTGAGCTGGTTGGCCAGCAGCGAGGGCTTGGAGTACTTGTCGCGCGCCGCCGGCCCGGCGGCCAGCTCCTCCAGCAGCAGCCAGTGCTTGATGACGGTCTTGCGGTTGTCGAGCAGGCCCTCGCCCATGCCCCGCGAGTCGTCGTACAGGGTGCGCCGGTCGAGCATGACCTCGAGCCAGCCGGGCTGGTAGCTGGCCGCGCCCTGGGCGTGGTTCACCAGCAGGCTCATCCGGTGGCTCGAGTCCTCGATGTAGGCCATGGTCGTGATGGGGAAGTAGTTGCCCTCGATGCCGATCCTCTCGACCTTGGTGCGCTTGATCATCTGGTGGCCGTTGAGGTCGGTGTACAGCTCGGGCGGCTCGCCGTTCACTATGTCCGTCTGGATGCGCATGAACATCTCGGTCTCGCGGTTCTTGGGCGGCGTCTCGAAGTCGACGACGTTGCGCAGGTGGATCGCCTCGGCGAGCAGGCCCTCCCGGTGGTAGATGGCCACGTGGTGGGCCAGCAGCTTGCCGTACTCGACGGTGAGCCGCGAGCTGAGGGGCCCCGACACGATGTAGATCTTCTGGTGGGGCGTGTACGCCTCGAGCACGTCCTTGTCGGAGTCGCGCAGGTTCGGGTCGGGCATGAACAGGTACGCCCCGCTGTGGAACTGCGCCGAGGTGTACGCGGCGAACTGGATGTTGCACTGGATTATCCGGCCGCTCGGCTTCTTGCTCACCCGCTTGAGGAAGCCCGTCTGGCCGTCGAACAGCAGCCTCATGCGCTGGTTCTCCAGCTGCACGTCGCCGACCTGCATCGGCTTTATCGGGAACACGTTGTCCTTGCCGCACCTGCTGCAGTATATCGTCGAGATGGCCTCGACGGGCACGCGCTCGGTCTGCTGCACGTGGTACACGGCTATCGTGAGGGGCTTGAGCTCGGCGAAGAACAGCACGATGTACACGTCGTGGGTGATGCTGGTGGCGTTCATCACGGGCGCCACCTGGTACGGGATGGGGTTCTTCTGGGCGTCGAGCACGCGGACCCGGTAGCTCGACACCCGCACGCTGATCAGCTCCTGCCGGGGCTGGGCCAGCGAGTTGAACAGCACGATGCGCTTGCTCTCGTCCTTGCCGCTCACGTTTATCGGGATCTTCTTCGGCAGCTTCTCGTAGCTGTCGCGGTCCGACTCGGACAGCACGTACACCTGGCCGGTCGCGTTCGCCTTCAGCTCGCTGCCCGCCAGCGACTGGATCGCGAAGCTCTGCAGCGAGGTCGTGTCCGAGATCGACTCGAACAGCTTCAGCGCGTAGTCCTTCATGACGAAGGACTTGGAGGTGCCGGTTATCGCGTCGTGGTGCTGGAACAGGCCCAGGTTCCTCCGGGCCTTCACCAGCTTCTCGAAGTACGTCTCGTACAGCTTGATGTCCCGGGCCGACTGCTTCGCCACGTTCAGCGCTATCGTGTACAGGATCTCGGCCGAGCGCAGGTTCGCCTCGAGCTCGCGGCCCAGGATCTTCATGTACGGCCGGGTCGTGAAGTAGCCGCTCCAGTAGGCCGGCCTGCCCTCGCTGAATATGTCCGAGTACACGAAGAAGTCGCCCTTGAGCGTCGGGAAGCGGGCCATCCGCTTCTTTATCTCGCCGAAGTAGTCCTTCGGCGTGCCGAACACCACCTCCGCGTTGTACTCCTCCTTCCGGCTGTTTATGTAGTCCATCAGGATCTTGTAGTTCGTGTACTGCTGGTCCCACTCGATCGGGTGATCGTACCTGCGATAAAACGTCACGTTAGCACGAGGTCAAAACTCAACGCGGCTCGTCTGTATAAAGATCCTCCGTCGTGTCGATGCAAACTTTTCAAATTAAATTTTTATCGCGTTCGCACCGATAACATATTACAATGCTTTTAAAATACTGTCAGCACATGAAATAACGAGAAAAACGATGTTATAAATCCTCAAAATCGGATACTTTACATCTCAAAAGGCTAGGACAGTAAAATAAATAAATCAAAGTCGATCAAATAAAATGCAATCGCTAGTGATTGCATTTTATTAATCCTTATTAAACAGGGCAAATGCGCACCTCAATTAAAAATACTCGTAATTTAAGCGAGAAAAATAGTTGAAATTTTAGAATTGAGCGCGCAACCTCGCTTGAATGTAGCTAGTATTTCAAAATAATTACAGAGGATACTCGATGCTCGTCGAGCGTCAACTAACATGGAGCGTGCAAGGACATTTTACACTCCATGTTCCACGAGAACTACGCTCGGATTAAAAAATTGTTCTCGGTTTTAAAAATGTCATAGATTAAAATAAATGCCTCTAGTACACCCTAAAAGAGAAAGAGTGATGATGAAAATTGTATATATTCGAAACTTGATAAAATAAAAAGCTGGCACGTGAACACATCCTCGAACTCATTGACAGATTCAAACGGATAAAATTTCTCAAATTATCTATAGAATTTCAGAAAAACCTCGAGACATGTAATGAACACTATATTTATCCAAGAAAACGAAAGTTTTAATGATCATTTTGGAAATCGTGGAACGTAAACAGTAAATATTGGAAATTCAAAATACAATTCCCTTCTATCGTAGGTAATGATTATTTATCTGAAAACAAGTTTCACCGCCCGATAGTGACAAAGTAATTCCACTCGCTTCACCAACCGTACAGGTTTTGAAAACGTACTGCTTTACGTAATAAAAATTGATATGCACGTTGGAAAGATGATCGTCGACAAAGAAGGTCCGTCTTTTTTGTCGTCGACGAAACGCAACGAACCGAAGTATAATATTGAAATGCACGAACAGAGCCGAACGTGGCTGTGCGATAAAACTTCGGTGGACCAACCTGAAATCATCACCCAAAGGTATGAGCACGACGTTGTGGGGAAACAGCGAGCCGGTCTTGAAGTACTGCTCGAGCAGCTGCTCGGCCATGGCCTTGACGTTGTTGGAGGTTATGTCGACCGCCTTGGCCGAGTACTCGGTGTACTCGTTGCGTATTTTCCTGAAGTCGTAGTTGAGGCAGACGTGCGGGTGGGGCCCGCACGAGTGCTTGATGTTGTAGATGTCGAACGGCTGGTTGTGGGTCAGCATGTCGGAGGCGCCGCTCTGGTCCCAAGGCTGCACCCACACGAAGTCCCCGTACTGCTTCTTGGCGAACCACTGCTTCCACGCGTAGTGGATCCGTTGGATTATGGTCCCGGTGGCGCCGGCCGACTTCAGCAGGTACGGCACTGTGCCACCGTGCCCGAACGGATCCACCGCCCAGCCGGACTCTGGCATCACGTCCAGGTTCGTCTTCAGCCACTGGTGACCTGGCACACGTAATACACCGGTTTCAATGTCACGTATTGGGTATATATGCATATGTTTGGGCGGATTATATAAACATCGGTTTCATCGATTGAATTCGAGAAAAGTCAAGATGAAATATGATATGATAAAATTGAGATACATTGACTCTGTCTAGGAAAAGATCAGATCCGTTGTACGGGGATGACCTCGTCGATCGATTCCTCTAGAATCGAGTGAAGATTTTCATTGCAGATATGGAGACGCCTAGTTCCGACAGGATTAAGTCTCGAGTCTCGTCAAAAACCACTTGTAAGTGATCAGCTATACAGTTGGATGTTTCAAAGGTGACCATCGAGGATCACTTAGTAGCCAAGAGTTCAAGGCTGCAGGTTCACGATCGTATATAAGGCAAACAGGTTCGAGCGCTCATGAACGATGAATCAGCATTAATTCGCGGGCGGGGGATCGCGCGATGTTGAGATTGCTCTCGGCCCCTCTCGGCAAAACACATCCCACGAGTTTTCAATCAATCCGCGGACTGATATACGTACATCCGGGAGTAATTCCGAGGCCGTATTGTCGGCCTGACAGAGCGAGTTCGCGGGGAGCCAACAACGCGAGACGGGGGAAGGGACCGACGACGCAAAGGCCAAACAGTTAGCAAACTCCCGGGGTACATTATCAACCGCGCGCGCGGATGGCAACTCGTCACACGTCCTTCGAGCGTATGCGTGTGCCACTGACGGAGGCCCCAAGGGACAGAGAGAGAGAGAGAGAGAGGCGGGCGAGCTCTGCCAAGTTGATAATTACAAGAAGACGATGCGCGAGCGAGCGCATTTCCTCTCGAGATATAGAACGCCAAGCGGGAGAGGAAGCTTTTAATTCGAGCAAACAAGTAATTATCCGGCGCGATACTCTACGCAGAAATATATATACGTATAAGCGTCGAGCTCGCAATAAAAGCCGCGCCAATGCGCGCTGCAGACTCGCGAAAAATGCCAGTCACGTAGGAGTGATTAAAAACTTGCGCCTCCGCCCCGTGTAACCCATTAACGGCTCGGCAGGAAGAAGGCCACTGGTATTGCCCGCGAACTCCTGTAGTTGACACTTTAGTTCCTTTTTCCCCCCCGCGAGTCCCCCCCCCCCTCGCCCCGCACCCGTAGCGCTCTTATTTTACCCAACAGCTTTAAGCAACGGCGTTATTACAGGGACGCGCTAATTGCTCTCGCCCGTCGCGTTGCTATTTCGAGTTCCGAGCCGCCCCTCCTCGTATTAATGGCTCTCGGCGTGTTTTGTACCAGGTTCCCAGGGCCGACGGCTTCGATCGGATTTATCTCCCGCACAAACAGTTCGATCAGCAGCGAGAATCGTCCCTGATGTTATTACGGTAAACAGTTCGTTCGTGTTCTCACTTACACATCCATGACTATGTATAGAGTGACGTTTTTTGTTGCCTTTTTTTCTCGAGGAAATTATCAACGCGATTCTCTTTTTGATTCGATTGCTACGATTATGTCGTCAAAGGGCGAGAGAACTTGCTCCGGGTATATCCGCGGGAATGAAAAACAAAAAAAATTGAAAAAGTATGATACGTCCAGATGTGTTACGGACTATCACGTGCAGCGTGTATATTTAAGCGATGTTTTTTTTGTCCTTTCATTGTTAGTCGGAAAAGCTTTGTCGTTAAATTGAATCACCTGCAACGGCTTTACGCTCGTACGTAATTGTCTGCACGCGCGCGTGCGTATGCGTGTATATGTGTGTGTGTGTGTGTGTGTGCGCAAGCCCTCGCGTATACACGTGTTTATATATTTGTAGAGTCTAGTCAACACGCATGCCACATCAGTCGCGTCGACGCGACGTCGCGCTGAATTCAACGTTCATCGTCCTCTGGACGTCTGCTTTGGCCTTTGTACGCCAGCAAAGCCAACATGTCCGCTCAAATTTTGTTGCTTCCTTTTTTTTTATGCACATTATAGATTGTGTCATTGGATTATCGCGCGATTATGAAGCCATCCAATTACCGAAAGTAAACGTCGAATTTGATGATTGCTATACAGACTGTTATCCAATATAGCCGACCTATGATATCTCGTAATATACGAAGGTTTTTTTTTGGCTAAATTTGCCTTCGGGTTAAATTGGTAGCATTGAAGAAAAAGCATTTGACACTGATTCCTATTGTTGTATTTCCAGTTCAAGAGATAATTTGAATGTATATTTAGATCCTACACGCCTCTTGCTTCTTTTTGGTACATTACTCTTAATAGAAGTAGACTGTTTTTTTATTCATCACATGCGACTAAAATAGTTTCGAATAATGAGATTAGCTTCTTATAGTTTTCTTTACTGTTAACATAGGGTGAGAAATCATGGTGAAACTTTTCAAGATGGTTTTTGGCTACTCTATTAAGCCATGAATAGAGCATTTTAGTTTAACGTTTTGTTTTCCTGGAGATATTTGTGGAGGGCATAAATTCTAAAATTATTCACATATTATCTTCAATAAATTGAAACGTTAGACTGAATGACTGTGTATATGGCGTATTGAGTTACCCAAAAAGCATTTTGGAAAGTTTCGTCACGATTCGTACCCCTAAGTTAACAACGTATCCTGGTCAGATGTACCAAATGTGACCTATAACGATTAATTCGACTTTCAATGAAAAATTAGTTATTTTTATTCTCATTTCTATTCTCAGCAAAATGGGTATCATTCATGTTATCACAACAATGATTCGAAGAAAATATATTATGGAAATAAAGTACAGATTATAGAAGAAATCATCATTAATTCTCTACTTTCAAGAGAGGACAGAATCATCAAATTACAAAAAGAGCCATATTGGGTACACAATTGAAAGAAAATCCGGTATCGAAACATTTTTTCTTCGTTGCAGGTTACCTAGCATAGTCAACTTGGATTTTTTGCTATCTCCTAAACTTTATTTCGATGATCCGTTCGTAGAGTCATGTAATCATAGTTTCTCTGTAGTGAAATTTCCGCTAAGTCATTTAGAGAAATGCAGTTTGAACTCGCTCGAATCAAAGCTGAAAACGAAAGCTCAACGGGGGATGATCGAGCCTGAATATACACCCTGCATCTCTCGCAATTTTCGAATTCTGTACAAGGTGTAGCCTAAAATCAGGGCCGTTAGTGTCGGTATTGTCAAAAGCGAATCCACCGGTTCACGGTCGGACGAACGAGCGGTGCAGCTCGTCCGGCCGCGCGGACTTATCGCCTCGCGCAGCTTTATTCGGCGCTTCAATCGCCAAACCAATTATTACGAGCCGACAGTTATTTTGTTCGCCGATTCGTGCGCGTCGGGGATATCGCGCGAGCCTCCTCTGGCTCACCGCTTATCTAACTCGGACAGTTTTACATTCCCCTACACGGCCGGTCGAGCTTTTTAATCCGCGTTGCAGCTCGCGTGCACAACGCGGGGAGGGAGGTTGGGGTCAAATTCGAGTAATATAGCTGTGTGTTTGTGTCGCTCGCATTTTTATTCGGGCCGTTCCTTTTTTTTCCCGGCCCGCGTGTACCCGGGGCAAACGTATACGCATATCGATGGGCAACGACACGCGCGGCGTGCGTGACACTTTTTCATCCTTTTTTCCCAACCCCCCAGCGGATCAATGACACGCGTGCAGTGCGTTAGCCGCGCCGCAGCGATGTATTCGGAAAACGTACGGTCGTTACGCGGGGGCCGGTATATGAATGCGCCCCGCGGGGGACTTTGCAATATTTATACCTCGATCCGCAACGTTTTTATGCCCCGATGTCGTTGCAGCGTCTCTGCTCTGCCGCGTCGGCCGACGTCCCATGACGATCCGATTTTTATGGCGAGACTTATTCATTCACTTTGAATCTCGTGACGCTGCGCTGGCGAGGCGCTCACCCTCGCCCGCGCGTGCCAGCAGATTTTTACAAGCAGCGAAGGGGACCTGCAGTACTTACTGTGTTGCAATCGAGTGATGTATATGAATATTGTATAACTCAACTCTTATCGTGACTACGATTTCTTTGTTGAAATTTTTGCATTTGTGGTTTTGATTACGACAATTATAGATTCGAGAAATTTTGACGAGTGGAAAAAACGTCAAATGCGTTATTGTGTCAGTATTTGAGAAGTCAGCTGTTTCTTGATTCAAAATTGATTTGATTGTTCTTGTGATTAATCGTGTTCATGCTGTAATTTTCACATTTGCTATAGTTTACTAGGTTTGCCGTTTGAAGCGTTTCTCAGCTAGATTTCGTATTGCGTAATCCGGATTACTCGTGAATTTCGAAATTATCAACAGATTCCGGATCAACAGGCCCGCTGGTATACGTGCAACACTTCATTGATCTTGAGTGCTTCATTGAAGGATAATGCTCTACCTAAGCTTTAGCCATGTTTGATCTCGATGAACAGGGGAATTAGTGCAGGCAGTCAACCCGGCAATCAATTACCCCCCATTGAGTGTGTAGTGTAATCTACCCTTCGTATGATTACGTAATCTGGAATTTTTTTTACTCCAATATATGCGTGAACTTTACGGCAAATCTATTGATCATAATTAATCTGTATCGCGTATAACTTCCACCTTCCTCTTCAAAATACGTCATCCATCATAGTTTAAATCTGACGCGTTGGGAACTACTAGCAATAATGAAAAAGCCCTTCTGAATAATCAGGCGAATTGACAGTATGTAGTGAATACGAAAATAAGTTCCGATGAAAGATATATAATTCGGTGATCGATATTCAAAATATAACAATGCCGTGAAAGATTCAGAACAATATGTTATTCTATGGATTACGAATTCACGGAAAGTCAATCGGATTGCAGTAAATCGGAGTTTTCATTCGCATATTTTTCTCTCGCTTCGCTTCTGCATTTCTCTTTATGTTTAACCAGCCTCATTCAAATTTGTTGTGCAAATCTTTACTTGTTGTTTTTATCTTTGTATTCCTTTAGTTTCTCCTCTTGGTTTTCTGTGCCCTGACCGGAAAAAACGTCTCCGCTGCTCAACCGACTCTCACGGATTCAGTCTATAATCCGTCGACTGGAACTCACGCTATACTCTTCTTCCGTTGCGCTTGCGCTCACTTCCAGTCGCTTAATCTCTCTGACGTCGAGGCGCATTTCGCTACACGAATCGGCACTCTCGCTTCCTTTATTACATTAAATATTTCTCTCCACCTTTCTTTCATTTTCACTTTTTCTCCCTTACTCTTTCTCTCCTTCTTTCTATACTTGCGTTCATATTCTCTTCTTTATTCAGACTAATACTACCGTCAGTACCTGTGGATTACCGATATTACTGAAACTTTTTAAGGTTGTTTTATTCGAGACTTACTTGAATGGGCGAATTCTGCGGCCACTCGATTACTTAATCGTTTTTTAGTTTTCTCAATACATTTAATGGGAATCATATCTACACTGGCTAAATTAAAGTTCACTTCTTAATGCACGATAACATTGATAATTACTGAGCAATATATACTCACATTCGAAAAGGGGAAAATCAAGTATCAGGATAGAGTGGATAAAGCGATACTTTGAGTATGGAAACTAATTTTGTTTTAGGCCTCTTTACCCTAATACTTTTCCTTCCCAATTTTTCACGTGATTGATTCACACTTCTCAATTTTGCTGTGTATAAGAGAGAAGTTAATTTGCGTTCATTTATATTTCTATTTCTAGTTGTGAATCTCGAAAAATGCAGTAGAATATGTACTTCGAAGCAGTATTGCGATATAAAGCGATAATAATGACGCTTCCGGTGCATGAAAATTTGCTGGTGAATTCACGGCGAATTATGCATAACATTCCACGAGAAAAACGTTCCAACCGTATGGTATTTTTCACTTAGTGAATATTTTAATTCACCCACAGAATGGTAACTATAGCACGGCGGAAGGTCTCGTCTGGCTCTTCTTTGTTTTTCTTCATCCGTTTTTTCCCGTCGCTTCTTCCTTCCGGTAGCTAAGCGAGCTTTTAATTTGATTTCATTCTCAAAGTGGCGTCGAAATTCCACGAGGTATATTATAGCTGCGATACGTTATAATAATGGAAAGCTTCAATACATTGTTAGATAAGGAGAGGCTTTTAGTTCTCGACTCGGTTATGTCTCTCATACAATAATGTATTATTTTCTATTTAATTCTCACACATATTGACTATCAACTCGACGATACCTTTTTAAGTTGAATATATCTTTCAGAAAGCTCAATATTGACAAAGAATAAAATTGAGTGGTTGAACATTACGCATACAAAAGTATCATTTTTTATTATAATTCAAGGAATAATTCTTTGAATGAAATATATATTAATAATTTCTTGAATCTCGAAATAATGTATATTTCGAAGATTATTATAGTCCGAGTCGAGTAGATATAGATAAAGAGTACAGGCGGAAGAAGAGCAGAGACTACTTGCGGAAAGAACCGATTTGGGTAAAGAAAATGCATCTTCTTTGGTTATAGTCAGTTCCAGGCAGTTTTGTCAACAATCGAGGAAGCCAAAAATAATGAATTTCGGGATTCTAATAACCAAATCTCTTTTTCAGATGCTGAATAAAATATTAATGTAGGTTTTGGAAATGCATTGATGAGTCCGTAAAAATAATTATCGCCAAGAAAAGTTTTAAGAAGTTGTTTAACAAGAACTAAAATAAAATTTTGCAAAGCTATAATGTAGATCGCAAGCGCAGCTCATTTGAATGTATATCTAGTGCGATACCAATGGCTTTTTTCGAAACAGTAAATAAAATTGTTCAAGATTGAATTTTATTTGAAAGTCAAACATAGTCGAGATGAAATTGATTTCATACTTTTACATGACCAATAGTAAACAGTACTCAAAGAATCAGTACAATTTGCGAAGGGAAAAAGAGCACGCATCAGCGCTGCACAGTTTAAGCTCTGGCGTTTTATGAAGACTTCAGCATGAAAATTGGTATTCCTCTCATTCGTCTATATATGTTTTAATTATTCAAATGAAAACGTACAAATGAACAATCCCCGTTTACGAATATATACGCTGAGCTCGGGATTTTTCATCGTTCGGTCGAACGAAACGCGTATCCGTAGAGAGAATGGATGAAAATTAAACTTCAATCCAACCAAACGATATTGAACGAGACCGTCATTCTTCTTTAAATCCAGAAATCCGAGGAAGAATTTTAATCAAGCCTGACAAAGTAGCTCGTGGATAATAGGATATAAAAATGGGAAAAAATGTGTAGCTAACTCTCTGAACGTTCGCGTATGATCGATTTTGCTTCAGCTGAGATGAAGGAGATTAGTGCAGTGCTAGCCGAAAATCCGATGAGCGGAATCCGCTTTTGCGCAGCCACAGACATGCTATACTCTATGAACGAACGCCAGCTGACGTACCACAAAAGTTTGTTGTTGGTGCAGTTGAAGTGGTTTCCAAGAGTATTACTTGAAACAAGATTAGGAACTTATTAAAGATATTGAGATTCTTCTACAACTATACGATCCTTCGAATACTATCAAGGCGAACATTTCCAAAGAATTTCCGATCTCTTTGATAAGGTCTCAACTTTTGAATGATGAGAATCTGTAGCATAAGATTCGTTTGTATCCATTACTTATTTTCCCAACAATTTTTCTACAACCAATGAAAAGCGAACCAAAACTTCGTTATCATTTGGCGGAGCCTTCTTCAGTATATACCGTGGAAAACGTTTATCGCTCACTCCTTCCAAGTTATTCAAACAAATAGAATGATACTTCTCAAACCTGTTGTTCTGAACAGTTTATTCAAAGTGCATTTGAATAAATTTTCCACATTGTAATTTTATCCGATCAATCGACGATCATATATCCTGCTAAAGATTATCAGATATAAGAAGAAGAAGAAGAAGAAGAAGAAGAGGATGAAGATGGTATTAGTCACAATAATGTGAATCAGTATATCTGTATAACTTTGATAACTTGAGAAATTCATATTAACTCAATTATTTTTTGCGGTAATGTCAATGTATCAAAATAATTCTCACTTGAAATTTAGGTCTCCAAAACTTTTGAAGTTGGTTTATAGTTACTTAAATAGATAATAACTGCAGACGTTTATCCTAACGTGTGGTTTAACCTGTTCGACTATCAAAAAACTACCTCAAAAAGTTTCTGTAGGATTTGAGACTCGGATGTTCGACCTTCAAATATTCGAATCAATAATATTACAGGCTTCGTCGGTCTGTAAATGCGGTACTTCTAGTATGGATAATATTAAAATGAAAAAAAGATTGTTCTTGTGCAGTAGAAAAGTAAAAATGAAAAAATTCTAAGCATTAAAAACATCTCAGGAATTCGAGAAGAGGCAAGTTTTAACACGGGAATATTATACAGTATCCGTTAAAATAATGAAAAAAACCTGACACGGATGGAATTTAAGCTCCCCCCTGCACTATATATAAGCTATACGTCACGTTGATCCACTGACTGGATCAAATACACTGGATGCACATTCGGTTTCACTTCTGCACGTTTGGCTTTGAAAGAATCAACGACAGGTCACTGAATATGGAATATTTCCATTTCTTGTCGGTTCATTGAACGGTCGCAGTTTTCCATAAAACGTATCCAATAAGTCCGAACGCTTGACCATCTGCGCATATTTGCCTCTCGTATATCGACAACAATAACGCAATTGTAGTTTGCAAGGCAAACAAAGCGAAAAAACTCGTGATTGTGAAATTTACCATAGTATCCGGTACTGTATTGCGCCCGAATCACTGCGTTGCACAGATTTGTACGAACGTCAAGTCGCGAAATGACGATCGTATCACGTCGGAGGTCGTAGATCCCGTTACGGAACAGAGTTAGCAATTCGGGCTGCTTCCCGAGCCGTGTGGCAACATCGTTAATTCCGAAAATCAAAATACGGCTGTATTGCGCGTGCAACGTGCGCGCGCAGGAAGGTCGAAATCGGGCGGAACGAGTGAATCAAAATTTATTAGCCATGGATTAAGCGAGACGGAGGTTGCGAACGGGAGAGGAAGAGAGAGGGGAAGAACAAACCATTAAACTACACTCAGCTGGCACTCGGCTGATTATAACTCATTAGACGCGACATGTGTGCATTAGCGAAGTTGAAGGCAGGGGGGGGGGAGGCGAACGGCCAGGCGAGAGGGAGGCCGAAAGCAGTTTTCGCCGGTAATTCCCGTACTATCCGCGGATACGAAACGGGCCGAGTGTTTACCTAATCGTGTACACGAGAGCGGGTGCGTCGGTGTAATTTTAAACGAGCCAGAGCGAAAAAGTCAATTTTGACGAATCGATATTGGCGCACTGTACTCTAGTCTATCCGCAGACGGAGCGAGGAGCATCGGACGAGGAAATCCCTATGCAAGTGACTCGAGGTGCGCTCGAGTCCGTTAATCACGCAGTCGTGTACTCGACGAAGTTTGATTTGTTTTACAAATTTCCATTGTGGCGGGGGTATCAGCGTATTCGATCGTTTTCCACGTTCACTCGAGTCGCGCGCGGTCCGATTGAAATCGTAGTTGCACTACTTGGTTGATTCATCGAGCCGCGTGAATTCAGGATATTCAAGCTAGACATTACGACACTGGTTCGACGTACGATATTCTCTGAGCGAAATACGGGGATATTTCGGGCAAAGATAAGATGGAAGAACTGCGTCGTTGGTCGATTCTGCCGCGAGTACTCCGATAGTGAAGCTGTCGAGGCCAATAGAGTCCGAGCGAGAGCGACATAACATGATCATCCCTCGGCGCGTCAAAGGGTACAGCAGGGGTCGAGACGATAAGCTCGCGGCAAGTAGCAGTATTCCGATATTACCACATAGGCTTGGATCACGTCTGTTGTCCCCCTCAAACACAGCGGGGCGTATATACGACGAGCAGCCGGCATTGAGCCGAGTGTCTCTTAGGACCGGTCGCGCGTCATACTCGGCGTCGTCCCTCGGCTTGATTCGCGAGCTGCCCTTAACGATGGAATCACAGCGGAGGAGGCAGCGCGAGGAATTCGATGTATGCCGGCCGGGTATATGAACTATGCCGAAAGCAGAAGCAGCAGCAGCAGCGCAGCGGCCCGGGAATATTTACTTTGTGAGAGCAGCCCTCGAACTTGTTGAAATTTACCGCGAGAGAGCTATCTTGGTTATGCGCGAAGCCAACGAGCGTTCGTTCTGCAACAAGCTCGAGTTGCCGCGGCTTGTTCCCGTATTGCTCAACTAATCCAATCTTCCTTGACCGCACCGTCTACGGATCAATTATGTAACAGCGCCAAATGGATTTTCGATCTCGCGCACCCTCCCATGGCAACAGGATCGCTGGATATTGCCCGCAGCCTGCATATCCTGTTGTTCGTTCGAAAAACGATTTTGGTTTGGTGGCCACGAGAATATACCCATCCCGAATCCGTCATGTATGTTTTGCCGCGCATTAGTGAATAATTCCCATTCGACGGTCAGCTTTCGATGGAGTTCGGGGCAAAATTCGTTTCCTCGATCGATCCGAAAGTACGGGGTCCCGCGACTCGAGCGAAGACACTCGCGACACGAGGCGGAGCATGGAAAAAACTCGGAGTCTCGAGCAACAGCGGTCGGGGTGGATTCGAGGCAGCTGCAAGCAATCACGGCGGACGCGGCAAAGCTCTAGCAAGAAATTATGGAACCGTCAAATTGAAAAGACCCATCCACATCAGTCTCGCGCGGCGCTCTAGGGGCGAGGAGAGGAGGGTAGGAAGGAAGAAAGAAGGGAAAAACAAAGAGGCCGCGGCGGAGGAAAGTCACGTCGTGCTGGTGATTAAATTATGGGAGAGAGGACAGTCGCGCGCGGCCGCTCCGCCCGGCGAGCTCTTGCTCTGCCAACTCCGAAAACTCGAATTGTTTTCGCCGTCCAGCGCAATCCCCCTCGAGCTCTCGAGTCCCGGGAGAGGCGCTTTTCTCACGAGCCGGCCTCCGTCGTAGTCGTCGTCGTCGGCCGGGCAATCCCTCGGCTTCTTCCTCTCCCCCTCCGCCTATTCGGAAATAAACAATAAAGTGTACGGGGCGCGCACGCGGGATTCTCGAAAAGTGGGTCGCACGCGAGGCCTTTATTGCCCTCCTTGCTCCTTTTGCTCTTCGCGCATATTTCTAATCAGCCGGCGAGGTGCGCGCGCGCGCGACATGCCCGGCCGGAAGTAATTTTTGTTGGGCACTGTGTGGTCTGTGCTCTCCGCTGCGATTCACTTTTTATGTCTCGCTCGGCTGGTTAAAAAATTGAGACGCCTATACGTGTATATACTCGGGGTTATAGGCTTGCGGGCATGTTGCCTTTGATGGACTTCTCCGTTCTCGGCGGAAAAGTTCCTTGGCAAACGAACTCTTGCCGGGCCGGGAACTTTGATGGAAGCCGGTTGATTGAGTGGGTACATAAGTCGGACGTTCCTCAAACTAATGATAGTCCGATGGATAATTCAATTAAAGTGGGAGTTTTTTCGTTCCATAGATGATCCTGGATAGATCGCAAACGACTTGGTCGAAATTCCCACGAATTCGTCGTGTACTTCTCGTTGAGTTGTAAGCGCCTCGAAATAAATTACCACTAGTTGTCGTGACATGACAACTGGACAATGAAAAGAATTGTTCTCGTGAATTGTTCATACAATCGTGACAGCCATTGAAAATTTCAATGGAAATCCGGATGCCATCAAAAGAGAAACACGCAGAGGCAAATTGTGTACGCACATACTCCCTATTATGAGTTGAAAATTTCATTCTTAGTCGAGAATTCGAATTCGAACTGTGCATGCACAATATAGCTCAATTATTTCTCAATTAAGCAGCCGCAATTTTGAAAATCCAATTTCAAAATCAAGCTTTCGAGCATACTGCAGTCCCTACCCTGCCAGGCTACTCGCTTTCCGGAATCTCCACTACGATAATGCGAAATTGCACGTTAATTCCGGCGCGAAGCTCTCACTGGAGATTCGCCAAGATGTTCGGGAACAAAGTACTGCGGACATGATAACAAAAATATAATTGAGCAGCGGCGCGACCATTGGGAATTACAAGATCGGAAAAAACGGCACAAATCTGCCCATCGAGAACCAGCGTGAGGATGAAAGTTCCGCAATATCCTGGAAGCAGCGAGCGTGCGCACGACCCTGCAGTATTGCCGGATAAAAAATGTAACGGTTATCAGAGGCGAAATTATCCCGCTTGTAAATTACGAATGCAAAGTGCAGTGTTAATTAAAAGTGCTGCGAGTTTTAATAAATCAGCTTTGTTCTGGTGTGGCGACGGCGACAAGAGAGAGACGGAGAGCAAGAAACGCGGGAATCCGGAAAGGAGAAAACGCGAACTCCGGCTTATATACGAAAACTCGACACCTAATTAATTCCGTTTCTAGGCGAATAAATAAGCAAATGGACGACTCTCCTCCCGCAACTCGTGCCTTTTTCTTCGATCCCCTTTTTTTTTAGCTTCCTCCTGGCGCACTTGCCCCGGACCTTATGTCTTTCCACTTTCCGTTTCTCAGCGCGGGGCTTCTCTTTTTCGCGCCGCGCGTTTCCGCCTTTCTTTTTTCTCCATCCGCGTTGTCCAGGTTACCTCGGTCTCGTCCACTCGCTTTGTTAGTACCCGCGCGTGCATTCTTTTTACTTTCATTATTCAATTTTCTTCCCTCTCCGTCCGTCGCCTCGTTTTATCCCCTTTTTCCGGAATTTCCTTTCTATTCCATTTACTTTCGATTCACGTTCCTTGCGATTGTCTCGCCGCGCCCACTTTCTTGCTTTACCGGCGCTGCAGGAATATTCGAAGGGTACGACTCGGGGTGTAATTAAAGCGATAAAACAAATAATATTCAAAAGGTCTACCGAGTTATCCGATCCGACAACGTGTGCTCGGGGGTGACGCAACCCGTTGGACAATTGTCATTTGCGAGCGTCGAAATTATGTAATTTTCAATGCTAGAGCGATCTGACTCTTCAAAAAAATGAAGACTGGTTCTTGAAAGAAGATTATTAAATTTTTGAGAACAATGTGGAACGTATATGACAGCTTTCAAGAAGAATAATGAAAAAGTCTGAAACGCGCTACTTTTCGCAGGAACCGTAATTTTCACCCATTCATATTATATAAACCATTCAATCCATATAATTCAATTATCATAATTTGAATAGAAAAGGTCTGTTTGAATTTTTTATTATATGAATGATAATGAGGGAATCCGCTCGAATTGATACGATGTGGCATAATACAACAGGCTCAAATTATTATTCATAGAATAATTTCCATACTGATCTAGAAGCCGATCCACCTAATGAATCTCTATTGCCGAAGCAAAAACCAATCAGCGAACCGGATGATAATTCTGGGGAATCCAACCGGCGATACGTCATATCAAGAGTTCGGCATCGATACGGCCGACGTCGATTTGCATGATCCGATTGGCGAAGTACAATGAACGCGTTATAACCTTCGCTAATCTGCAGCTTTTTTCCGCACTCGCGTTTCCGATAATTGGATACGGCATGAAAGTGGATGACGATTGTCCTGGCCAGCTTGGAAATAGCGAGAGACGAATGAGAAATTACGGGCAAATCGGAGGGAGCAAAAAGAAGATGAAATCAAACCAAAGGGGTGTCGGTATGCGAGCTGGAAAAGATACATGGAGCAGAAGCAAACAATTCAGCTCAATACGACTGTGAGGATAAATTAAGCTCGTTCGTAAAGAATTATTGAGAACACATTTTACACAAAGCTAAATTCAATCTTTTCGTTGCATGTATAGGGTATTCTCTTTCCATTTTCATCTTTTGGTTCTGCCACGGGGGATTATTCCAACTTACAATATGCCATTTAGAAGTTAAACATGGCAACATATAATCTGTAGTATGAATGCAACTCAACTCTAGCTGTTTTTTTTTAAATTCTGGATTTCATGCAAATGGGACCACAAGTTTCAGAGCAAACCAAGTCTATTTTGAAACAGTTTGAAAATGAAAATAGGTCGAAGCCTGAATCAGCATTGGAGCGAATACACTTACACGGGCATGCATAGTCAAGAGCCGCGGCAAGCATACGTGCGTACTCGAGAGCTAGCACACTTGTACATGACAATGCAAAACAGTCCTCGTATAGAACTCGTTCGTCTCTGGTGTAGTTTTTAACGTGTGTGTAGAAAACGAATCTGTTTGATTGAAACACAAGTTAATAACAGTAATAACAAACATAATACGATTAAGCTTCCAATAAGCATTTGTCTCTAGAGAAGGAAAATACTCATTTGGATAATTGTTACGACGATCGAGACTTAATCCGAATTTTTCGTGTATGAGGTTCGTTTGAGTTTTCAGTAATATAAGTAGAAATGGCAAGTTTGGTCAATCTAACAAATATTATAATGATTTAATATACGGGTGCAAAACAAATAGGTAGATTTCTTTCAGTTCGAAAATTACACTTACATTACATGCGTATTGGAACAAATAGGAATAAATTTCGACGAGCAATAGCAGTCGATCGATGCTACAACAAATGACTTGAAAAACTCGCCATAAAAAAATATCTGATTTACAGTCCATCCGAGACAGAAATAGACAAAAACATTCCCGTTGAGTTTCCTGTCTATCTCTATTGAAACCAAAAAGTAAGGGTGAAATCACATGGAAAGTGCAGATGCGCAAACGGATTTTCATTAGAGGCTATACGCAAGTGGGAGAGAAAGGTGGGCGCAATCTGCCCCTCTCTCGTCTTCTCGTGTACTCAAATGAAATTCCACTTGCGCCTTTATGCCTCGCTGCACCCTCCATGTGATTCATCCAGAAGCTTACAATAAGTCTAACGGATTTTTCAAGTTCGGTAACATTTTAACTTTGATCAAGCGCTTGGTAAATGTGCTCGATCAAATACGAAATCAATGCGATTCAAACTGTCGCGGTAAAAACCGCAGGGAATTAAATTTTCAATAATTTACCCTATCGAATGATTCAGCAGTCGAAGCATTGAATTTTTCTATCCGCTTTCACTCATGACTCACATCCGCGAGGACTTTTCGAAGGACCAACGGGAAATCGAGGCTAAAACAGCCCGCGCAGCAGCGGCCGGATGGCAAACGTTTCAATCGGATGAAACGCGCACAAACGAGGAGCTGTAAATAAGCGCTCACAAACATGTACATATATATAAATTCACGCGCGAAAGTCCCGATTAAAGGGACGGCGGCGTATACACAATGAACGGGGCAACGCGTTTACATGCAATCACTGATGCAGCCCTATTGCAGGGCGCTTACATCGAGAGCCGCCGCTGCGTGAGCGGGCGTGCGTGTGTACGCAGCATTCGCCATTCCCATGCAAATGAGGGGAACAGCTCAGTCCGGGCCTCAGTGGCCCTCCTCGCGGCCCCACGCCCCCCCCCCCATTAAGCTTGGATTGCATTCGATATGAGAGCGAGCGAGACGCCCAAGCCAAATGTCTTGTCTGGAGACCAATAAAGCCGCGCGCGCGCCGACTCTTTTCATTCGTTTCTATTTTGCATACCGAGTCTCGCTCGGCCCCCTCCGACAAATGTGTTTTCTCCTGAAAATTTCAGCGCGCCGGAAAAAGACGCATCACGAGTGCGTGCACGGAAGTTTTCCTCGGGCGAAAGTTGCACGGCTAAATTGGTGCATTACGAGTCGAACATATTGGAAAATATATCATCCTAACCAACATTTGTCCGTGATTAGTTTTTTCAGATCCCGAACACTCGGCCTTAGTATCGGGTTTCGATTCCAGAAAAAGACTCTTTTCGCATTAAATTAATAACATCATCCGAGAGAACGAGTCGAAAAATCCGAGCCGTCAAATGGGGAGATTCAATTTTCCCCCGCATGTGCAACGCTACTCGGCAAAAACTAGCCGTACTGCAAGAGCAGATTGCGCGTGGATTGAAAGAGCCGTGCGTCAACCTTTTTTTCCACGACTCGTTGACAGGATGTACGTGCACTTGACACGAGGGATGGAAAACACAACACTCGTGTAGCGGGAAAAAAAATACGCGTATGAACATAAATCCCGAGTGCTTCGAGGGTTCTTACAAATGGAGACTGGAGGCCGGGAAATAGCTTCGGCGATCAAAAATCTTCAGAACGATCCGATTGTACAACGTGGATTTTTCAACGCCTATCGTTTTGGAATGTCAAATTTTATTTTATTTTAGATTTTTTATAAATAATTACATCCTTGGATTTATTAATTCATATATGGTCCGATTAATTCAGAGTTAATATATTCAGAGTCCAATTGAAATATAAAAATATTATATCTCATGTCAAGATTATCATCATATTATGAATTAATTCTCGAGAGAAGTAATGATTATACCCGAGTTACCAACCGGTCCATTCTTAATGAGAAAATAAATTTAGTCTTACCTTCAATGAGCTGATCCAGCATCGCGTAAATATGGGACGTCGCTTCATCCGTCATGACCCAACCACCCGTTGTCATTTCTAATCGACCTTCTTTTACTAGTCTTCTCACGATCATCTTTTTCGTCGGATGAGCACTGCATATCACATAAAAATATTTTTTTCATCGAAGGCATACGAATAATTATGTGATAATTTATGCATAATTATATGCATCTATCTATTGACATACATTCACTATTTTATCTCGCTGTCGACTTCCGGGACTGATTAGGAATCATTGTAGCAAAGTACAAATACGTTTATACTTTTGATGAAAAGAAAATGAAAAAGCTATCACATTGAGGTAACTCAAGTATACAAAATATTTGGTACATTGTCCTATCATTCACTATTACCGTTGCATTACAACACGTATAGATATATACTGAAATGCTCACCTCTCCCACCATAAGGATAAAAAGGACACTTCGCTCCATATAAACGTCATGTTCTGCCATTGCTGCAGCTTCGTCACCATGTTATTCAAAATACTCCGAGTCGCGCTGTGGAAGTATTGTTCGAACGTTTTCAGCCATCCTGGGTCTGTGTGACTGTGTGGTACCAATATAACCTGAAACACACGAATAGGAAAAACTTCGTGAGGTCAAAATACGTAATGCAATACACCATCATACAGACGGAATATTCATGGAAAGAAATTCCGAATTCTATATATGAGAGTTGATTTCGATTCGAGCAGAAAATCGAATTATTTCCTCATTTAGAACGATAGAGTCTGTTTCAATATGCTTCGTTCATTTTGTTGTATCGATTCCCTCGATATACCAATGGATTATTCACATTTGGAATCTAACGCGCGAGGGTTGGAAAGGATCGTGGGTAAAAATGTGGATACACTGTGATACGCTCCCTCCCAACAAAAGGGCCGTGAAATCCCGCGTGGCGCTTAATTAATTTGCGGCTCGAGCCGAAATTACTCAGTAAACAGCAGCATCTCCAATTATCGGTAACAAGTTCGATTAAGCTGTTTGCGATGATTAAGCGGCATTTGGAAATACCCGCTCTCGTCGGCTCGACAAAAACACTCGCGAGATTCAGATTGAAATCGAATATTGAGAAGGGCAAAAACGGTCGAGCGAGAGTTGATAATCAGTGTGGGCCCGAAGGAAATCGATATCCGGTCGCTCTTAATCATCCTCGAAGACAGGAACTGCGCCGCTCTAAGCCTCTCTTGCTCTCTCGCTCTGCGCAGCCTATCTCTGTCTCGCTCAGGCGCCCTTCTCCACCCCACATTAATTAGCTTTGAAGGGTGCGTATGCAGCGAACTATACACCATAAATCCTACCGTTTCTCCAATATTCCCAATTTAATAATGATAGTGTCGTCAATAATAACCGCGGGATGAATTTTCGACTTCTGCAAAATGTTTTTCTCGCCGGTGAAAACGGGGGATGGAATAGAAGTTGCATTTTTTATCCGATGAATAATGCCGAAACGACGAATGGCGAGAGCTGGCGACGAAATGGTGATTTGTGGCCACTGAAAAGTTGCGCAAACTCGAGGCCAAATCGTCACTACAGCCTCCTCCTTAAAAAGTTCAATACTTGATCGCGAAAGTTCGGGATCCAGGCATAAACTTCCGCGACTGAATCCTAACTACTTCGCAATGTGCCTGAAATAATCGTTATATATGTTGTTGGACTACGTCATTCGTGATTCATCTTCCTTTCCAACAATTATGAATGAAGTCGAACGGACCGAGAATGAATAAACGAACGGAGAGTCTCGGATTGAAATAGACTTGCGTATCATGCATCATCGTTTCCGCGGCGTTACGTTGAAAAATTGACTAGCTCTTCTGGGGATAATCGACGGAGAAGGATAAGGCTGGCGGATAGTGAAATAAAATCAAGCGAAAGACAATAACACGAGAGGGGGAGAACCTCACGGAAGATGGATTAAAGGGAAATGTTGCGATCGAGCGCTATACACGCTGAAGTCTAATTTGTCGACGCCAGATTTATCTTCGCGTAGTAAAGCGTAAGAAAGAATTATGCTCTTATTGCATGCAAGATATTCATTATTATTCGAATTATTCGCGAGAGACGGAAAAAAACTTGGACCTCCACACTTCGGGGAATACTTCGAATTCTTGAGGATCGTAGTGCCAACGCGAGCCATATACCAGAAACTTCCGATAAGTATTCACTCATGATCAAGACGCCAAGGCTCGCTCGACTAGCGAGCCCTGAATAGTTCGCGTGCCCTCTCGTACGCGCGAAAATCAAAACGGCGACTCGGCGGATTCAGCTGCTCCCAGGACTGAGGTGAAGCTCGAGATCGATATTTTCCACGCGGAAAATCTAGCCGCGACATGCCATTATACAAAAGGTATGCGCGCGGAGATATCGCTCAGGACGAGATCCGCGAGGATCCGGAGCCGGGAACTTCCCGCGCTATGCAAGAATATATATGTATATATATATCCTCCGAGAGCAAGGCGGAGGCGTCTCGGGATTCGCTCGGATGCATAATATACCCGTTACAGGGTTCGCCTTGATTCGGCTGGCTTAAGGGATGTGGCAAATTGATTTTTACCAGTGGAATATTGTATTACGCGGTAATTTCATGTAATTATGCGAAATTCCTGCCGAGGTCGTAGCCGAGTGCTCGAAATCAATCCCCGCAAGAGTCTCATAACGCTGGACGAGGTTCACCGGAAGAGTAATTATCAACAACTCTGGATCAAACTAATTTGGACTGTTTGAGTATGGAAACCAATTTCTAGCATTACTCGCTATTCAAACTTTTTGTCTAGTTCATACTGCTTCTATGTTTCATGGAATAATAGTTCGAAGATCAAATCACATAATTAGGATATATCTACGACGCGATTCGACAATAACAGTATTCATAAAAGTGCTCTGAAATCCCGTGCGTGAAACTCCAAACTTCAGGATATTAATTTGAAATTCTTCAATTTCAGTTTCAAAGTGAAATTCTTCTTCAAGCGAGGCATTCATATTGAAAACTTAATCAAAAAGAGAAAGCAAAGGGAAGAGAGAACGGTGCAAAGGATGTGCCCTTTTTTCAAACAGTATAAGGGTTGTAAAAGAGGCAGCGAGACGAAAAACTCCCTGCTAAAAGGACCAGAGTCGTAAAACAATAACTTTGAATACACAAGTGGCAACTCAAAAGCACTTCCCTCCTATTCCCTATAGTTCTCTTTATTCGTCTTTCCTCCCTCCTCTCTTCAATTTCCCTTCTTCTTTCAAACGATAAATTCCTCGAACTTCCCCGATGCGAATATAGGCACCATTATCCGCAAACATAAAGTACGCGTGCGAGCTTGGGGAAAAAAAACACAGGGTATTACCGCGGTGAGCAAAGCGACGTAACAGGGACATTCACGGGGCAAAATGAGTTGGAAGAGACAACAAACTTCCCCGCGGATTCACGACGGAGGGGAAAAAAAATTTGCGTCAGTGAAAATTTCAAAATTTTCATTTGTATTCATGCTTTTGATACGCGAGAACCCGGACGAGTGTCCGGGCGAGGTTAACAAAGTGCGCGGTTGATACAATTTGCCTTTCAATCCAGTTCATTCTGTACTGCGCCAAATAACTTTCGGAAAATTCTTGTAGAGACTCAACGGAGCCCGACGAGATATTTCCGATGCTCTTTTTTTTTCCGAGAAAAAATGCGAGAAGGACTTGGCGTTGGCACCGAGAATACGCGGACTCGACTCTCGGGAGAGAGAATCTTTCGAGAGTCAGTGAGATGACGAGAGGAAATCGTTTTAAAATGAATAAACTAACGCTCTCAACGTTCCTTTGACGTACGCTCCTGGCAGAACCTACAGGTCGCTTGAGCTCGAAAAATCGGCCCCGTTACGCATGGCCACATCCGTCCCCTCGATGTCACAAAGACGGACGAGCGTATCGATTCGCTGTAATCTTCTTTCCTTCCGGTCATCGTCGCCAACAGGACAAACGCCCCGACTCGTTTTCTCTCTGTCGCTCGCACACACAGGCTCGTCGAGGTTTATATGAAGAATGGCTGTAAAAACGCCAGCCCCCACGATGTGGTCGCCGTCGCGGAGATAAATCGTAATGGGCTCTCGCCCGCGTCCATAGGGTTTTGTTCGCGGTCCGAGCTCTTCCTCCCCCTTCGGCAAAATGTACAAGAACACGCGGAGATTCTGTTAGTTGAAAATTGTAAAGAATGAAAGGCTCTTGACCATTAGTTTTGAAGAAGAAGAACTTTTATCAATGTCAGTGTATTGAAGCCGAGGAATCAATAAGGAGAAACGGACCCGTCGTTACGAAATTGTCTATTGCATGTACACAATTCTCACTCGACTCCGTGGTATAAGTTGGGAGAACTTTTGAAAATCGATGCACTCACTGATGGGTAATTGATAATTTTTGCGCGTAGAAAATCCATCCCGAGTTTTCTTCTATTCTGATAAGTTTTTTCAGAGCGGCTTTCCTTCCATGCATCAGCATATTCGTCATTCTATGTGTCCTACCCTTATTTCCATTTATCCAGCAACCTGTAAGCCTGTTTTTACGATCGGAGTTCTGGCATTCGTGAGCAATGACAAGGAACCAAATATCTTTTTTTTCAAACATCTAAGAAAGTTTACCCCGCCAGAGGACCAGAAGAGTATGTTTCCCTCTCTAACTGAATCTAGGTATCCTTTTTTTTTCCTCTCTTGTTTTTTTGTCCCCGCCTGGCAATTCCCTTGTAATTACAAAAAGATTTCTCTTCCAATTCAATAACACGACTTTTTACTACCCAATGCGCGTTTATCCCTTAAATAAAAAAGAAACAGAGAAAGAAGTGGGGACGATGCAATAGGCAGGGACGCTAAAGGGACGACATCTGCAGAAGATAGAATCTTTTATCCTGTTCCATTTATTCTTATGGACGCAGCGCGAGATACGTACTGGCTTACGAGAGAAATGTTCACTTCTAAAGTTGACATGAATCTCGTATTTGCCTTTCTTTACGAGGAAAGTTCTCTCGCGACGCGGTGATAAAATATACTCTCGTCGCTCATGATTTGATAATTTTGAGATAGCCAAAGAGAGTCCAGTGATTTCACCTGGTCGAAATCCGTCATTCGCGGATTTAAAAATTCGCGATTCGAGTATACAGAGAAGGTCAAAGCAGTTCTGCTCTCCACGCGTTCAGAGCTACAATCAGCATCAACGGCTCAACTCTCAAAGTTGCAGCGTGTGATGTATGTACCGACGCGCGCGAGATCTATCAGCCGCCAGTGAGACTCTCGTCGTCGACACGAATTAGGCCGGTCGCGGGAACAATCGTGCAGCGATGATCCGCGTGTATGCCTCGTCATCCTCCGGCACGGCGACGGCAAACTCGAGTACACCAGAGGGTGAGAGAGGCTTTGACGGGGGCATGCGGAGACGGGGCGGGCCGCACGGCCGTATTAGAGCGTCGGAGGTGGCGCGCGGCGTACGGCTCTCTCATGCATACCAATGAGTCGCTCGCGCACGTCTGAGAGCCACCAACTTCGACTTGGCTTTATCAAGTTCCGGGCGACAAGAATGTTCGTCGGTCAGTAATTAACGCCTGGCCATTCATCGAAAGTCCCTCTCTATCTCTCTCTCTATCTCTCTCGCACTCTTATTCTGTTAGCAATCTATGGCCAGAGCGTTTATTGCACGCTGTGGGACACCCACCTTGTCACTTTCGCGTCCTGGCTCACACTTCCATTTCGAGTCGGGGCTCGCAGGCTCGTATAACACGGTTATGAAGTGCGAGGCTCGTTCGCCTGGTTTACAACATCCCAAAATGGCATCGTGCTTGGATCAAAACGATGGCCGTTCATCCCATTTATGAGCCTTGGCCTTTCAATCGCAAATCATTCGATTCTTTTGTTGCTCTTCCGAAGAGAAATCATCGTCAGGAAGTGAAAGTTGAACTTTTGAATTGGACCACAGGACCTTTTGTTTTCGTAATCTAAGAGCCGAATAGGGTCGAATAGGAGATATATTCGTGGGTGCGTATTTTTGTTTAGCCCCGGTTAGAGGCAACAGCTTTCTCGTGTTTTCAGTGAGAGATTCTCAATACTGTTTGTGGGACAAGTGTCGGAAACAAATATTTTGGTGCGCGTTATATTGAGACAAAATGAAAATCACTTAATTACACAGGTATATTGTCATGTGGAATTAAGCTGGAAATTTTATATGTTTATAGTGCCTCTCAAAAAATATTTGATTTATAAAGCCTTTATACTCATGTGATGTAATTTAGAAATCCAAAGGACTCGAGAACATGTAATTACAACTTTACGATTAAAACGTATAGGTTAATTTCGAATGAATTCAAGCGTAAATTAGTGCTCCAAATCGAAATGAACCATTGCAATGCGCACGTAATTAATTAATGATCTCGGCCATGAAGTAAAAGCCGCACCTGAACGAGCCAATGTTCAAAGAAAATTTTGCTGGTGATAAATTTGAAAGAGTCCATCACATTGATTAGCACACACGTGTCGTTCTAAACAGTGAAAGAAATGCTTTGACAAAATGTTGGTATTTCCAGCAGTTTAGAGTAGTAGGAACGTATGCGCGTTTATATATTGCTTGTATACTGAAAATATCGGAGACGGTTCGACGGTTCGGGTTGGAATACGCGCATGTATATTTGTTCAAATATATGTTGTACACTAAAAATCGGGACAAAGACTAGATCGATTTGGCTGACCTTTTGGGAGGATTCGTATACGTACTCGTGAATTTATGTGGGTACATTTGGAAACTTCGAAACACCGACGAAAACCAGTGATTCGTATCAAACTTCGCAGAACTAAGTTCTATATACTCGATGAACGAAGCTTGTTTTCAAGAAATCATTACGAAATATTGCGTAAAAAGCATATCAGTCATCTCGTCCCTGGATATATTGCACTTCGATTCGCCTCGGATATTCACTTGGAAACGAAATAGGAAGGATCCGGCTAATGGATAATCATGATTCAGAAGTCTAGCAAGTATTAATCATCACTAGAGCAAACGTTAACACTTTTACAAGTGCCGGGCCATTTGCTCTCTGATAAATACAAGCGGGACATCCCCTGGCTCTCCGATCCTTCTTATACGGGGCGCACGGGAAGGAAGTCTCGGGAAACTTCGAGGGCGAGCGTTGAGACGAGAGGGTGCAAGACTCCCGGGAAAAGACCCCGACTCTGACCGAGTGAGATGAAAAGAAGAGGGGGGAGGGGGTGGATTCATGGCGATGGTAGCCCGGCAAATTTTCGCCCGTAGAAGATATTACACACATGCTGTGCTACACGGAGAAAAAAAATATCAGAACAGAGAGGCGAGGGACTTCGGGGATAAGGGATTATTCCAATACATATTTAAATCCAGCCGCGCACCGTAACGGGCCGGGTAAGTTGTTCGCTGATTTGTTTTGGTGGGAAGTCTGAGTATACAGTTACGAGAGTTAGAAGGGGTTAGAGGCAAGATTGACCCGAAGGCCACGCCTGCAAAATAATTTTAGTATACACTGGCTTCGATAATCCCCGTAGGTACTTGAAAAACAATTGGGCTAAACTTTTTGATACAGGGCATTCGAGCGTCCTTGTCGAGAATGTCGAAAGGAAAATTGGCAATTACTCTTTCGGTGCGGCTATTATCGCGGAAACTTATTGACGCCGAGTCGCTCGTAATGCAAGTCCACAACTCATTGTTGGATTTTACGCTGGCTGTCTGGATTTTATATATTTTCAATGAGTATTCTTATCCATGAAAACAAATCACTGTTACCCTTTCGCAGTTTAACGCAATTACTAACTCGAAGTCAAGAGAGAAGAGGAGACGTGAAAGATAAGGGGCCGCTGTTAAGCAATACGTAGCGGTGCAGAACATGGCTGAATCGTGCCTCGGATATTGCGGAGCTCGACTC
>CM037084.1:52562416-52599972 GCA_020882725.1 Aphelinus certus
GATCCACCTGAATAAACCTTACTGATGAGTCCTATCAGGTGGATCTAGGACGAAACGCGTAGTAGTATAATATTGAAATTAGTAGTCTATCTTTCATTACACAACCAAATAGTACTTTTACATACACATTTAAACTGGCACACACACAAAATATTATACTTTTAACATCATTTTTGGGTTTTTTTGATGAACATGTGTATGATACACGTGTTAAATTAAACAATTGTATTATACAATTGTTTTAATCGCCAATCAAATTGATTATTATAATCAATTTATTGGCAAACAACATCATCTTCCTCATTGCTGATAGATTCAATTATATGTCTGGATTTTAGTCGTATATAGAGGGCACAATTAATTAATGATATTTCCCTTTCGCAGTTTAACGCAATTACTAACTCGAAGTCAAGAGAGAAGAGGAGACGTGAAAGATAAGGGGTCGCTGTTAAGCAATACGTAGCGGTGCAGAACATGGCTGAATCGTGCCTCGGATATTGCGGAGCTCGACTCTCAGCAATATTTCTTCGTTAAGCCGCGAGATCGCGAGAGCTCGGGGAGGCTACGCAAATTGAGCCAATGACGCGAATATAGAAGAGAGCGAACTTGCGACTCGGCAACGTTTGCGTGTGCCCGCGCGTACCGATGAGATATAATGACGTTGAATTTATCTCGATAACGTGGTCCTGCCTTTCGTTGCCATACAAAATTCAGTCTCAAAAGTTTCCACGACAAAATCGCTTCGATTCCTTCTTTATCGAGTTTCGATGATCGATGTTAAAGCTCCCGGACCCGGAGTTTGTGGAAGACATTAATGGAGAGAATTAGGAGGATACTGACGATTATTCTAAGCTCATTCGAGAATAATGTGTTTCCTACGATATATGTTACATCGAATCATTCTTTTGAATCTATTATACTGTAACTTTGGCTATTCTACCTTTTCCGTAGTTTACGTCTAGCATAAATTACACTGCAGAATAAAATATTGATGGAATAGTCTTATCGATGTATACTCGATATTAATCGGTAACGATTTTTTATTTCGACCAGTCTAAACTACATGGTCATTTATCCATCTCATTTGTGTTACGAAGGACATATTTGTTTTCCAAAGCAATGTAATTACTGACTTTTCATTGTCGAATTGTTGAATACTCGTACAATTGTAATAAAACGCATCAGCTGACACCAGAGAGAAAATTCGAGCCAAAGGACACAATACAACGAATAAGTTCGATTTGAGTATCCACAAATTTAGTGTACACACGATTGCCTTGAATCGTAATAGAAAAATATGTTATATTCCAGCTAACAAAATAATTCTACGAAAACTATTTTTTGAAAGTAACATTGTAGCTGATGAGAAATATTGAGCTGATAGACGAAAAAGCAATTTATTTACAAAATAAAATAAAATGTAGATACTGCGAGCAGGTATCTAAAATTTGAAAAACATCGAACGTATTTCTTCTTCAATCGGATTTTCAATTGATCTCCATTCTAGATAAAAGGTTAATCTCGTTTTTGTTTGAAAACCCGGATTTACCGTGAAAAGAAAATGCCTCTCTAATTTGTCAATAAATATCCGGCTTAGAATGGGTCGGTTAATGAAAGGTCGTAAAAAAGCGAGACAAAGAGAAAAATAACAGAATACTGTTGCCAGGTCTACGAAAAATCAGGCATTTCACGTGAATTTTGAGATTTTTATGCACGATGCAATTTTGATATGATCCAAAATAAAAACAAATATTCAGATCACGGATGGTGAAAAGTGTGATAACAGCGCCACAATAACGTTTCCACTAGACCACCGCAGATATCTTTTTGAAGAAATGTTCAAGTATTTGTTTAACGCCCGCAGTACGAGTAGCAAAAAAATAAACGAATCCGGGCTGGCCATTTCGGCTCGTAACTACTTACAAGCATAAACAAGCCAATATTCTTCAATCTCCGCTAACAAGGTGATCCCGTAGTCGCGGTGAAAGGGAGCATGGGGCGCAATATTATACGAAGCAACGGAGCCGTTATATGCGCTGACGGGCAATTTGCCGACGCGTTGGGGCGTCGTCGTCGTCGTCGTCGTTTCGTTCGAATAATATGCGAGCCAGGCCGAGAACCCACCGAGCTCGTATTCATTCTTTTCGTTTTTTGGTTCTTTTTTTCCGCTGTTTTTTTTTTCGAAGGACGAACAAATAAAGAACAGCGAAGAGCGAACACGGCGAGAAATTTTCAGAAATTCATACACCCGTGGATGTTACAAGGGTACATTACTTGAATTTTAAAAATCACGAGGAATACGTAGGAATTAGCCTTCATGAATTTAGGACATAGAATTCCGAAAATATGTTTCTAATTATATAACATCATCGAATCAATTGAACAATGCGATTGTAACCCAACCATATCGAATATTCAATATAAATCCGACGATCACATTCGTATTACACAATCAATCATCAACTGAGTATCAATAGAAGCTCTACCCTGACAAAATGATAAACCCGTACTACCTTGTCATATGACAAACTGACAAACTGTTATGTAAGTAAGCGTTATCCGACACATCTGTTTGTTGTAGATTCGTCGCAATTAATTACTGGCTCGGGCGTTGGGGTACTCATTTCGGCTAACAATATTCAACCCACATGACAGGCCGTCAGAATTAAAGATGCCAATTGAAGGTGATTCAACCACAAAAGAGCGAAGCCCTCTGGCAAGCGACATCACGCAAATCCATTATCCGATTGCCGGAAAGGCGAGCGCGAGTGCGGAATTAGTCCTAACGACCGGTCGTTATACAGTTGGCCGATAAGTCGTTTCGTTGATTTGCGTTTATGCCCTATTATTCTCGGTTTAAAAATGGCCAAACTTACTTAGCAACTTTAACGTACAACCCACGGCTAATTACGTTATACAATATAACATCGTTATAATACTTCATTGCGGTGAGCCGACTGTTTTCGGATTCTTCGCACCCGATGATCTGGTAATAATTGAAAACTTCATAAATCACAAAAAGGTTATTAGAGGTTATTATATTAATAGAGAAAATGAAGAAGAAAAGAAGATTGTCAAAGGAAGAGGATATTATGGAAAAGGGAGTGTGTGACTTGAGAATTTACTAGAATTTCATCATGATTTTTCATTGAAAATCAAATTTTTCTTTTTTGGAACATACATCATGCGCACGCACATTTACATAAATACTGACATTCAAATGGATTGTTGAATTTGATTATGGGAAGTTCGTTCCTCGCTTATTGTTTGACCTTCGAATTTTTAATTTTAACACCATTTTGGCATTTTCCTCGAAGAGAAAGGAATATTGTTGGGTAAGCTCTCGAAATTGAACGTATGAACGTATATTCAGAATCAAATTCGATCCATCGCAAGGCAACTGATCCGCACGGGACCGACAGAACGAAATTATCTCGGGGCAACTTTGTCTCGTTTGAGCGGGATCAATTTTCTCGAGTAAGGCTGGCGCCGAAAGCACCTAGTCAGCACTGTTAGAGCCTGGGGAGCGAATTACCGTGGCGAGGCGCCGCCACGCACACACACACATACACACATACACATACACGAGCAAGGCTAGCGTTAATAATTTATGCAAGCGGCAAGATATTAACGGGGGCACGGTGTACTCTATCTCGGCGAGCTTACGCGTCGCTGCCGGCCTTGCCGTATCGCCGGCTCTTTTCACATCCAAAATTGAAAAGCTCACGATCGGGACGCCGCGTCAAATAACAGCTGTGCTTCGGGGCCGCGCACTTTTTAAGCTCCTTCAACCGCGTGGCGACTGAATTTTTCATAGACAATCTGGTGTTTGGAGCTCGTGGAATATACTTCACTACTCCGATATTCCGACTCTCGGTTTTCACTCAAACTTGCACACAGAACATCAAGATAATGTGCCGAGACGTTTTCTTCAAAATATGACTTCAACATTTTTCTCCGATGCAAAATATAATTTTTGAGCCAAAGTACAGACGAAGTCTGGTGCACATGAATATGGTAACCCGGCACCAGGGAAATGAGAAAGTGTAATAATGAAAATTGTCGTTGTACTATATTTCGGTGTGACAATGAGACTTTTTCATTTGTATAGTTTATTTGCACTATAATAGTGAAATACTATTTTTCAGTACTAGTTTTTTTAGTAAATATCTACTATTTTTATCGATTGTGCAATTGGTACTATTGAATAGTAGTTTCTCACATTTTTAGATTTAGAGAGTATAATCCTAATGCCGATGTACGGATAGGTGCGAATTTCACAACACAATTGTGACAAATGAACGGACTCGCTTTCAAAATGAGGCTCTGTTCGTTTTATTTAGACTTTCTTACTCCGAGGAATAGTACTTTGAAAAATCATACTTTTCCGAGGGAAAAACCCGAGGCTATCCAATAACGCCCACCTAATTTGAACAGGCACTACACATTGCGTTTGAAGCGAGTTTCTTAACGAGGCTCGTAGAGAATGAAAGGCCTTTATATGACCTTCCAAATAAACCAAATTGCATTGGATTTCAACTTTTCTACGCTGAGAAGTAGTATTAAAAAAACAATTGCCATTTACGACCATAAGAATTGTGAAATCGAGAGAAAAATCAATGATCTAGGGAGTGGTGGCCAAGACTATCAACATGTTGAAACTTGCAAGTTTCATTGTTATTGGTTAACCAGTGGCCTCATCCTCTTTTTGAAAGTTGATTAAAAAAACTTTTACTTACAGAAGGAAAATTAGATACAATGTGATTACCGAGTGTGAATCGTCTTATTGCATTTGTAATATTTTTGATATCATCTGACTTTTATAATTGAATATCACCGAATGAACCTCGTTTCCGAATATTAAATATCTTTTTGGTAAGGTTAAAAGTAGAGTCACCTCGACTTATACTTCTTTTCGACGGCACAAACGCTTAAGCTTTGGGGCGGCATTATTGCCATCAAAGGCAATCCTGTGTACAAAGTTTGTAAAATCGACAGGCAAACGCTGCAAGCCAAATTAAAGTGTCGTAGATAATTAAGAATTATCGAACGATTAAATATAATACTTTGATTGTTAGTTTCAAACTATTAACAATTTATCTCTCGATTATTTTGCCGTGTCCCGTGTTTTCGCTACCGCGGGTTTGCCTAATTAATCATTTCTTCTCGAGCAAACTTGGTCGACGTTATATATACGGGGGGCGCGGCCGAAAACGGAACCTAAAAATGCCGAAGTTGCCGTAGACGTTCCCTCCCCGCTGCACATTGTCGGTCGTGTTTTCGTACGTCCGGGCTTTGTGCCCGCCAACAATGGCCTGATGAGATGGCATTGTCGAACCCGTCCAACTCTATTTGTACCGATTGGCACGAAGCTGCACTTCTGGAGTTGCGTGCAGCGCCGACGCGGAAGTTGTCGGAGCCCCCGCGAGCACGCGCCTCTTTCATTGTTTGCGAATTTTACCCGAAGTAGAGCTTGCTCTTTTCACTTGTCTTGGCGGGAGCTCGGGGGAGAGGGAACAATTCTCCCTCGATACATAGACGGTTTTTTAATTAGTTCCCGTGAATTTTAACTCGATCGGAAGTATTGGACGCGAGTCAAAGTCACGCTCGATAAATTTCACTCTGGTTATAATTCAGTCGACGTTTTGTCGAAGATAATTTGTTGCGATTGATCGTAACGTTACGTGGAACTTTTGCGAAAAGTTCGACATTCACGAGGGAATAATAAGAAGAGTCGACAAAAGATAGAGAAAGTATCACTCGTATATTTTATGCTACGATTCCATTTATTTTATCTCTTCTATTTGCGTAGAAACGAACACGAATGAAAAACCATTCCAATTGATCCGAATGATCTGGCCACAACGCGACTAGGACTGGAACTGAAATCAATGAATCGATAGGTAAAACTGCGCACTCGAATAGAAACCATTGAAAGCAGTATCGATGCGTACCTTCGTTCTGATTTCAATACGTACAACAAACGGGGCAAACAAAGTGACTCTCAACGCACACACTCTTCAAAGTTCTCATCCTTACTGTGCTTTCTGAATATTAATGCGAACTCTTCTCGGGTTAATATTTTACGCCGAGAAAGAGCGCAGCAAATAGAATATATATAGAAACATTCAATTTCGCTCAGAACTATGGAGTTGTAATAAATCCCCTCCATCGCAGTTCGCCCTTTGATTAAATATTCTCGAGAATGTTAATTGAAGAAAGAAAAAAAGAAAAAAGGCTCGACGAGCAACTATACCGAACGAACAACAGCATCAGGAATCTCGCTGTGCGATTTCATTGCGCGCGAAAAAAAAATCGCAGCCACAGGCAAAAAGTGTAAAGTCTCGCGTAACTAATAAGTCCGGTAATTGCGCCGGCGCGGATGAATTTTATTATGCTCGCGGCATTCCGCGACAGCGCGTTTCGTCCTCGGGTATATTAATTCGTCACCCCACCGAGGGTTAGCGGCGCTTCGCAAAACTCGACACAGCTGGTCGGGATCGACAACTGGTTCACCCGCTAAACCGCTTTCTGCGGTCATTTTACTATTCGCAATTCGACGTTTGCTCGCGCACGTCTGTCATATATTTTTATATACCTGATTTATGAAGAGACATTTCGGACAGTGTTGGAAAATTCACTGTAACACGGCGTACAAAGTGAAATCATTCTGATTTACATCTCGATGGTATGGAAACGTATGCCCGTGACAGGTGTGCCGTAATTGTGTTAACTTGCATAGCCGCATAATAAATCGACTTTGTGTGATTTGGGATGAGGGATCGTAACGGCGACATCGAACGGAATATTTCCAATTTTCAGTGAGTCATAATTCTTGATAGAATTCATGAGTGTGAAGAACGGAACGAATAACGGATTCAGAGGCCAAAAATTTTTTTGTTGGGATGAGTATAACATGGTAATAGAAGGCTGCCCATAAAATTTGAGTAAGATCCCATGACCGGAACCACCCCTTCCGTCACCCTATCGCCCCCGCGAGTCTTCTTACAAGTCCCAAGGATCAAAAAAATTTGTAAAAGTTTAACAAAGCACCATGTCCGAAAATTCCTTTCTCTAATCAAATGGAAATTATGTCAGTGAAAGACAAGTAGAATTTCATCGGGATCGTATGCCTGGAACATCCCCTAAGATCACCAGCGATCTTGATTACATCATTTAATAGTCATGAATTCTGGATAAAATAATTACCGGCACTGAGATCACAACGATATAGCATCATTCAAGGATCTCATTCAAGAGCAGCGTTATATTCGTTGACGGCAAAACTGAACGCCAAGAGCAGTCAGATTAGTTCGAGAGTCTATAGGCTAGAATACGAGGCAGGTTCTGTCGTGCGAGTACACAAGTCACGCGCCCTGTTTTCGCGCCGAAATTGTTAACTTGGATACCCATTCTTCTACTCGTCGTCCCTTCCTATTTCTCAATACGTCGCGCGAGAGTTGAAAATATCTTGACGAGTTCAATGCTGCAACGAAGATGTCGCTCTCGGGACATCTAAAACTCCCGATAATTATTACTGCAATACGAATTCGTGACTTCGAGAGTTCGACAATAGCAATCTATCGACTTGCGTATTAACCAGGGTGCCGATAAATCGAACAATAAACTAAAACGACCGGGTGGAAAATTCGATCAAATTTTAATTTTTATCAACGTCTAGTTCGGTAACGAACATTTTCGATCTCGCGAATCTTGTTTTTTTCTCTTATTGCAAATCAGTCAAAAGTTGTCAATCTATTTTGCCCGCTCCAAGCTTGTTCCCGCGCGCGCGCCCCTCGGAGTGCCAGTCCGACTACACGGGATGGAAAAACACGGCGGAAGTATCGACGCTGGAGGCGTGGGTAATACTGAATCACTCAGGAGAGTGGATTTCCCGAGTTTGCTTAACGGATTGTGATGGACGAGGGCAGTACGCGGCAAGAAAGTTCAAAAGTTAGCGGGCGCGCGCGCGCGAAGTGGTCAGCTGGTAATTAACGCTCGGGCGAGCAAGCTTTCCGATGGGATACCCCGCCGAGGAAGTAGCGTGCAAAGAAAACTGATAGACGCTATGCGGGGGATATAGCCTGAGCGGTATAATGCATAAGCGTATTATACCGGCTATGCTTTTTACTCGCTATAATCCAGGAAAGTATTAATGAGCGATTGATGAAATTATTGTCGGGGCCAATGAGGTGGAAAAAGTTGGGGAAGAACCCAATTATAAGATGGTATAACTTTCGAAAGATAATAAACGACTTTGGCATTAGCTCTTTCTATTATCAGGCTCTTCCTCTTACCATGAATCACTCCTCTTTATTACTTTTAAATCGATATTAATTATTTCAATTATCCGGCTGAAAATTCCACCCCGCGAGTTCGGTTTCGGCATGAAAGACTACCTTTTGGATGGCCCTTGTGAAGAATTGCACTATTCAAAATTGAAATCCGCAGTAATACATCACTTTTAATTTCCTACGAGGAAAAATCACGTATTACTCCTGGAAGTAGATTTCGAAACACGAGTAGACAATACAGGGTCTAACAATTTCCTAAATAAAACATGAAAAGAAGATCAAAATCTAAATAAGTACAATACATCCTTCTCGAGGGTCGTCGCTTTGTTAGTTTACGTGCAAATCAAAGATAAAAGTCGGGCAAAGTATACACTTCTCGTAATCAACGGTGCAATCCCCGCCGAGAGAGACCGAGCCGAGGAATCCTGCAATTCTCCCAAGTAGATGGGACACAAGAAGAAAACACTTCGGCCCGAGGGCATTTCCAGCTCGGAGAGTGGGAACAGCTGATGACAGGAGAAACGCGGCACGTCCGAAAATTTAGCCGGGGACCAGAGAGCCGCCCGTCCCTCGCAATTCACGCGAGCGCGCCGGGAGAAAAAGGCGACAGACGTGCGAGGAGGGGTAGGAAGCGCGCGACAGAAGTCCCCGATCTTTGCTTCCGTAATCTTCGCGCACGCTGTTGACCGACACTCGCCGGCCCTGGTGGGCGCGATCGATAGGCTGACACAGCAAAGAGGTCACCGAGCGACGACGACGACGGGGGCGGCGGACCTTATTTTTCCCTCGCCTTTTTCCACTTCCGCCCCTCCGCTTGTCGGGCCTGTCGCTCGGAGACTATTCCGTTTCTCCGATATTTTCCAAAGACTCGTTCGCCAACAGACTGGCGAATGACGTTAATGATTCACGCCTCGGGTACTTCCTGCGTCTAATTTTGTCCTTTCTCCTCCTTCCTTCCGCTATATCCTCGTCCGTTCTATTTTCACTGTATGCACACGCGTCGCCCCGACGATGCAGTGTGCGGTGCAGTTGCGGAATCCTTGATATTCAAGACGCACGCGGTCGTTTTTTTTCTCCTTCCTCTTTCAGTTTTCTACTCCGAGCGTAGGGAACGCGAAATTTCGCCACGCGTGGGATGAAGCAGCGATTCGTTCGATTATATAATATACAGCGTTCGACTTTGGCGAGCAACAACCGAGCATTCGAATCCGTCGACTCGAGGTATGATCTAATATTCCGCGCAAACGAGACGGTAGATTCGCTGGGAAGAGGATTACCAAAGGGAGGACACGCGGCTGGAAACGCTTAGGTGCCCGCGCGACTAATTCTCTCGGCTGTCAGTCTTCCCCGTAACAGTCTCATTAAAATTCGCGGCTTTTGAAAAAGAGCACTTTGAGCGCATACAAAACGCACTCGTTAAGGGTCGGCGGAGAGAGAACGACGAGGTTTTCAATTTTTCACAGAGCCGCGCGGATAACAAGTGACCCCGACATTTTTTTTCTCAATTATACCGTGCGTCATTTCTCCCGAGCTCGGTCTGGTGCGCCGTGTACGCGGCGCCTTTGGCCCCCGTCTCGCCACTCGGCAATCACGCGGCTCGAGCTTCGAGGCAAATCAAAGGGGATTGGCTGCCATTATCCAGCGGGCCACGAAAGAATGAAGATTCTCACCGTCCGCCGGGATTTACCGTTGAATTCAATCGCGAAGAGGCTCCCTTAACCCAATTACGAGTCCGGCCGATAATAATTAATGAAGTGGTATTGGATCGGCGGCGGCGGCATCCCGTGCGACGGGAGCTTCATTAAAAATACCCAGGCGCCGTTTGTCGCGCACGCGGCCGAGTGTGTGTCGGACGAGCTAGCGGCAGAAATATTTATCGTTCCGGTTTGTCGTGGAGGGGGTGTTGAATCGGGCGACGGCAATGCCTCTCCCTCCCTTCCTCCGTTACTCATATTATCGTGAGCTCGCAACTTTACGGTCACGCCAGCCTCGTGTTTCAACGTCGCGACGCGATAACGAGCTTCTACCTGCAGTGTGACGGCGGCGCCCCCCTCCTCTAACCCCCTGAGCACCAGCCCGCGTAACTATTGTTAATTTTCTATTTAAATAAAAGCCGTCGGAGCAAGCCAGCGCGGGGAAAGTAATGTGATTTACGAGCCGCGCCGAAATGAAATACACTCGGGGGCGACGACAAATGCCGGCTGTTTGCCTAATGAGCGAGCGCTGCACCGAGGCAGAGCGAGAGAGAGAGAGAAAAGAGACCATACCCGGCACTACACCACTTCTCCCCTTTCTTTTCATTTGGCTCTTCTCGATCTTTTGTATTTTCCGAGTGAGCAAGTTCGCTGAAAATGTCCCACTCATCCGACGGATGCTGCTGAGCTTCGTTTAATGTGCTTAACTTCTTGAACGGCGGGCAAAAATAATACCCTTGAAATTCTATTAAGCTTAGAAGTTGAGAGGAACTCGAGGCGGGCGAAAAATATCCGTGTAACCCGGAGCGCCCGAGAATGTTTTTACACTTTGGATAATCATGCGCGTTTCGTGTGTCTCCTGGAACTCATTACGCTAGATGGAGTGATTATTCTTGTACAATGGGTACGACTTAAATACCACGAGGTCCAATAACAATGTACCTCGGACGGATCGCTTGCTATTCACTATGGCTACATTCAAATCTGTCTTTGCGCGCTTGATTCACACATGTAACAATTATTCAATTTCACAACTGATCGAATGAATTTCCATTCAATCCTTAGTTCACTTTCTCAAAGGGATGGTCCGATTGTCCTGAAATTTTTCACACAAGCCAATTTTCGCAAAATGTGCGGAAGTGACGATTTTCAATAGCAACCGTTATCTACATTCCCAAGAACCGTTGCTAAAACGTGGAAAAAAATTAATTCAAACTCATTCCCGCAATCTTCGATAGCTAATACTATCGAATAATTATAAGAATCTTCATGATTCTCAAGGGGAAATAAGCATCAGAATAAAATCAACTCGCGATATGTCCAAACGTAAATCCACAATCTACAAAACCTTCCATATCCAAGAGCTACCGCTGTCCACATCCTCAAAGGATCATACCAATTTTTTCAGCAACCGTATGTAAAGCGACCCGACAACCACGGCTCTTGCGACGAAAGCCGAGTCGTTATATCTCGAGATCTGACGATCATTCGGGCGCGGAACGATTAGTGAAACAAACGCGCTCGTGCGCGCGACACTGCATTAGCACGTCGGGCGGCAAAATTGAATCGGCCGTCAACGGCCAGTGAAACATGGCCTGGCCGTGCGTGAGGTCGCGTGCGCGCGTCATCGACACACGGGCACTTCGTCGAGCGGTCGCGTAATCGCCAAATTAAATCGCTGCGAGGGCGTTACTGCTTATACCAGCCCGATAAACATAGCGAGCGGCGAATTAAAAGCTCGGCCTCCTCGCGATATCGCGTCACGCCTCAAGACGCGAAGCGCGAACCTCCATGGGAGATTTACGACTGCGAGTCGGCTTACAATTTAATGGGGGGAGCGACTCGAGATCGCGCGCGGCTGATCGCGTCGCTGCCGACGTGGCTAAGAAGCGTCGCTGTGGATTTGACGTTGCCAGCGCGATTCGACGCGCGTATAGCTCGGCCCGCGCGCGGATTACGCGGATAAACGGATGCGAATCGTTAGGGACATCAGATAGCGAGTACGAAACGTTCGAGCGGAATTCAGCTCTGGAAGCTTTATATTGGCACGTGCAATATATAGATATCCAGGGCGAACTGTATGGAACTTTTCCGGGGCACGTGTACGTACTCTGTTGTTCCCTCCTCTTCGAATTCCAACCCACAAGCAGTTTTGCAAAGTGGCTTCATCCAAGTGGATGCAACCTTCTGAACTCGGCGCGGAGAAAAATCGTTAAGCTGCTGGCGCATACGAATGAGTTACCAAACTCCAAATCAGCTGGGTTTCGATCAAGCGAGCGAGGCGCGAGTCGCGTGGATGCTAAGTAAGATTGGAGCGGATATCAGGCGCATTCGTATGTGTGGAAAGCAGCTGCACTCGTTTCTTCACGCTCGAGAGCCAACTTCGCACCGAAGGCGCGGGATCTCTCATGGAAACTCGAGTTTTTTCCCTTTGAATTTCGATGAATTTTCATTTGGTATAACTCCGAGCTTGTATATTTACTGATCGAAGAATCATTCGAAAACTATCTATCGAGTTTTCAACTCAGAGCATATTGAGCAAGAACCGATCGATATCTCTGACTCGGAAACGTTATACCATGAAACTAACTTGAATTTGTTCGGAAATCTTTCCAATCTCTGGGCGGAATATTCTCGCAAAATGCGCACAAGAAAAAATTGAACATCAAACTTTTTTTTAATGTTTGTTAATGTATTGTTGCCGCTCCTGACCGTTGTGGAATCTAATTTCCACTATAACTCATCAGGCTACTGCAACCTTTCATTCGATCTTTCAGCGTCAAATCGTCGAAGAGCAATCAAAAGAGATTACTTCTTGATGAAACTTACCTTCAGTGGTGGCCTCCTAGGATCTTTTTTCAGCTCCGCATAGCGTCGTTCAAAACTGTCGTCCCAATACTCTCGACTTCTCATCCATGAAGGCTGCAACAGAGAAGAAACGTTATTAACCTGATTAATTTCGTGAGATATAAAAAGAAATGTACGACAAGCGATGGCAGTTAAAAAAAAACCGTCGGAAATCTCCGCACGGGCTGAGTACTATTATTATAGAAGTGTCGAGAGTTCTTTAATTTCATGTACCAGGAACAGATTGTTCATACACGTGAGTATTTTTCCATTAGTCGATAAAAATAATATTATACTCCAATAGAAAGTAAAATAGGTCATTCACACGTCAATCCAGTTTGGACGTGTTAAAATTATGATTTTCCTCATAAGTGCGATCAACAGTGAGCGACTTTCGACAGCAGGCTATCGCGTCGCCATTGTTCTTGAGCGTTATACCGGAAACGAAATAGAGCGAGTACCGAGAATGCACGAAAAGTATTTCGCGAAGGGGAGACCAGCTTTTCGACGAGCTGTGCATTGACGAGCAAACCGTACGCTTCTCATTCACGTCGGCGAAGCGCATTTTTGGAAAAGTGTGCGAGCCTGCCTTTTCCCCACTTTTTTTCGAGGTTAACGGGCCAATCGATGCCAGGCACCGTCATTCAATAGGGCCTTTAACGACTCCCGGCGGAATCGAGAGGAAGCACTCGGCATAAAAATCAGGACACGCTTGCGTCCCTTTTTCGACGTTCCTATTTTTTTTTTATCTTCTAATAGTCTTCCATTCTTCAGCCTCGTTTTCGGGACTACCTCTGCTCTCCGTCACACACTTTTTTTTCAATATCCGTAATTTTTGCCAACGTGCCGGAATTTCGGATAGATATACGCTGTACCAGCGCTCGACAGGCTAATGTCGTACTTTTCCATTGTCAGTAGTTTTTCTGCACCCTCGTTTAGCTGAAACCCCTGATGAATTGAATGACTGGAGTTATGTCTTTTCAAGATCATTACAGCGAGATCTGCCGCTATTGAAAAGCCAATTTATCAAAAGGTAAAGAGAGTTTATCGGTAAAGAGGAATTATTAAGTCTATTTGGTCTGCTAACAAAAGTATTAGTATTTCCTCTTTCTATCTAAAAAAGTGGAATGAATCATATATAGTGTAGCCACATTAGAATGTTTTGATCCAATAGCTATCAGCTGTAGCATTAGTATGAATTATTTACTATTAATTAATAACCCATTTTAATTTTAACTATCAATTTTTAACTCATCATGGCACTTCCTCAGAAATATATAACCACTATAAGAAAGATATTACTAAAGATCGATGCATCGAAAAATCCTAATTTCTCCAGAAACTTTTCCATGAGACATAGAGACTCAATATACCCAGAAAAATGTTAACAGATATGTTAAGTGGCTTACGAATTTCTGGTTATGATGTTTTATAGGTACTGAAATTTTCATGGCACCTTTTTCCAATTTCATTACAGTAGGTTAATTATTTTACTGTATTTAATATCCCTCAAACGCGTATGCATTTCTCGAAATGTTACTGAAAAACCGTTTTCCAATTTAATTTTCTTCACTGAAGAGAATCAAATATCATCATAACATCATTATCATTCAAATGAAGCCATTACACGTTCAAATGTCGCCCAAACGTGACATATTAACTTCCGCAAACGGGAGTTTCAAATGTTTTCGACATTTTTTCGGGAATCAATCTTACGGATGAATCTTCGCGAACAGATCAAAGGCGGAAATGAAAAACACACTCGATACATCCTTTGATCGTTGCTATAAAATCTTCCCCCGTCGCATGTAATTACTTACCCTTTTCCACGCGTTAAACAGGGAAAGTCCGGTATTCAAGCGGGTAAAGGGAGCTCGCGATTCCCGTCCGCTTGTGCAGCCCGACTAATAGGGCTCGCGTCGCTTGGAAATATTACGCGCTCTGTTGTGCGGATGCACGCGTGCGCGCGTGGCCAACGTTAATGTAGCGTAATTCCATCGGGTTCGCCCTCTGCTCTGGTTTTGTGCTTTATATTTTTGAAATATCGAGCCGCCTGCGCGCGAGCGCTTAATGAACCTATTCAGCGAGCGCACGCGCATGTGAAGATTCGTTCGAAAGTCGCGTTATGCGGCATGGCAGCTTTAATCGGATTCAATTTACCCTCCGTGAATACTTTTTCAACCGCTCCATACGTGCACGCAGCCGAGTTGAAAATGTATATGTATATCATAATGAACCTTTGGGAGACGGATTATTCCGATGTGGACTGGATCAATAAAGTGTCCGGCTAATGAAGAGGAATGGCAATTGGAAACACATTTTTCATCCATATTCATTTCCTAATTACGGGATTTATCATGGCTGACTGGTGACGTGAATTTAAATGACGCTCACTCGTGGAAAATTAAATTTTCCCCGAAGAATTTTTCAAGATTAATCTCACGGCGTTCTCTCCGAGGAACGATAAGATGGCAATTCGTCAGATATTGATGGAATACGTCGAGATGAGATCGAAATGTTTGATTGGTTTAAATTGTCCGGACTGTCCGACTACACTCTGAATTTTCTACTTGACAATGTTGTATTACATTCGATGTCACCTCTGGTCTGACAATATTATATTACCTCAAACCAGAGAGTCGTGAAAGAGTCCCCCGATAATAAAAGATTATTAATGTGCTTCGTAGAGTCGACCGAAAATTTGACAAATATGATATTACCACATTTGCAACCATTCCCAACTGCTCCGCTGCTCATTCCAATACATATAGCTCGTACATATAGGGTGCTGGAGTTCTTGTATCCGTGAAATTTACTGAATAAACGATAAATCCAGAAGCGGTAAATTCCAAAGGATATTGGATGACCACGAGAGAAATACAATTTCGCGCGGAGCTCATAAATCTATAGAGAATTCACGAGTCATCTAAAAATGGCGCCGCTAAAACAGCCGAGGGTCGGCAAACCGCGCGGCGGGCATATCGGGCCGCCGGCCCGGACGGCTTATTTCCGTGACAATCGGTCCGGGTCATTTCATCAAGACCGCAGGGGAAATTTTCGAGCGCGCGCGGGCGCGCACAGGTGGCGTGATTCAGCGCTGCCCGTCACGCCGGCAGTTGGTGTTCGTTCGGGTGTCGCGCGGGCGTGTGCGTTTATACCTGGGCGTCGTGCCGCTGACATAAATCTCTCGGCGCGGCTCGCGATATCTGCGGCCGGCACACGATTTCTCGCTCGCCCGCGAATTCTCTTATTTATGCCTTGCGGATCTGGCGTATCGCTAAATATGGAATGGCTCCCGTGCCGGCCCTTTATTTCACGCCACGGCTCGGCTCCCCTTAACTCGGATCGCTTGTCTTTGCTTGTTGCGGATAGGAATAACTGTCAAGGGACTGCCGGTTTTACCCCGTTTTTTTCTTCTTCCTCGTACGAATGAATTTCCGGAGCTGTATCAGCGTAGATAGGAGGCTTGACTTATGAACTCGTGACTCGAAATGTACAATCGTCGGGGGTGAAATAGAGTCGCGAAAACTTGATACGGTAATTCAAGAGTCACTCGGCGAGCGGAGCAAACATTCGCGTGTTGAATTTTTTCCGTATGCATATATCCAGCTGTTTCGGATTGAAAAAGAATTTTCTCCATTGGTGATTCGAGTGTTTAAGCTTACATTGCACAGTTCAGATGCGTTTCGTAGTCAAAATTGATTCGTCAAACATGGAAGTTATTTCACATAATTTTTACCGAATGAAAAGTTTCCAGTTTTCAGGGAAATGTGTTATCGAGCGAGAGACGAAGTAAGCATATCAAAAATTATATTCTAATTTCATATTGTTCGTTCGATTTCAAATGATAGTCCTTTCCATATTCACTGAACGAAAATCATGAGAGATTGACTTTCAAATTATGAGTGCATTTTATAGTGAGCCGGAGCGAGTCGAGTATCCTATACTTAAAGCTATACTCAAGCATAGGCTACTTGACTCGCTTCACGCTGACTATATAAATGCAGCCAAGGAACAAATATTTTCATTTCCAGAAGTATTATTATCCCCCTCTTATCTGTCTTCCTTCTCCTCGTAATTATACCTTCCTCCTAATTTGAATAATCAAAGTGTATCGAAGGAACAATTTTCTCTCGAATTTTCTTTCGAATAAAACTTGAATTTTCTCAAGTTTATATTCCAGTTGTCCATGCTGTAATCGTGACTAGAATCCATAAAAAAAGAATCATTCCGGTAAAATACAGACCGGCCGCGGTATAATTTCAGTTTTCCCGTTCCTTTTTTTTCCTCCTGTTGCTAACTCGTAGCAGAAGCATACAAAGTTAATCCCAACACTCGAAGCTACGAGAAGCTCGCGTTCGGAATTCAAAGGTTTAATAAGCATCCGCGGATGTGCGTCGAGCTCGGGGATCACCGCGCGTAAAAGAAAAAAAAAATAGGTACAAAAGCTCGCAGCTCAGGCGTTCGGAATAGAGGGAAATTCCTGAAGCGGTGTGGAGGAGCTTAACGCGAAAGCGCACGCGACATCCCGAGCTAGATAGCGATCTCGAGCTCGCAATTAATCACTATTTGCTCGGCCAAGTTCGCTTACAAAGTATGCCGACCGCCTGCAACACTTTGCCGAGGCGACCAAGAAAGCTCGCGCTAATGGTTTTCACGCGATACTCCACGCCGATAAGGCGAACGCAAATACCTAAGTGAAAGGGCTCATTCGTTTTGCCCGTCATTCCCTGAATCATCGAGACCTGATGTCCCGAGTGCGAGCGCACCGAGCGATGCATTTTTTAACGCTGGGATTTATGGGGGGTCACGAGTCCACTTTGCTAACTCGACTCGAATCTTACACTTTGTGCATCGAGTAATAATGTACATTTTGTTACAATTTTTCTCAGATTGAAGTCATTAGAAGGTTTTAGTGTGTCAGAGCAAGACTCTTGTAATCAAAATCGAGTAAATATATCACCGAACTTTTCGTAAAATAATTTTGGCCGTTCAGCACGAAGATAAATTTTACACCTCGAGAAATTCTACACGCGCTTGGGAGATCAGTTCAATTTTTATTTTTTATTTTTTTATTTATTTATTTATTTTTTTATTTTTTTTTTTTATCAGTTCAATTATATTCATTCTACATATATATGCTGAATAATTTATCACGAATTTCCAAATTTTCCATCCGAATTTCCAAACCTCACTACGCAGTATTAAAACATAAACGAGCACCCATTTATGGATCATTAGCAGCACCCACTCCAGACAAAACATCTCATCTCCGTTCGGCTCAAGTAGTTTGTCACTGATTTTGGTCAGCCGTTAATTTCAACTGTTTAAGAATTTCGCCATCGAGAGAAACCGAGACGCACAGGTCATTTTTTTTCTCTGTCGCGGCAGCTAAACAACACGAGACACTCGTATATATCCCGTTCTGGCTCGTTCGTGCCCGTTCAATAATAAATACGTGTTCACGCAAGGCCGAGTCGCATAGCGAGCGGAAACCGATGTCTCACGTATCTCAAAGGGCTCGGAAAGTTCGACGATGTGTGCGCAGTCTGCGGCTAACGGCTCAGCGCGGCCTGGCCGCAGAGCAGCATATCTTTGCAAATATGTTGCTGCCGGAGCACTCGACCGTGGCGCTTTTATGCACTTAGATCCGCGCTCGCACACGTGTATATACATGTTATACGAGCGTATATCGGAGTTGCCGAACTACGGTGACAGTCGCACGGTCAAACTTATTCCCGACGTGTGTATCTGATGGATTTGGCCGGAGCAGTTGTCCCGGACGGCGATGTGAGTTTCGCTGAATCATGCAAAGCATTCGCGAGTAGCTTCAGTTTTATCAGCGTATTATTATCGAGGCACGCTTGCGTCGCTATATGGACGTTTTATTATTGAAGAAGGATTATCGAAGGAATTAACTATGGAGATCCTTTTGGTCCTTCTATCGTGGATTGGAAAGATGAATATTCAAATGCGCTTTCTATTATTCAACTGGAGAAAAGTTTCTTTCAAGCGTATCATTCAAACGTTATTTCTTGTGTTCTTTTTTTATCACTGAACGGTACAATTATTAGATACGGCTTTTAGAAATAATTCACGTGAAAGACAAATGAAGGACGGGTAAGACTTCGACATGATTTAACGTCAAATGGAAAGTATTCCTCGCCCTAAATTGCCTTTTAATCGTTCGTACGGGAAGACTCGCCTAACAGTTTCATCAGTCGAAGATCGGGAGTTGTTGAAAAACTCATGAATGAAATTCGCAGCGTATCGAGCGAGGCCGAGCTCAATAAAAACTTACGAAATTTTTCCAATCCTTTGGATATATCGAGCAACATGAATATTGTATGGCGAAGAATGTACAACTGAATACATAGCCAGAAAATCGAGTTCCTTCGTATTTTTCCTCGACACAAAAGCTTTACACGCAGGAAATGTCTCCCAACAATGCGCATGCATCATTTATACGAGGATGCACGCGCGGCAAAGCATGGAAAGCACATCCATATCGATCTAGACTCTTGGATCGTCGAGGTGTCGGCTGGGCCCGAGCGGAGTGGCTTGTACGAGCAAGGGCTCGACTCCTTGGGCATTGAGCTCTCGGCCGAGGACGTGGGAAAAGAGTCGCGCGAGCCGTAGATCAAGAGTGGCTCAGCCCTTTAAGCAGCTCATCATTCACAATCAGCGGATGGGGAGCAGCTCACGACTAGGGTACACACAAGTCAAGCCGATCTGAGCCGGCCGGCTGGCCGCGGGGAGATTCACGATCTGGGGTATATGGCGCGCTCTTTAAAGATACGTCACACGGCGGCAGTAGCAGCAGCAGCAGGATATCTCCGACAAAAAGCCGGGATGTAAAAGAAAGCGGCGAAACGGGAAAGACTAGGCGCGGGCCAAAGAAGGGGGCGGCAGCGGCGCGCCAGGGCTCGGCAGCTATGATTTACGGCTTATCCGGGGGAGCTTCGTCGTCTCGCCCGCAAAATGTATGGAAATGCATTCTGCCTCGGAAATCCAGCCCGTCCCGGCCCGGGATCAGACTGCGAGTGAATAGCAAGCGGCCGACTGAGCCGCGCGGAAGCTCGAGCACCTCCGGCCCTGCAGGTGCAGGCCGCCGCCGCCTCCCTCTCGCGCCACACGAGCTCGCGCGCGCGAGCCTAGGTCTCCCCTTTTTTGTCGGCACTGTTGCGGACAAATCTGCGCGCCCTCAAAGGCACATCCACGGCCAACCAGCCTGTATGTTCGCCCCGCGAAATTGGACAAGAGACATACGCCACGTCGTTTTTCGTGTTTCGGTGTTTGTCGCGATTCAACGTTGGTTTCCTTTTATTCCAACTTGATAATTAGTTATTAGCGGTTGGCTGTATAAGGCCGTGGGATTAAGTTTTATCGTTGAGGTTTCTACGAGAAAATGTTACCGTACGTAAATGGAAATCTTTAATTTCGATCTTATAAACAGGTCTAATTTGAAGTTTTCAAAATTACCATCGTATTGAATAACCAAATTCGGACTTCAAAGCCTAAATTTGGTTTTCATCATGATGCACTATTACTATGCAAATTCCCGTTATTTGTAATCCAGCCACCCTTGGCAAAACAGTTTGAAATTCGCTGTCAGTGTAGATACAGCTCACAACGAAGGCCTATCGATCAATTAATCAAACGTTAATTTAAATGTAAGCTTATCACGAAAATTTTGGTTTTCATTAATTTTTTATAAACATTTTCCAATAAAAACTTAACACCAATGACAATTTTGTCGATTGAACTCAAGTAATAGACATTTAAAATCAGTCTTACAGTTCATAGTTTTTAATATTAGAATGTATTACTAAATCTAAAGATTCACACTGTAGTCTTTAGATCTAGAGATATATTTAGTAATATTTAGCAATATATTTGGTAATATTCATTTTCGAATATGGTACATGGACATATGTGACATGGTATATGAACAGCGATGAGGAACAGAAGGTGGCCAACCAATGATCCTGGCAAACGTTGAAATTTTTTTCTCTCGTATTTTGTTGATAAAATATTTCCTCATGGAGACCAATAAACTATTTATCTATTTATCTACTAAAATCTAATGTTAACAAAAACGATATAATTAGTAAAATAATGATTACAGGTTTTTCAACTCTATTCAAATGAAAACTTCATATCTGATTTAATCGAATAGTCAAGTGCTTAGAGGGCCTTTGAGCAATATTCAGGTCATGCGAAGCTTTTTGCGTCTAGACTGTTTAGCTGTTTCGAGACTTCAATGAGTTCAGGATTGACGACGTTGTCAAAGTTGTAAGCCTCATTCAGGCTTTTCGTGTCTATGCAGAGTTATCTGTTCTCTTGAACGTCTATAAGTAGTTGGTTATGGTCTCTGGCAATATTGTTCAATTATGCAAAGGCTCTAATAATCCTTTATGTTGAAGTAGAGTAGAATAGCACGTTGAATAAGTTTCTGAAATTACATAGAATCAAAAGAAATATTAGGAACTAAATTTTCATTGTCGATTATCACCAGAGTTATAAACCAACGACATCTTATAAAATCATCGATTGAGCTCCACATTTCATAGAATGTGCCCATTACAACCAAATCTCGATTGCGCTAAAGAAAATCACGGGTCACCGACTTCATTCTCACATGACACTCGTAAGCGAAATTAAATTTTACTCTGGCACTCATGACGAGAATTAATTAATTTCTTCTGAGCTGAACATAAAAAATAGGAAAAATCTGAAAACATTCAGAGTAGGTATTCATATAAGTATATGTCACAATATGCTTAAGAAAATCGTATGCTGCCGACGAAATAAGATACAAGCAAACCGAAAAAAGTGGATTTTGATGAATTTGATATGAATTTATGTGCTTATTTTTACTCAACTACGTGATATTTTTTTCTTTTCAAGTATTGATAAGTGACATTGAATCAGATTAATCTATCTTAGAACGTTAGAATTGGAAACATTCAGAAAATTCATTCAGCGCCGTAGGACCCCGCATTGGTACGCCACCCAACGCTCAAAGCCACCTAAAGGAAGATTTTTATGAGAAATGTGTGACGAATTCTCAGAGGATAATCCAATCAATCAACGGCTACTGCGGCGAGATTGTATAACTGTATTTTACGTTTCCGGCGATATTGGCAACCGTCAAAGTGCTAATGCCCGGCCGCGTCCATTCATTGGAGCTCTGGTATTATGAGAAAATCTCAGCGTTGCTATGGCTATGGAAGAAAAAAAAGATCTCTCCCATTCGACGTTCCCCGGCGGCGGCGGCGGGGGCGATAGAGTAGTCGCGCAGTTAAAAGCACGTAACGCGGGCGCATTTGCCGAAGGCGGAAACGGCGAGGCTAAGGCAGTTTACGGCACCGGCAACGGCTGCATCGACTCGCGGGTTATATCCTCCCTTCGGCCCACAATGGGCTTTGCGTACGCAGCGCTCGGGGGAGGCTCTAAGGAGATATTGCCGGGCAGACGTTAAGGTAAACTGTCGGCGGTCCCTCGCGGTTGCGTCCCCCCCGTGCGCGCCTCCCTCGCCCGGCGCCTCCCGACCGTCGACGGCACCGAGCAAGACGACGGACGCTCGAAAACGAACGAGGATCGACAGGCGAATCTGCCCAAGACCGCACCGCGGATAAAACCCTCGTCGCGTTTCCGAGAGGTTGGGGGACAGGCGCGACAAATATTGCCGACGGCATGCGGAGACGTACCGTATAGGGCTCCTATTGGAAGAGATACTCTCGAGATTCCTTACAGTAAAATCTTACTGTACTCATTGTACTCACTATGTACTACTGTACTACAGTGAATATTCACTTTGACTTACAATGAAAATCAATAACTGGAGTTACAGTTAAAAATCCAGTGATATTTCACTGTAATTACAGTGAAAAACGTTTCACTGAAGCACAACACAGTGGCCTTTTCACTGTAGGAAATTTCGAGAGGTAACAGAGGCAGAATCAAGATGATCAAGTTCATTCTGGCTAAACTTCTCCGGAGACATTCGATTTTCAGATACATACATTAGACCGAAGGATAGATTCGCGATTGGAAAAACAAAAAAACCCGGTTAGATTAAATCATTACAATCCAAAGTGCTTTTCTCTCGTGCGCGTGCTAAAAAATTCAACTGTATTACTCGGCTTAACTTTTTGAAACGGAAGTTTCGGAAACCTCTTCCACATTCCCGGGAATGTCCTTTTCCATTCTTTCTTTCCTCAGGGTGAAATTTTTTCTTTCGGTGTTCTACCCTGTTAGTTGAATGAATATACCAACGTTAACGTGATTTGTTCGCAAGAACATGTTTTCCGATAACAATGAAACGCATCGAGTCAACTTGTAGAATACTTAATTGAACAGCTAAACCTACGTCCCTGGATATAAAAATTTTTTTACGAACTGCTCTTGTCTCGCTTTGTGTACCGTTGATGTAACTGTTGAATTCGGATTAGAGTTTATAATGTCAACGTTAACCGATATTCTAAGTAGGTCCTCAGATTTTCAAAAATTCTAAACCACTCGCGCACAGCTTGACTATGATAGCGATAATTTTATTGCGCTGTATAGGGGTGGATCGTTGAGAATCAGGTCAATGAGCAGACATCACTGCTATTACAAGTTAATATTCCGCTTATAGCGAGCCGAACAAGCACACTACTCGAATAAACAGATCCCGAGAGAGGAAGACACCCCCCACCCCCACACGCGCGCACACACGTATGAATGGGAAATCAGAACAAGGCAGTCGTTGAGACAAAGAGGCGAAGGTGTCGTTGAGGAACTCGAAGGGCTTGGAGGAATGGCGATGGAACGGAAAGTGCGATAGAGGCACGCGCGCGAGTTTATGCGCTCCTAATTTAAACGACACGCACTCGGGAGTCGGCCCGAATTCAGCCTAAGCAACGACAGCCTAACCTTCGAATGGCGGCTATAATTTTGTGAAGCGACGAATTCGGGGCGCCGGCGCGTCACGTCTATTAAATCGCGACTCGCAGGCGCGCCCTGGAATTGGCGCTTAAATGCCACCGAGACGGAGAGTTACTCATTTACTTCGTGTAGGGTAGTTTGATCTGAAAATTGGCAAACTTTACTAGGCGCCCTCGCTACCGAGCCCCGTGAAAGAGAATCTCTGGCGAGATCTCGCCTAATTGAGCTTTATTTTATTCCTACGTATTTACCTGCGACGACAAGAGGTGACACGAATGGATTAGCAAAAAGTAACCAGCGCGGCGCCAGTATTCTCGACGGTCATAGAAGGTCAGATGCTTTGGAACATTTTTCTGTGCTTCGAGGGATTAAGTCGGAGACATTCGCGAGACTTCTGTAAATAGTTAGGTTGAGTCGCTTGGAATTCAACTGGTGGAAAAAAGTCCTTGGGTTACATCTCTATGAAAGTCTTTGCGCACGATACGAAAGCTGCTATTGGTGGCCTACTGGCTGTCGGACGAACTATTCGAAGCTTTAAAATCACTCGAGTTTTTAAGTAGTACGAGCAACTTGTATTGCTTCTGCTGTGGGAAAGCACTTCACGCTTTCAGAATGTTTTAGAAGGTTTCTTCTGGAAGAATCTTCGTTGCCAAAAAAAAGGACGGCCGACATACCTTTCTTTGGTCGTGTTTCGCAACTCCGAGAGTCGACTATACTCACTAGGTATACAAGAAAACTCCACCGTTAGACTCACCTGTAACAAAAAAAGAAATCACCTCGATTAATTTGAATTGTCTACATACCCGCGAGATCTAACGAATCCGCTATAACGATTGAAATTATCAAACAAGCGAGTTGAACGCTCGAGCCTCGTGATTTTCACACGAATTTCCGAACGCAAGGGCGTGAAATGCTCACCCAAGTTGCACAAGACTGGAATTACGATCCTGGTAACGAAAGCATCGGTTTTTGCATTTCTTCCAAACAAACGTGCATTACTATTTCCAACAATAATTCCCTGCAGGTTCGACAGTTCGCCGATACGCTGCTCGAACCTCGGCCAATAAACTTCTCTGGCATCTGCAAATCGTTTCTCACCGAGACGAGGAGAAAAAAGAAGTGGGGGGGGGGGAAAGAGGTCCGCTCGAGCAATATCGAGAGTGCAGCATCGCAGAGTCGGGCGCGGATATCACGCCGGTAATCAATGCTCGCGCGCCCCGTCGCTCCGTGATAAAGTGACGGGGGCGCGCGATCTCCTCGCGCCGCGCAGGATGACAATGCACTTTTGCCTCATCGGCCCCTGATGGACGAGGCGCTGCCGTCGCGCCACCCGGACTGCGCGTGACTGACACGGCCATCGATCGGCCGGCTGTCAATCTGCTCTCGCGATTTCCAACATTCATAAATTCGAATTAGCCGCCGCCGGCAGCGAGTAGCCGCGAACTGGGGAACGGGAGCGCGCCACACGAGATTCGAGGAATAAAGTGTGAAATCCCACCCGTATCGTTGGGTCAGCCGGTGAAAAAAAAGCGAGAAGTCAAACACGGGAAGAAGGTGCGAGCCGGAAACACAAGGAGAGAGAGAGAGAGAGAGAGCGTTTTGAATTATAGTCATCCGACGCGGAGACGACATTTTTCTCGACTCGCGAGAGAATCCATTGTCGCTCGCCGCGCGTCACGCTCGGATCTTTCTCTGCTTTTTTTCTCCTTCCTCCCCGGCTCCACAGGTAATTCAATTTTTACATCGTGCCTGCTACCCCCCCCCCCATACCGTGCGTGCTCCCCTTCGGTAGCCGCAAGGTAAAATCCCGCGCTCTCTCGCGAGGAGGTGGAATCATAATTGGCTCTTTGCCGTTATAATCTTTGCGCCGGGGGAAAGCTTTCAGCGTTATTATAATCTTAGCGGCGGGCGCGCAAGCCTCGATGGAAACTCACCCACGGGAGAATAATTTTCAACGAGACGTTATTCAATTATTATATATCCTGTGTATCAGCCTATACGTATACACGACGAGCCGCGGCGGCGGCGTAATTAAAATCCTCCCCCGCGGCTCCATTGAAAATTATCGTCTCTCGGTTTGTCCTAACAGTATTCAGTCGTCGTGTCGTTCTTCCTTTACATCTAGAAAATTGTACCTCGAATTGGGGCACGCGCGTGTCGCGGACTCTTGGCTTCTTTCAACCCGCCAAGACTCGGGGGGGAGAAGAATTTAAAAGGTCACTCCTCAGGGTGTATGTATACGGTTGCAAAGCTCGCGCACTCGTTATACACGCGCTTTCAGTAGCTGCAACGTGCGCTCGTGATTCAAAACGCATTTTAGCCCGCGCGCATACTCGCAAACAGCTCCGGCCCACCCATTTACACGTTCGCGCGCGACCCTTATCTCCTTGGTATATTCATTATCACGAGATTCAACGGGGAAGATCCTGGCAGATCCTCAAGTGCTTTCCAGTTTATATATACCTCTCGGCTTTATGAGATAGAGGATCCGCTCTCTCGCGAGAGCAGCGAGGGCAACTGCTGAGACGTCAGCTCGCGCGCGCGCGTGTATACGTGTATAGTCGGGCCGGGGGAGACGATCGCCCGAAGATAAGCCAGTGCGGCGCAGCTCGCGCGATAATAAACGATGCGAAGGCGGAGATACAGGAACGGCGACTGTAAAAGTGGCGCGCCCGTTGCAAGCAGTGCGCGCGACATCACTTGTATACAGCCCCCGAGTACTTTCATAAGAGTTTTCAGCTCTTCAGTATGTGTTCGTATACGAGTTGAGCGTATTCGTTCTCGGGGAGGTTTTGATGCGATATCAGTGGACTCATCCTCCCCCCCCCCCTCCGTGGAGGCGGGGGATTCAAACCGAAAAACGATGCGAGTAAGCACCGTTATCAATATCAGTTGCGTGAAAGGGAGTGTGTTATGAATGTCAAATATACGAATTTTTAATATTCTTTGCTCTCTATCTATCTACATATCTATCTACCTATCTATCTATCTCTCTCTCTCTCTCTTTCTCTTTGATCTGCTTCTAATTGGAATATAATGACGACACCAATATATTATCGCGAACCGTCGCTAATTAGCTGATTAAAAATGGCAAATCGGGCGCATGAAAAACATTCATTAAAAAGAAAATAAAGTCGAATCGTTTTGACACTAGCCGATCTGGGAGATGGATTTCAATGATAAGTTGGATATTTGGACATCGAGTGAAAGAATTGCATCCAATATCCCATGCTTTCATGATACATTTTCCAGATACTTTATATTCGTCATTATTAATTTTGTGTATTCATATGACTTTTGGATGTGATACGCTCCGCATCGTATGGAATCAATGAAATAATTAAAAAAAACTCTAATTTCCATCACGGAAGAAACGTTCTGTCGGAGTTTCATCAGAATCCAGAGTGCGCGCGGCGTCCTATCGATTGTCAAGACGAGGTCGACTAACTGAAAAATTGGCAAACGTTCCGTCGGTCGCAATCGCAGCATCGCGGGAAGCATCGGCTATTGGATTGGACGATGATTAATCCGGTCACGAGCAATATCCATCATCATCCCCGGCCCTTCGATCTCTTTCGCACGTTCGAAACACGCGGATCGGATACAAGCCAAGCCTCGGCTTTATCTCGGGCCGCTGGAGCGCGAATAATTGGCACCGAGCGCAAGAAAGAGACAGAGAGAGCCGCTAGAGGCTTGGCCGAGTCCGGTGCAGCAGCGCGCGGCTGTTGTTTTAGGCGAGTTGGAGTTGGCGAATGAGAAAGAGAGAGAGAGAGCGCGAGAGCGAGAGAGGAGGAGGACAACCGCCAGGCCACGAAAACGCCCGCGCAAATGGCATTGGCATACTTGTTCCCCGGCCAAAGTACACTCGACAAGTTCAAGTTACGAGTCGCTGCACCCCAATGCCCGAGATGCGCGTCTCCTCTCTTCCGCTCCTCCCCCCCCGACCCTCTCGAATTTCGTTTCTTCTGGGCGCGGGAGCGCCGTGGGTTTTTTCCCCCCGCGGCTCGTCTCCTTGGAAACTTTACAATTCTCCGCGCGCGCGGCGAGGAGCTCGGCCCACGGAGAAAGGAGTTTTGAACTCCGCGCCAAGATAACAAGACTTCTCGACATCTATCATATAGAGCGAAATTGTATTTTGCCCCGGCCCCTCCACGCGCACCCCCGCGCTCGCGTATTGTCAAACTTTATCGAGGAACAATGACGAGATCTGTGAGCCCTGCGCCTCTCGAGCGCCTCCTCCTCCTCCTCCGGGATTTAATTATTCACCAATGTGAAAGTTTGACGCCGAGCCTGTGCGTCTACAAAGCTACGAGGGCAATTTTTAACAGCTTCGTCGGACGGACTTGTACACTCTCGTCCCGATGGGTGCGTTCGCGTTTCTTTTCGATGAGCTGACTTGTTGCTTTATGCGGACGAACCCATATATTTATGCGTGTCTATATTTCACGTAAAGTGGTTTGTTTTTGGAAAAACGCGACAAGAATGTACCTATAGTATAATCAATTGAGATCTCGTCAAATTTTAGGAATATCAATACATCGTTCACTCGGAAGTGACTCATTTTCTCGTGGTTCACTCGTACTCATTGCAATTCAACGACTCTCGTAAATTTGATTAAATATTAAAATGTCGACGTACAAATTAATATTCAATGTGTACCTCCGAAGTTCATGTTGAACAACATGATGGACGTTTGATTCTTTATTCAACGCTGTCAAGTAATTTGAAAACAAAAAACAAGAGAATAAAACAAACATTCAGATTTCATTTGATTAATCCCAATAATGCCGAGGAAAAACAAAGTTCATCAAATAAAAAGACGGATAAAACAGTCTAATTCTGAAATGTAAAAATCTGGAATACAAAGGATATACGTATATATATTCTACTATGATAAATCATTCAGTCAGGCGACAGAGATATGATATGCTTAAAATCAAATGAGTCGAATGTGCTTGGGGAGATCCAAAACAAGCTCCAAGAAAATCGGTAATAAAGTTTTTGTCACCGCAGTGTATAAAAAGTAGCAGTAAAGATTGCTTAATGGCGAGGAAAAGAACGATAGTACAGGGGATTACCGCTACTACTCGCACTGCATGAATCACTTGGATTTATCGTACCTTGTTCTTTCCGAGCTGAATTATGTTTTCAATGGATGAACTCCAGAAAATAATTGTTTTTGTGGCCTGACCTCAATGTTTCTCCAAAACATTTGGGAGGCAAATTTTCTTTGTTTCAAAAAATGTTCACTGTCGGGTCAAGCCGTAGATAACGTTAATTCCTTCTTGCCCTGACATTGCATTCTTATCTGTTGTGATTATAATTTTATTTCATGATTTGACTCAATATTGAACGAAAAATTATCATCACTTTGAATAGGAAATATTTTTCAATTTGATGAAGTCTTCTTATGCACATACGAACGAACTTGGCACAATTCGCTATTTATAGCGATTTTTTAATCCGGTTGAGAAAAGCCGTTCATTCATCGATAGAATCGCTCGGCAGAAGCTAAATAACTGCAGCACTGCAAGGGGCAAATTAGCGCTGCTCCATGAGTGGCTTTACGTAATACTTGAACTCAGCATTGTGAACTTGTAATCGGCTTTACGTTACCTTGATTCTTCACCTTGTCACGACATCCGATCACAGTGACTGGGGTAAGATTAACCTGTTTCCCCCTATCTTGAATTGATGTCAGTGTTAATCAGTTGACACGCAAGAGGGTTATTTCTCTGAGTGAAATTATACGTGCTTTTTTCTTTCGGGACCTACTCAAGATTGGCAATGAACTGAAACCTTATAGTATACAAAGTCTAGCCATCGTTTAACCTAAAAAACTGACATTGACTTTAATTCATTAGGAAGATTGGAAGAGCAAACGTTAAATTGCGGCAATGAACTAATTTCCTGTATGAGTGATTCTTCGTCACGAACAGTTATTATGTCCAATATAACTCGAATATATCCTAAAATATCGAATAATTCAATATCGTAAACAAGTTTATCCATTAAATTTTCGTTAACCCAAACAAATGACCCGAATATAGAGATCGTCTTCACGGGAATCCACGAACACCTGTGTTTCTCTCAAAATCAACGAATCGTAAGTTGGATAACAACGGGGCCACCGACGTATAGCTTTCTCCTAGAGAAAGCGAAACGAACCACGCTCGGTCAAAAATTTCCAAATTGTTCGAGCGATGCGTATTAAAATTCATAAAACAAACAATGCGAAGTGGAATGGAATTTTCCACGAGTGATTTCCAAACGATTTGCCGAGGGTTCGGTGGGGCTACACGAGGACAGGCCGCGCTCGAGTTGACAATCAATATATTGACACGGGATGATCGTGGTTAACGCGAAAAGACGGCTGGCTCGGAGTGGCGGCACAATCGAAGTGGCAGAGAGAGAGAGTGAGAGAGCCCGCGACACGGGGCGAGGGTAGCCGGAAAATCCAGTGGCGAACTGAATCGGAAAATCGAAAGCGAGCGCGAGCGAATGCCCTTTCAGATAAGAGCAGTTGGCGACGGCGACGGCTATACGGTAGAACAGAGAAAAAGAATCGGAGCAGCAGCAGTAGAAGCAGCAGGGAGGCATCATCGCGGGAGCGCACGTTGCAGCGCCAGAAGCATCATCGGAAATCGATCATCCCGAAAATACTTGGCCGCGCTCCCCGGCTCGTGCCTCGGCCTTAATATTCGAGATTATCGGCTGCACACATCTCCCCCGAGCTGCAGCTCGGTCTGCGCGATTTGCCGGGCCCCGTTTGCTGGATTTCACCCACGCACACGACTATCGGGGATCTTCGCCCGATCGCAAGAACGGAAAAGCGCCTGACGTTGTTATTGGCGTGCGCCATGCGTGCGCGAGATTTATCTGATCGGCTCGAGAGCCCGCTGAAAGTTTGCTCGCGCACCCAACTGTTCTCGGGCGCATTCACGAGGATTCCCAAAGCCCCGAGTTTCACTGATATTTCCGCGCGGCCCGCCCCAAAGTACAGCATTGGAAATTCATAGTGCTGCTTCCCGCGTAGGCAACCTTTCCAAATGCGGATTCTTCGCTGTTGTTTCGGCGGCGCTCTCGACCGAGCAAACATTCTTCGGGAGACGGCTGTTTGTACTTTGGCGGAGCAGCGCCAAAGTACAATGCGACGCGAATCACGCGAGTATCGAGTAAAATTTCCGCAATTTAGTTCTTACGCACTCGACACGCGAGGCTTGCGGTTTATTGTGTTCTATAATCCGGTGTGCAATGAGGACCGTCACGTTTTGCACGCGCAAACTCGCGCGACAAACGCAAAACTGTATCATATCACGTTCGATTTCGATCGATCTGGAGCAATAACGCTATTTACACGATGATTGAAAGAGTAAAACGAACAAACGAATCGTATCCTGTGTTCCCAAGCAAAATTGCTAATTTTAAATTCTATCGCTAAAAGACGAGCTTCTGATCAGGTTCTTATTCCGCAAAGGGAAAAGTAGAAAACTCGATATTTCGAGATTGAAGTGTTTCGGCTAAAAAAAATTGAAATGAAAACGAAAGAGAGAAAAAGAGAAATTTCACTCGACTGATTTTTTTTTGAAAGCTGAATAAAGAATCTAAACTGAAATGCTCAAATATTGAGTGAGCAAAAATATCCGTTCTACAAAAAAGTTTGATTTTTATAGGATACTCGCAAGGCCTTGTAAGAAAACCAAAATTTCGCCAATATTGACTGACAATTTTATAAAACTGCAACAGGAGTCTTAAATATTCCTTGACCATTTTCGATGCGCTGTCAGGCGTAAAGCGTCGTTTGTGCCGCATTTCAAAATCACAGATTACATAAAACCGTCGTTTGTAAACGATCATACAGGTAGAAAACTGTTCCCTCCGATCGTGAGCCTTCGGCAACATATCAAACGAGGGTGTTCAACTCGAGGTTTCAACTCGAGTCGTGAGCGAGCCGCGCAGCGTCTGACCGGATCCATCTCGTTCCACTTCAAGCCAACGTCTTATCCCCCTGTAGCGAGTGTGTGGTACACGTCTCGGATCCGGCACCTGTGTCGCGCGCATAAAAAATCCCGGCTCGTGAGCCCCGCTAGACAAATAAACAGGGGCTCGCGTCTGCGAAAGCCCTTATCCAGCAGCAAACAGCGTCGCTCCGGGCTTTGATACGCAAATCAACGCCGCTCGATCCGCCTCGAAACATGTATGTGTATGTGTGTATATATATATATTCATGGCACGCGTGAGACGCGCGTAAACAGCCCGCTCGCGCGTGCGTGGGGGAGAGCAGGCTGTTTAACGCAACGCTTCCGGCTCGCTTCTCAAAGGGCGGGCGGGAATCGGGTGCTGGCGCGCCCAAGGAGGGCCGCTGAAAGAACGGATTAGCGGGCTCCGCCCGGCCGGCTTAATTGGCGCGATCCCGATCCTTTGTTTGACCCTCGCACTCGAAGGGACAAAGCCGCGCTCGCTGCGGGCAGGCGACTGCTGCACTGCCGCCCGCGGCTTTGTCCTCGCGTCGCGCGACGGGCTCTTTCAAACGATGTGTCGCTTGTTTCTCCGCGGCGGAGTTAACGCTGGCTGGGATTAAAGTTTCATTAGTTAGTTTCGTGCGTTAACGGGAAAATCTTTGAAGATTATGTATCCCGCGAGCGGCGCACGTCGATCGCAAATCGCCGGTTGTAGAATTTTGAGCTCGCGCGAAACAGCAGCGCGTTCCGAGTCGAAAAACGATGGATAAATTGTGACTAGGAAATTATGCGTATGACATTGTCTATGGGCAGGATCAAGGCATAGTTCGTAGCGACGTGTCTTACGAAGAAAGACACAACTCGCAATCTGTCCGCGAAGAAAGACACAACTCACAATCTAGCCGCAAAAAGGATACATGGCGCACACCCCAGAATTTTCCGACGTAAAAAAATATATGGAATGAGTAGGTTATCATTGACAAAAAAAAAACAAGCCTTTCCTACAATTTAAACTCTTTTTTCGTTAATATTCGCGGGAGAATAATTCCGACATTTGTCTTTCTTCGCGGACAGATTCAGTTATGTGTCTTTCTTCGTAAGACACGTCGGTATGGACAAGAGTTGACTTGCCTTGCAAAGTTTGTTGATCCAAAGATACAGTGATATTGAACATTTAGTAGGGATGATTTTTATTATTAAAAATTAACTCTCGAGCTTTCAATGATTGTTGAGAAACATTGATTCATCAATTCATGAACGTTTTTCATGTATAGCCTATGCCTTGTCTATGACTTTTCTGTGTCTAGTGAATATTTGCTATCACATAAATGATCTATAAAAGACCAGCGTATAAAAGTGAAAAAACACTGTATGAATGTAGATGAGTGATTAAATGAAACTGCAGTTAATTTTTCGTGTAATCAAATTGCTAGGCATAGATACATAATACATGGAGAACTCGTGTCCCTACGGACAGTGACTTTTATATGCCTAGTTAATTAATGTCAGTCCATTTCTAAGCATAATTTTTGAGGTTAATTTAGGTACAATTTTTTCACTCGGACGACATCCGATGACAAAATGGACAATGCAGTTGAGTTTTTGAAAGCACTAGAGATTTTTTGGAATCAGAACATATTGAATATAGATCCGTCGCAAAAAATTTCAACATTTGATATCCGAAGCTTATACGGAGCCAAAAATAATTTGTTACAAGTTATCTCACCTCAATCAGCAAGATTCGTTCATAAAGTATATAGCAAAGTGCGACAATATATTTCGACGTGTCTTACGAAGAAAGACACATCTCAAACTGTCCGCGAAGAAAGACACATCTCAATTTGTCCGCGAAGAAAGACACAACTCGCAATCTAGCCGCGAAGAAAGACACAACTCGCAATCTAGCCACGAAGAAAGACACAACTCGCGTCTGGCCGCAAAAAGGATACATGGCGCACATCCCACAATTTTCCGACGTGAAAAATATATGGAATGAAAGCTTAGAATGAGTAGGTTATCATTGACAATAAAACGAGGCTTTTCTACAGTTTAAACTCTTTTTTCGTTAATATTCGCGGGAGAATAATTCCGACATTTGTCTTTCTTCGTGGCTAGATTGCGAGTTGTGTCTTTCTTCGCGGACAGATTCGGATATGTGTCTTTCTTCGCGGACAGATTCAGTTATGTGTCTTTCTTCGTAAGACACGTCGATTTGATGAACGTTAGAAAATAACGATTGTCAATTTTAGAAATTCGTAAGAATATCGCTCTGCTGATACGATCCGACGAAAGTCGAGAATCAAATCGAAAAGTCTCGGTGAACAACCGAACAGATGCGATCGCGTATTCCGCTGGGTTGCGTCGCGTCAAATCGTATTTGATATGTTTATATCAAACACGTGCCCCCCGCTCGACGACGGAGCCCGGGACAATGCTGATCTGGCAAGTGCCCCCCACTGCGGTGCAGTGGCGTGCATTCAGCAATAATAAACCGCTAATTCAAAACCACCGCGTGAATCGCAAGCGACGCGAGCCCTTCGAGCTCGAGCTCCGCAAATTCATGCGTGCGTAAGCAGAAAGGAGGCGGGGGATAGGGTAAAAAAAGCCTCGCGAGCGAGCAGATTTTTCTTTTCCCGCGCGCATTGTTCCCGTCGCAGAATCTCTCGCGTTTCCTCAGCGATAATTCAAATGCGCACCATCCCTGACCGAGGCAGAGAGCAGCCGCATAGCCACGGAATTAATAATGCCGCGTGCGCGCGGGGCTCTTCCACACTAGGCACTCGTCGAGCTTCCCGCGAATTGTTGTTCGCCGAGCTCATATTGTTTGGGACGAGCACTTCCTCTTCGACGTCCCGATGCTCTTCCACCAGCGTCGCTCATACGACGGGACCCCGCGTGAATCGTATATTTTCGTTGGCAAAATTCGCACGACTCGTAGTATATTAACTCTCGAGAGGGAGATATGGCTATATCGCGAGATTTTATTGTCGGGAAGTGAACGAATTATTACAGTCTAGCGTAGTGTTATTGTAAAATAGGAAGTTCGATTGGCGAAAAGAAATAAAGTTGTCAATTTAGGCACGTGTGGGACATGCGTTCAATGCAAGAATTAATGTAGTCTGCAGGGTTTAATTGTTTTTTCTTTCTTTTAGTATGATTGATCTTGCGTTCTACTCACTGTGTATAGGCTTGATTGCTTACATCTACAAATTCTCACCTGCAACAGAAAAAACACATATATTTTTATTATTTTAGATCGACAGTAGCTATTTATAGAAATGGTTCTCCAGTAGAGTGTGAATCTTAATCAGACCATTTAATAAATATTAGATCGTACGATTTATTGCTATTTAACAATAGATAAAATTCATCTGTAGCTTACATTTTACTGAAAAAACTTCTCGTCACTCAATTATACAGTCTCAAAACTGCGAACAGATGATTTCCCTGTTTATTTAATTCGAAATATCCAAAACGCGATAAATTTTGACTCAGCAAACGTACAAACAATGCATGACATTGCAGATACTGTAACCAATATCATGTATAATACTTTGATATTCTGTTGGAATAACTAAAGGGAAATCGAGATAACCATCACGTAGGCAAAAAAAGTCTGACATATTCAAATAATACCTACGGCGTATTGACATATTTGCTAGAGTAAATATTGTATTGGTGTTGCACATCCGATATAAAATAATCTTTGTCAATAGACCTGCATTTTTTACAAATTTACCTGATTAGTTTTATGAGATATTTTTGTTTGTTGACCCATTTACTGAAAATAACTCGAACAAACAAAAAAATCACACGTGAATTCAATTCCACTTTTGTTTTTACTCATTCAATACGGTATCCTCCGTGACAATTACAGATACAGTTTTCGAAATTTGAATCATATACTTTTTGCAAGTGTGTGAAAATCAAGCTGCCGTGAAAAGTGTCAATCAGATGAAACGCAATGATCAGTATAGTTAAGATGCATGGGATCGAACGTTATCCCACTTTTAAAACAGTAATTGGAGTTAGGTGAAGTAATTCGGCCTACAGTATCATTTTCTCTATACATCTCTCAAAACTCTATGGGAATCCAATCAGAAGTAAGAGTAACTGGCACCCGGAAATTACATACGCTGCGAAGAATAAGGATAATAAAGGACTAATTACAAAGAAAAAAGTTAGAGCAGCGAATAGGACAAAAGCGTTTTACAATTCAAATGGGGGGCGAGCCGGCGGACATTGGTCAGAATCAATCTCGCCGGATTGAAGCGCCGAGCTGACACGCCTGTCATTAGCAGCGGAAGTTGTAAATTCGCGCGCTGTCTATATTTTGTATTGGCGAGTGCAGACTCCGAGTGCCATACCCGAACGATTTCCTGGCAGAAAATGAGTATTGCACGCGCTACCCGGCCTCGGCTGGCCCGATCGGAAATTAGGAACGCGCGAGTTGGCTGAATAAATATCACGGCAATTTGCGCGGCGGCTTAATGGAAATGCAAGTTGAGCGAGCGTGGTTTACTTCCGTTTATTTCACCCTCGGCCCAGGGGGGGGGCACCTCCGTTTCGCTCTCTTTCCATTCATGCCGCCTTTTTTTCTGTCCTTTCCATACATACGTGGCGGTACACGATGCTTTATGTGTCCTCGTAGTTCAGCCGACTGATTCGATTGCATCGAGTCAAAACGTATATTGTTCAAAATGTTTTCGTTGACTTTTTGTTTTGTTGACGCAAGTTCCGAACTGTTTCACGTCGACAAGTTATCTCTACGCGATTGCAAGGCTTGAATCCGAGTTTTATGTCGAGTCCCCTCGATTCGGGAAGTTTTTTACAGATAGGTAACGATCGTGACTTTCATATTGTGTTATATTTTATAGACGCACTTGGTAATGATATGGCGAAAAGTGTCTGATCAAGTTAAAGTTCGATTTTTCGAGGTTATAGAATTGATAGTTGCTCCAATAAGAGTTGTACAACATGCCCAAATTCGAATAACCAAGAAATTGGGAGTTTGGGTCAGACTCATTGGACAATGTATGAATACGAATCTCACAATATTTCTCTCTTATTGATTGTGTACTGTCTTTCAGTTACTTTGAAGTTAAATAATTTTTCTTTTATGGTTGTGTTTTCACCCTCCATTCTTCAAAGATCGTAACTATCACCAATTTAATTTTTCTTTTCTTTCTTCTCTATATCTTCTTGCTAACATTAAATCGTGAGTTTGGTATGTTAAATTAATCTTGATATTATAATCTTGGTCCCAAGCTATTGAAATTTTCACTCGATTTCAACTACAGATTTTAGTCGACTTTATTGAATCAGAATATAGAGTTCCAGTGCGATTCCGTAATAGGGAACTTGCGTGACATTTAATTTACCGAATATTTCAATTTTTCCTGGAAGAGTATGCTAAAATAATAAGATTCCCAAGAGCGATTTTTTTTATCATCATTTTTCGATTTTTTACAATCGATTGAAATTTCGTGATTTTTGAACGCTGCTGACGTCACCACGTCTTTCGCGGGCGAACGGCGCGGTGGCGTGTATATATCTATATATATGGGCGTAGCAGAATATAGTATTCAACAGCATATGTAAACAATAGCTTATAGAAATCAGAGATACAAATGTCGACCAAAATCAAGCTTGATTTTGTCGAAAGGCAGCTCCGAAAATTTGCCTGATGTAAGTTTAGACATGTTATTAGAGTTTGCGAGTGAAAATGAAAATTACAGTGGTGCTGAAATGCGAGGCGTTAAAACAATGAGGTTAGTTTTGTTTGTTGATGGTTTTCTCATAAGGTTGAACCAAGAGACTTGGAGATC
>CM037084.1:52599992-52641022 GCA_020882725.1 Aphelinus certus
ATTGTCGGGCTGTTTTCTTCAACTCTTGTCAGAACGTTCTCTTACGTAGAATCGCGGTTTAAATGAAGGAAATAATATTTCAAAAAGAAAAATGTTTTTCTATGCCATTCTGATAGTTATATGAAGATGGGAAAATCCCAAAACAAACAAAGAACGGAAATAGTAATAGTATATGAAGGAAAAATTAGCAATGGATGACAATTCAATAATTCCGAGATTTGTATTTAAAAAAAAAGATTGGCAGAGGAGAAATTGGTAGCATAAAAAGAAGCTCATTGTTTTTCTTAATCTGGAAAATGCAACTACTAATTTGAGTAAGAGGGGAACGCATACAAATCTTACAAAAACTACGACATTAACATAAAGTACGTGCTGTGACGTTTTCTGCTGAAATCGTATGAAAAACTACATACTCAAAACTAGTTCCTATACAATTTGCGTTAAAGAAACCTCCGGAGCCCGCAGCCCGATTCACTTTCGCAAAAGTGGAAAAATGAAAAAATGATCAGCTGAAGGGGCCAGCGGCTCGTGAGTCGGAGGGGTATGCAAAATGCAAGAAAGAGAAAGAACACGCGCACAGTGGGGGCATTAAAGATAGAACGCAATGAAGGCACAATGAGGCGCATAAGAGCACAAGCGTCGCATGGACTGGAAGGAGACGTGAGCGGAGGGAAGGGACCGAGATCTTTGGTCCAGACTTGTTGAGACCCATTAAGTCGCGAGAGTGCTGCTCGAGAAAATACACAAGGCAACTCCCCCTTGGGAGACCAGCGGCGCGGGGTTAATAACCGACGGGTAAACCGTGTACACGTTTCTCCCCTTTCCGTTTCTTTCCCTCTCTGTTTTGACCATTTCTTTTCATTATTCTCGACTGAGTATACTTACATGGACCGCAGCCGGTCTCGCTCTCATTCTCTGACCCCCCCCTCTCCCTCCTCCCCCGTCCCTCGGCTCGAAGAACCCGGCTATTTATGCGCGAAAAGTGGATTTAATGAAAGAACATTCATGCGAGGCTGTTGCACCGAGTTCGTCCCTACCGGGCGCTGCGCCCTGACATGATTGATCTCTTTCATTTGTCGCGCTCGATTGAAAGGAGCCGTTCCGAGAGTGCGTTTACTTACGGTGTTGATTGACGGACGTGCCGGCTTCTTCTGTCCTCTAATCAGATGAATTGGAAAAGTGCCGAGGGGCTCGATTAAGTTGATAATTTGAAGAGCGAGCCATTTCCGGAGCCTCGCGGCTGTACCAATGCTATGAGAAGCTGGTTCAACATGCGCATTCGATATGAATGAAAAGTAGCGGCACGTGTAATATCGCTCCAGTTCTTTTTGCAATTTCGTTCGTTGTGTATACGTGTATTGATATAGAAGTGGTGGCTGAGTAAAGATTTGAGAAAAATATTTCGGTACGTAACAGCACAATGGCGCACCCGGCAACACGGTCAACGTTGCCCCTCGTAGTATTTTTACAATTTCAATTGTATTCATACGTTGAAATAGTAAAACCTCATTTTCCTGTAAATCCCGGCTTGAAGCCAAATTGAGAGCCTTCCGTCTCTTACCGTCTGGCTTTTTATTTTTCATTTACGTTTCTCAGTTTTCTATTCACGTAAAGGTTGTCCGTAACAAAATAATGTTTTTTTTCCGTTACATTTTTTTCTCAATATGTTTCTTTGTATAATTATGGAAAAAAACCTCTGCATAAGTTTACTGAGAATTCAACAGAAATTTCGTTAAACATAAACTTTGAAAATCCGTCGTTATCGAGAACTTAATGAGGTAAATTCAATAGAAAATTACGACATACGCTGATTTTCATCGTCTGCATAATAATGATGAGAATTACAATAATCATAAAACGAAAAAGATGAATTGTGTTGGGAATGAGATGCACTTGGTGAGTTCTAGCGGATGACACATTTTGCTGGAACAAAAGTCTCCGAGAGCTCGGCACCATTTAGCATTTCCTCGTTCGTGGGATAAAAAAGCTCAGAGGGAAAAGTACGTGGGAGCTGCGAGATGACGCTAGAATTCGAGTAAAGAAAGGAGTAAAGGATTCGAGAGAACTACCAAGCGGATAATTCAAAAAGTCACGAGCAGGATATGTTTCTTTTTCAGGTACTTATGCACTCGAACGATTGTTGTTTGAGTAAAGAAATATTTAAAACGAAAAAAAGTGCGAACCTTTTGTATTTTTTAAATACTTTGGCGAAACTCAACGTTGGAAGTTATATTGTATGAAGTCTATATCAAAAAAAATTTTGATGTTATTTTGATTAAAATGAGCTTTAAAGAAAATTCTTCAACGATTGTTAACAGTTATATATTCAAAATTAGTTTTTCCATTTTTTTTGCTCAAGGTAATCAAAATTTAATTGCAGTTCTTGTTGATAAATGGTCGAAAATTATCCAAATTATGAACATAAATGAGCAGGTTGAGCAAGGATGAGGTATAGAAAGAGGAAAACTATTCTCATATGTGGAAGTTGCTCGTTTCCAGAACAGACTCTGCTATTCAGTATTTCAGTCAATTTTTTCGCATTTCACGGACTGACACAGGAAGCATTTTTGAGAATGAAAGAGGTTCTACTGAAGCACCGCGGAGCTCTTCTCCCCTCGTACGGGAGTATTTCTACAGTTACATTTCTCATTACTAAGCTAGTGGGCTACACATACTCTGTCAGAATGAATGTTTGATGCTCATTTGTTAAGAACACTTGAGTGTAATCTAAAAAGTGTTATTGACATGAATTGAAAAAAATGAAGAAAGAAATTTACAAACATTAAAGTTAATCCACAAGTATATTCAAATGACAAATAATTATTTCCCATGCTTTAACACCAGTTTAAACGACAAATATTGATTTATCGAGCTTGGTGACCCATAACACTGAAAGTGATATTAAAAAACTTCTACCACTACCCTATAAGATTGGAATAATAGATATTGCATATAAGTACATTTTTACTATTTTTTTAGTTGAACTGCTTCTATCAGTTATGCAATTTCTACTAATGAATAGCAGTATTTTATTATTTTAAATTTAGAGTGCATGGTTCGCCAAGCCAGATAAATCAATGGTTGTTATAACCTTGATTACATTTACATACACGACATGAGAATTGTGTATTCTGACGTTTGACGATAAAACATGGAGGGAATCGAATTGTTTGTCAAGAGTCGCGAATTCGAAAGCGAGAATCTACGCTCAATGGACAACGGAATGTGATAAAATTGTTTTGATGGATTTCCCCGGCGAAATTAGCTCTATCATATTTTCACTCTACCACTCTCGGCCGACGCATCTAAATCATTCGAATGAACTCATTCATTCGAGTCGCGAGCTGCGGCAATGTCACATTTCATGTTCAGCGCGGCGATACAATCAATCTCGCAACGGCGAAGTCATCCGCGGCTAAAAAATCGGAGCCGTCGTCAAGCCGCTTTTTTCCCTTTCTCGTGTGGATTTCGATCGCGAAGTGCGCACCAGCCGTCTAGCACATGCACACGGGTCATTAACATCGAAACAGCCCGAGATGAATATACACAGCTGGGCTAATTTGGCTGTGCGAACGCACATAAATCGTTGATGGGAAGGTGTCAGGTGGAAACGGGTCGCGTGACTCCGGGTGATATCTCAACGTGCGACGCGCCTCAAAAAACTCGTCCGGCCGATACGTTCCCGGTATTTAAGAAGCAGTCATGAAATTATTGCGAGTGAGGCGGCTGGCGTCTTTATTCGCCCGCCCGGCACGATATGCGCCCCCACGAGGCAGCCCCGTACTTACTTCGTTCTCGCCTCGTTTTACTATACGTTTTATGCGATGCTTTTACGACTGATGCCTATAATTTATGGCACGAATAAATACGGGCTTCCCGTCTTGTTTTTCGGGTAGACATGTATGCTTGCGTATGGACATTTTCAGTATATTATTTCGTTGTAAATTTCAATTTCCAATGAAAATTAAGTTTCCAATGGCGTATATTCATGCAGTTTTAGAGTGAAGATTTAGGGTCTTATTTTCTTATTTTCCAGCCATCATATTATCTCCTCGCATATTTTTCTCTCGGCTCAAAATATATCGTAAAGCATAATTCTATCAAAAACTTGGGCGAATAAAACATTTACACCGGCGATTTGAATATGTTTATAGATACACAAAAAACTATGATTTGCAAAATAGAATTTCCAATTGTCCAACTCTTCCGAAAGCGTTCAGAACAATCGAAAATGAAGCGTAGACAGTAATAATAACCAGATATTCAATTTATTTCTGAGCGAGGAGAAAAAAACGCACGCAAAGCACCAAATCGTTTCAATTCTCCAATTCACGTACCGCAGCAAGGTGTCGGTAAATGGAATACGCTTTCGCGTGACGAACGGGATTTGCTTTAATTTGATCTACTGCACCGATCAGGAACATTCGATTTTTTTCTCTCGTTTCTGACAAAGACACAATGAATGAGCTGCGCCAAGGACGGAGAGAGAAATCGGCGAAAAAAACGCTGAAAACCATCAGATTTGAAAACCAATCTCGCGTGACAATGTACCGACACTCTGCACCAACAAAACCTTCAACCGGATCGAGCCTTTCACGACAAGGATAAGGGCGAGGGTAGAGCCGATTAACGAAATGGAGCAGTGAATGTCTAACTGGATAAACTAATGAGTAAGTATCGGTTTGATCAGATGAATTTATAGATCGCAATGTTTGCGAATTCAATTTTTTCAAAAGCAATTTATACTCGAGAGGTTATCAAAGAAAACAATTATAAGCCAAATCTAGTGTATAATTTATGAATTGGATTGAATTTATGTTTTAAATATCTTGATGGAGTTATTAACTCATCTAAGTGTAGGATAATTCAAAAAGTAGACGGATGATAGTACAGCAAACTTTGCCCCAGTTTTCATCTCGACTAATATTTTTTGATCCATTTATTTTTCTTAATCCACAAACTCATTAGTATCATGTCTAAATCTTTTGACTTCAATCATCAAGATTTGAACTTTCCTACCAGAAGTTATCCTGATAAGAAATAAAATTAATAAAGTTAGTGAAAATCCTCAACTCAATACTAAAGTTTCCAGTAACTTATTAAACAAAACATGCTGAATTTCGGACAATTATATTTCCATATTTTATTTCTGATGAGTGAACTTAGCAGTCTCTATTTCAGAGGTTTTACGGAAACAAAATCAAGGCTAGCAACCACACTTATAAAATTGAACTTCTATGTTCAAAATCAAGATTAGAACATGAAAATATAGAAATAACAAAACAAATGCTTCCATCATCGGAATTAAGCTCAATTAAATATCGAAGAGAAAGTGAAATCGACTATACTCGAATCATGAAGCGTGAATTTCCCCGCTTCAAGTAGTGATAAGTATTTGAAATGAATAAAACTTCAAGAGTGCTGTTGAAATCAGTGATCGAATAGTATACCCAGCATAAAACCACTCTGAAACTTGATCCTCGTAGCAAGTTCAAGTTTGGCATTTATCAAGTTCACGGTATTACGTGGGCGATTACCGACTTTACGAACGCGATCCGTATTCCGTGAGCGTATGATTATCGCGATTCTTCAGGAACGTATTAATTTATTTTCCAAACTGAAAACAAACGAACAAACGATATGTTACGCGGTAAACGTCGCGAAACGCAGCTCGAAATGATAAACACGCATTGAGAGGTTTAATTCAAGATTTAAAAACCTTTTCCAAATTAATCATCGAAATACGGGCAAGCGCGTAAATAGCATGGATTCGAATGAATATTTTCCAAAGCCCGAAATATTTCCCCTACTCGCTTGGCTTGATCCCCAAAGGCTTTAGGAGCGCGCGCGGACACGAGACCGGCACAATAACTCGCGCCTCGATCCTTTTAGCCAAATAGCTCATGTATAAAACACAACAAATCGAATCCACCCGACAAAACTCAAAGGAATATAATTTCCCCAAAGCGTGAAAAAGCGACGCGCAACAATCCCTCCCTTGAGCGAATGGCTATACACCGGCAGGGTCGTGTATTAGCATTCAGAAGTAATAAAGACATGCCTTAAAACGAAAAACAACGACGACAGATCAAGGGAGCGATGGTCGCGTTCAGACCTCGTAACTACGGGAGCGGCGCGCGCGTCCGCTCATATCACGATAATCCCCGGCGTAAAAAATATCGAGCCGAGCGGTCGTATGAAGCGCATAATCCATGGGAGGGCGCACTCATGCACGTAATCCCCTTTTTACAGCTTTCCTTCCGGCTCCTCTCTCTCTCTTTCTCTCTCGCTCCCTCCATCGCGTCACCCCTTTTTTGCGCCCGTGTCTATATATATACGAGCGCATCAGAGGAATCGCGCGAAGATTACTATATAGTCCGACGCCGAGGGGGGCAAAGGAACGAACAAACAGCTGGTGAAAATGCGAAGGAGGCTAAGAGCTCGCCGTTTGACGCTCGAGTGGTATATATCCTTCGATTTTGCTGATGTCGCGGGACACGCCATATTCGTTCGCGCGGACCTCGCGAGCGGTGTAAGTTTCATCGCTCAGTGAGCGGCCGTGGAAGGAGCTCGCGATTTCGAGGAGTTTCGCGGGCAGCTTCCGAATTCGACGGGCAATTCAAAGCTTCGGACACACGGGGGACGAATAGTTCCTCGAGTCTAAGCGACTCGGGCTCGGGAGTTTCGAAATACCCCGCTCGACACTGAATCCGCGAGCCGCGAGCGTCGGGCGAAAGCGCGGAGTGCGGGGGACGAAGGCGATCGCCACGCACATACGTACGTCCGAATCATTTTTATCCAATTAAACGCGAATTAGCGAACGTAGCAGGAGGCGAAGTCGCGGAGAGGCAAACAGGAGGAAGGGAGGCGGCGGACAAAGGACGCGAGCGCGCATCTAGCCAAACGTAAGCCAATTACAGGGGCCGGCAGTAGCGCGCCCCGTAAATCCTCCGTCGAAAGCTCGTCGGGCCCGGCTAAGCTCGTTAATCATCGAATCGCCGAGCAGAAGCTCTCGCGCAACCCGACGACTGGTCGCTATGTAGAAGAAAGCGCCGCTGAAAGCCCGTCGATTCCACCGCCTGCCCTTCCGATGTCCGCGCGCCTGGTGAGACGTGCGTCCGTCTCTCTCTCGCCGACCCCTCGGACGCGCTCCGGCGATCCCTCCCCGCCCCGGGGGGCTTTGTTTCCTTTACAGCCCCGAACCAGCTCGATCTTTCCTCCAGCCTCACCCCCGCCGTCCTTCCTTTCGCCAAGGAGTTTTCAATCGGGTTTGAATGTGGGTCGGTCGGAGTTTGCACTCGGCTGTTTGTTCTGCAGGGCGCGCGCGCGAGCGGCGACGCGTTGTCAACGCGCGGGGGGCGAGAGAGACTCGCGCTTCGGCAGTTCCCACTCGCGCGTCCAATCAGTTTTAATTTGATTCATTTGTCGGGTGTATATACATCGACGCGATGATCCCGAATCGCGCGCCGGTATGTACATCGTCCTCTGTATGTACGCGCTCGACACACATTCGGATACAATGTCCCGGCTGATTTTCGCGATGCGTGAAAACGCGAAAGAGAGAGAACGAGGCCAAAAACAAGCTCATCGGCGCTCCCCCGTATCTCGGTCGAGGATCTCGCTCGTTGGGTACACGACCCGCAATCAGCGGAATTGATAATTTCGCAAACGAATGCGCACGCGATAACCGATGCCCGCGACCTCATTCGCAGCAACCCAACTCTACCGGCAATGAAAGTTATCTACTTCGCGGGGGTGAAGGGCTGCGGAGCGAGAGTCCAGTCTCATGAATATACACGCGTCCATCCCCCAACTAACTCCGATGTTTTCCGATCCATTTTTCATCGGGCCACGCGCTGTTGTACGTCGAGGGGTGTATAACGCGCGCGTCTGCGTGTCGCGGCGCATCGAGCATCGCACCCTCTTCCTTCTTTTTTTTTTGCTCCTTCCCTTCTTTTTTTCCTTCCACCTTAACGGTTCGGCGTGATAAGGCGTATATGCAGCTGTCCTTGGCGCGACAACGACGACGACGACCCCTCGAGAGTGCGGCGGAGGGTCGGTTGCACGTTTTTTATCCGCTACCGCGTCGGTGGCAGAGGAAGAAGGAAAACACGTACGCCGCAAGCGAGGGGCCTCGGGGCTTTTATTCATTAGCCTGATGCCCCTCTCCCGACCTGTTGGATCATGCCGCTCGCTATCCGATATGTGTGTATATAGGGGCATACACATACACATACGTGACGGCTCAGGCGCAGTTTCATTAGACGTAAGAGTGTTGGATGGTTTCCTTGCCGAGGTGTATACCCGCGACGGCCGACCCACTGAAAGCCTAACGCTGCTCTTCGATACGCTCGAGACTGATGTAGATTGATGCTTTTCTGATGTCAGCAGCCACGCACGAGCCGGCCTCGTGTCGAGCTTGTATCGACGAGGCTCCGCGGCTTCTCCGACGTCAACGTCGCGTCATTCGAATTTGTCGAAAACGAGGATTCCGCGAGAGCCGCGTACGTAACCATTCGGTGCGAATTGTTCGTGGGATAATCAATTGAGAAAGCTTCGATTTTTCAACTTTCCGTCAACGGGCGGAAGAACGAGAAGGTACGAACGTGCTTACTCGATGGGTTTATTGAGTAATGAGTCTCGAATAACTAAATACAAAAATTTCCCTGAGATACAAATGAAACCGATGGAAACAGACAACCCATCTTTATAAATCTTTATGTGTGTGTTTGATCTTGTGTATATGTATCAATGAACGATAAACTAGTTTTACAGAGCAAGACTGTAGACATTCGAGAATTGGAATTAATTAGTAAGCGAGCAAAGTTTCAGATGCTTTTACCGCTCTCTATTTCTCTTTACTCCCTGGTATCCAATTCAAACTGTTTAACAACCTCGCACATGCAACTTGCAAATCTATCGACGCTCCACTTTCAATCTATTCATTACTAGTTTCTGCTTCAACTTGAGCGGACCACGACTGATATCGATCATACCGCGTGGCAATGGGACGTAAGTAAATATAGACCGTGTAGAGCGTGGAGCTATTTTTTTCTCTCAATATAAACACGCGCATTACGCAAATTAAATTATCCAAATGACGAATCGTGAAACTAGAAAACCCTTTAGCCGCGGGCGCTTTGAGAAAGATAAAAAGAATTCCCGTGCCTTTCAAGGGGGGGTAATAGCCAGCAGCCAACCGACACGACCCCGAGATCGATGAGCCACGGCTTGCTCTTTGCTTCTTTTTTTTTTTTTTATGACCACCGTCCGTTACTGCGGCTCGCTCTATGGCCAGAGGACGAAGACAGCTGTATACTGTGAATCGCGTGCGAGCTCACTGTTAATACATTCTTCCGAGTATAACAACAAAAAACCGCGCCTCGCGGCGTGATTTTGCGCTGTACACACGCCAAGATCGAATCTGCCTTGGAGAAAAGTTCGTTTAATAACTCTATTAAAGTATCGGCGAAATGGTGCCAAGATAATAATTAACCGTACTACAACGTCAACGAGGGTATTTAGCCGTGTATCAGGTCGGAAACACTGCGCGTGCGAGAATTCAGGGGTTAATGATCCGAACAGAGCTAGATACTTTTTCAGTAGATTGATATTCCGTTGAGGATGAATGTTTCATTTCTTTCTGAATAATATTGTAATATTCGATCGAAAAAAAAAATAGTGAGCTAGTGTTCTCAGAGAACGTCATCAACGCCGTGTGTAACGTTCAAGTAGTAACAGTCTCGACAATTTAGACAAGTGAAGAAAAAAGAATATATACATATATAATATTTAAGAAACCCCCATTCTTACTTAACAGTGCTCTGTATACTTCTTTGAGAGTTGTATAACGATCTCATTACAGTAGAATGGAAGAAAGTGTCTCCATAAAGAGAACTTCTGAAGCACGTCTTCAAAAAGAGAAAAAAGTCTGCATTTTTTTTTTTTATTAAAGCAGATGGATAATGGTAATGGAGAATCAAATGAGAAAAGATTAACATCAATTCGACGTACATCAACGCGTTATCTCCGCGAACAATTTGTTATTTCTAATAGGAATATTTAACGGCATTGGAACTACTCGATGTAGTTTCAATCAGAATCATCGATATACCAATTCTTTAATCCCGACGAAATGGACTAAAAAGAAAGCATAAAAATATCAACTCCTTTTATGCTGACATTTTTCATTCCACAAAACGAGGACACTACTTATACAAGCTGAGGGACGTGAAACAATGATAGAGAAAGGGACAGAAGAGACAGAGGATAAAAGCGACGACTATAGACCACAGTGAAAAGGCAATAGGAAAGAATCGATATTGGCAACAGATTTGCAAGGATCAACAGTGCAGAACTTGTCGGAAAATGATCTGTCGTATTAATGTCTAGGCCTGTAAGTGATGGGGTCGAAAATGCTCGGTACGATATAATGTGCCGTTTTCTTTCTCTCCTCTATACTCCATCTCATCTTCTCGAGTATAGAAAGTACCGATCACATTCATCGCGACTCGAAAGATCTTATCGGGGATTTCGATTCAGTATTACGCAACTCGATTTCCATTTTAGTATCCTCATGTGTGAATGAGCTTGAATAGATGGGAAATATTCTTATATATACGTTATGCAATGGAAATAGACCGAGCTCCGGCCAAATTGAATTCCGCGGTGCACGTGAATGTGATTTATCACATTTTGTTTTTCCGTAGAACCGATGAACTTCGTACGGATGTAAAAAAAAATTGAGTACTTCAGCTTTTTTCATCCGATGCATCAATCGCCCAATCCGATGATTCGTGAATAAATATTCCCTTATAAATAATTTTGTTTTATTGCGAATAGGTTTCGACACTCTTTTCTGCCGAGCAAAGGTTGTAATATTCATTTTGCCAGAAAGATAAGCATCATTTTCGATTAGAATATTTGTTACTTTTTATCTTTTTTTTTTTCGTATGGAGATTACGCGATCGGATATACTTGACTGTTAGTACTGTGGCGGAACGTTGATTTCCATATGCTCGAGCGCAGTTATTAATCGCTGTATTTTCTCTAAGATAAGTGTGTTTATCTAACAAACCTCCTCAGATTCATGAACCACAATGCATTAAACTTCGGCAATAGAGTAATTTACTCTGACTATAATACCCAAGTTTGAAACTGAGACACTGCAAATTCAAACAATACAATTGAGTAACGCGCAGTCAAATGCATACATATTTATGTGGGGCATAGCTTCGATCAACACGAGCTCAAAGTTTCAATTGAATTTACTAGAAGACAACGCATTCGGTCACCTACTCAATATGTTAATCAAGACACAGGTTAACTCATGGAACTATAACTCGAAGTAAGCAAACATACGTTTTCGCATCAACACTACTTCAACTCATTGCAAACGAATAATTCGATTGAAGAAAAAGAACTCAACAATCAGTACAGAATTAATAAAAATTCTCCATGAGAAAAATTCACTCTAAGATATTGAATCCCGCGATTGACTGAAATATTGTGCGAGTCCGGTAAAGTAGTCGTTCGAAAACCTTCTCGGATCCTCGACAAAACCACTGCCGAGTGCATCTGCACAAAATTTCGTAGCCATGGTTGCTAAGCATGTAAACGACGGTTGCCATGGGAAAAACGAAATGCTGTAGTTCAGTTGAAAGCACTGAAAATGAAACTCGCGTAAACTTTTACGCGACAGTTGCATAATATATACCATGGTTGTTTTTGCCAAGATTTAAAAATAACCGACAAACGTGTTTTTTTCGTTTCTCGATTTGACGAAAATCACAGGAGACATCAGCTCGCGTTGAAAATCCACTGGGACGCGTCGTCAGTTCCCTTGGTATGAATATTCAATGCATACATGGGTGTGACGCGCCGAGCTCTCTCTCTCTCTCTCTCTCTCTCTAGCGACGCGGACAAATATTTCAACTGTCGATTATTTTGAAAAGCTTGACGGAAAACAACGGGGTACAATTTTCACGCGGCAATTTTCACGCCCGAGTCCCCTAATACCGTCGCGAAAAAAGCGCTTTGCGCGAGAACGTACTATTCGTACTGCACGTATATATATACATAAGAACCGAGATGGAGAGAGAGGGAGAGAGAGGGAAAGCGGGGGCGTCAGAGTGGGTATACGTGGCCGCGCAAGCGAGGCTGCACGCGCTTGTTATGCGGGCGCGCGTGCACGTGCATCACGCTCACTTTGCTCCCGCAATTCGACGACGCGCCGGCTCGCCGAGTGCTCTCGTCTCTGATGCGGCGGAGGAGCCAGCCCGCGACACCTCCGGCCGCGATATCCGCCGCCCCTTCCCGGCCGCTTATCGTCGGGCCGCAATGGCTCTGGCGCCGGAGCCTCCCCGCGATTGCTCGACCCGCCAGTAGCGTCGTTACAAGACAAACATCACCGGTGCTCTTATCGACCAATCGCAGCTGATATTTTCCCTCCGATTTCCATTCCATAATGTTATTATTAGTTGAACGCGATGATATCGATGACTCTTACGAAGAAAGTCAAATGCAATCTGTCCGCGAAGAAAGACAAATCTCAATCTGTCCGCGAAGAAAGACAAATATCGCAATGTGTCCGCGAAGAAAGACACATGTCGCAATCTGGCCGCGAAAAGGATACATGGCGCACATCCCACAATTTTTCGAGGTAAAAAAATATATGGAATGAAAGCTTAGAATGAGTAGGTTATCATTGACGAAAAAAGAAGCCTTTCCTACAGTTTGAACTCTTTTTTCGTTAATATTCGCGGGAGAATAATTCCGACATTTGTCTTTCTTCGCGGCTAATAGATTGTGAGTTGTGTCTTTCTTCGCGGTCAAATTCGGATATGTGTCTTTCTTCACGAACAGATTTAGTTATGTGTCTTTCTTCGTAAGACACATCGATATATACCATTGGTTCGTACGAGTTTGTCAACTCGAATACATTGAACTGTAAGAATAGAAGGTACGGAAGCGCTAATAAAAGTACGTACTTATATGTATGGAATCCGTTCGGCAATAAACGGAGATGCGATCGAGCCGCTTTGGCAAAAGTTCGAAATATCTTTCGGGACGAATCGAAGTGGGAAAAGTTACAAACCGGGAAGAATTAAAAATGCCACGAAGGGGAGGGATACGCGCGAAGCTATACGAAAAAAGCCAAATCATAATTCACGACGGCTCGAGCGGGCTCACGTCACCAGGTTCGCTCGGGTATTCATGAAAGTGATAAAAGCAAAAGGATCCTCGAGCGGTCAGTGGCATGTGCGGCGATGGGCGCGCAAAAATTTATCGTACTAATGGCCTCGAGGGCGGGTGCGCGGGCAAAGGCGCGCGCGACGCGCCGATATCGCCGAGATAAACGACGCGAAACTTTCGTCATTTTCGCCGGAGCGAGCCGGGGCGCGCGCGGCAAGCGCAGGAGGGGAAAAAATGATATAAACGACGCGGCGGCACACGGGGCTACGGTAAAAACGAGGCGAAAAATCGTCGAGCATAGAATACGCGGTATATCGTCCTGTGCACGCGCTCCACATCTATATATACGTATACACGTTGAAGCGAGCGCAAGGCGCCAGTTGGTGTATCCTGTGGCGCATATAAAGACTCGCGGAGCCTCGGCAATGTTGTCTTATACGGACCTCTCGCTCCCCGTATCGGGGCGCCATAAATGGAGACGCATACTCCGCTCGAAGGAGCAGCCCCTCATATATATATACACGCGTGTATACGCAAAAAAGAGTCGCGAAGCCCTCCGGAGAGAGAGAGGGAGCAGTAAAGTTCGATTCGTCGCGCGGCGTTTTTCATTATTCGCCGAGTCGCGCCGCGACCGTAAATAGATGCACGTAAATCGCGCGGAATAAGCGATAAAAGCACCGTGCCGGGCTCGCGCAGCGAACTCGCCGGCGCACGGGCAGAAATATGAGCCGCGAGGCTACCAATTTTCAATCGATTGCAGCGCGCGCGGATGAAAGGAATTGCCCCGGCGCTCCGCAATTGAAAGTGTTCGCGGGCTTTATGACTTTATAACTGCCCCGGCGCAAAATAGCGGGGAGCCGGTATACATAGTTATATACGCGTACTCCTTGCGACCGTGTATATATACCTCGTCGAGCTGCAGAAAAGTTGGGCTTGGTGACGTACTCCGACGCGCGCGGGAGGAGGAGGGGTGCGGGGACAACTTTATCTGTATATGTATATACGCGCTTTACCAATTTATTCGCGCACCGGGCGTTGAATGATTCATCGGCGTACACTCGCGAATTTCCCGTAAATGTAGCGGCTACGCGCCTCGAACTATTTTATAGAGTCGAAAGCTAACTCAGCTGCATTCGCATATTTCAATTTATGTAAGGGCTGGATATTTTTGCAATTGTAACGTCCTCGTCGCGCTTCGATTCACAAACACACACACATTGTCATCCGAAACACCGATGTAGAACGAACAATTCTCAATTCGCAGTTTTCGTTTTTGACCAAGTGAAAAATGAGAGGTTTCCCTTATTACTCGATCTGACAAAAATGACAGGAAATAGGTATATAGATAAATAGATATGTTTTTATTGTATCAAATACAAAATTGGTTTTTCCAGAGTATCAGTCATTTTTTAAAATCATACATATAATAGTATCTTATGCAACTAGTGCGTTAAATGCGATTTTACGCACCAGTGTGACAAGCTGGCACGAGTCGTCGGCGAAGCCGGCGAACGAGGGCTAGATGGTCACACGAGTGCGTGGAATCGTATTTCACGAGTTGCATACAATATTTTATGGCATAGTGATCAAACGCGAATTTTACGCATCGATTAGAGTGCGTAAAATCCGATTTTACGCACCAGTGTGACAAGCTGGCACGAGTCGTCGGCGAAGCCGGCGAACGAGGGCTAGATGGTCACACGAGTGCGTGGAATCGTATTTCACGAGTTGCATACAATATTTTATGGCATAGTGATCAAACGCGAATTTTACGCATCGATTAGAGTGCGTAAAATCCGATTTTACGCACTAGTGCTATAATAATTGAGCAAAAGCACGGTGCGTAAAATCGTATTTAAGGCACGAAATCGATGCGTAAAATGAGCGTTTATGATCACGTATACCATAAACATATTTTATATATCATCCTTGTCATCAGCGTAAAAATATAAATATCAAGCTAATTATCACAGATAATGTGTCAAGGTATTAGTATACTAGTCGTCAAGAGTTTAATGAACCTAGTTATCACAGATAACGTGTATATTCTTATATTTAAAAATATCAGAGGTCATTCGGTAAGTTCTAAGAAATATAACTTCACGGACCACTTGAAACTTGACAAGGACGGCAAGTTTCTATCTAAGGAGCGGAGGGAGTTCCATAAGTGTGTTGCTTGCACTTGGAAGGAATTTATTCCAAAGTCGTTCCTCATTTTGGGGACCGAGAGTTCCGGTGCATCACCCCTGGAGGGCCTAGCAGACACGTACCTAGTGAAGAGGCTCAGAAGGTATTCCGGCTGTCGAATGCGCAGGATCTTGTACAAAAGTACAGCCATAAAATATTGCCTCCTTATATATCCGTGCGCATCCAGCCCAACCGGAGATACGTACAGAGCATTGGTGATGTTTCTTGATTTCTATTTAAAGTAGAAACGAAAAAAATCACGCGTCGATTATGTATGTTTCATCCGAGTTTCCTATCCCCATGGTAGTACACAATCAGCCGAGAGTAATTTTCATCGTTTCCGAAGCGCGTGATTCGAGTGGCGAGATTGGCGAGTAGTGGCCGTTGGGGCAATACAACGGCGCAGGAGCAATTTGTCACTATATAGTCACGGGCAAATCACTCAGTGGCAAACGAAAGTGGAGTCGCGACGCAAAGCAAAGCAATAAAGGTGTGATTTTTCACGGCGCCGCGGCCGTCGGACAGAGGCGAGCAGAGATTAAAGCGAGCGCGCGCGACGAGAGCAGGTTCCGGAGGCTCTATGAGGGATATTTGTGATCCTGTCTGAAGAGGGCGCGGCCGACCCCCCACCCCCCGACCTCCTCTTTCAGCCGGAAGTAACGCGCGCCAGCCGAGCGCAGTTTGCGCGCACCCATATACCCGAGGGAGGGAGCAGAGAGATGGACTTGCCATCGCGGGAGTCCCCGACAGACGTGGACTGAATATATATACTCCCGGCCTGCCCGCGTGCCAGTTGCCAGATAGCAGCAAACTCCCTGTACTCTTACGTCCCTTCGCAAGAGAGAGAGAAGGAGGCCGAGGCAGCAGGAAAAATTACCGTGTTTATGGAGATTCGCGGGAATAAGCGTCGTGATGGATTCGCTGCGACGCGAGAGAGAGAGGACACTTTGGTATGTGTGTACACACTGGCTGTGATACAGATTTATAATCAGGATTTTTCATTTGTCCCGAGGCTCCTCGCTTCCCTGGCTCATTTGAGCTCCGTAATTCATCATAATCCATCACTCGACGATTTTTCTACATCAAACTCGTCCTCCGCTCTCCAGGTTTGATTAATGACTCGCTGGTCACTGCGCGAGCCAATTATTCTCCGCATAAACATGACATGTTTATTAACTACGCAGAATTCACGCTGTCGCTGTGTTATGTATATATAATTGAATAACTCGCTCGGGACGCACCGACTTGGATATAATCGAATTTGGAATAGATATCTCCGGGCAAAACATCCTGGCCATTGTTATGGAACACACGAAATAAACTCGCGCATACATTAACTCAGTGGCATTCATCGAACGGTCAAATTGGTTATTGATTGTTAACATTGACAATTGAATTTCGATCCGAGGAATTGATGCTCTCGGCAACATTACAACACGAAGCTATTTTGATTTACGAGAAAACTCGAATGTATGCCGTAATATAATAAGGGTACCCAATATGACGTTCACCCTTTGAATATCAAATATACGCGTGGGGCTACACGTAATTGATAAATTTTTGACTGTTAAGTAATAAATAAATATTGCCCCCAGATTGATATTCTCGGTAACATTGCAACACGAAGACATATTGATTTACGAGAGAAAACTCGAATATCGTGAAATAAGATAGGGGTACCCAATATTGTTCACCCTTTAGATATCAAATATATACGCTCGGTTACAGCAGAGAGCCGCGTCAGGGAATATTGTTGGAGATGCATAGAATATTGATAAAATAAACCGTTTTGAGCAGTGGTAAATATTTACATAAATTATCAGGAGTCATTCCATGGATCCTACAAGTGACCTAGAAGTCAGATCTTTTCGTCGAGTCACAATAACACGTCCACCCTCTGCAAAGTCATTGATTTTGCTCTCGATTCAACAGATCCAACAAACGAAAAAGACTATTTCTTAGCGTATAAATGTTGAATTCAGTGACTGTTTAAACTTAAGTAGTCAAAATTGGGTACAATGCTTCAATCAATGACGAGGTGAACAAAGTAAGTACAACGATGAGTGGAGTGATAAAATGAGTATTACATATAGAGCAGTCGAGATAAAATCGCTATTCTACGGGGCAAAGACGGAGGAATAAATCGAAAAAGTTACCGGACGTTGGGTTAGCCGCATTTAAGAGGCAAGGAGCAAAAGTACGACGGGAACGGCTTTTAAGAAGCGGCCGCCAGCTCTCTTACCCTGACACTTTAGCAGAGTCTCGGGACTACATTATCCAGAGAACTGCTCTTTAGCTCTTTAGTTCGGACATGAAAGGGAAGAAAGCGAGAAAGGTAAGGAAAGTAGCCAAAAGACGGACGAGAAGGGGAGCCAAACGTAAGCTCGGAGAGTCAACTTTGGAATGCCGAATACAAAACGTTAATGGAAATAGTAAAACTGTTTGCTATATAACCTACGTTGACTTTAATCAGGAGCATCAAGCATTTTACAACTTTTCGAAATACCCACGAAGTTCATCCGATTTAAAGTGGAATATAAATTAAGGGAGATATCAACCTGTGCGATTGTGAAAATATTCACTAGAAATCCGTAGACAGCCAATGAAGTAATCGTAACGAGGAAAATAATTTTCATTGGTCGGATATGTCCCGGAGATTCGTATTCGCATTTAGCAGCCAGGCAACTCACGCTTTTACGAAGGAACGTTCAGGAGATATTTGTTTAGTAGTAGCCGAGTATCCAACTTGATCCATTACAAAAGTAATGGATAACCTGCCAATGTTATCAAAGTAATCCAAGTGAAATAAGTCGGAGCCCATTAGTATATATATATATATAAATACTCGGGAAAAATAACAAGTTGTCGCGAAAAGTTATGAGCGCGAAGCGTGGAAACAGAGCACAGTCAAAAGTGAGTGTGAATGTGATAAGGATGAGGCGGGAAGAAGGGCCGATGACCGATAGTTGAACCGCGGCTCGTAAAAATCCCGACGACAAGATGGTGTAGTGGATGGTGACTGCGGGCGCAGCACCTGCGGGGAAAACTCGCCGCGGGATTAAGTGCGCGAGGGATTATCTCGCTAGTTTCACGCATTAAAAAAAAATCTGAATAAAAAGAAGAAGCCAGGGGCGAGCACGACCGAGCGGTGCGGGAAAAAAAAAATAATTAACGCGCGTACGACCAGGCCTATATACACTGTCAGCGTAGGCGCGTTTTTTTGCGCGGATCTTTCGTATTTCCACGGAATTTCACCGAGAGAAAGTTTTTGTGAAATAATTTGCTTTAGCCAGGGCTAAATTTGCCGCGGCTTCGAGTTGCAGACCCGATTCTCTTTTTATCCATTCTTTTTTAACGCTTTATTTGTCCAAGAAGTAGAACTATTTATTCTGGGCATCGCGATTTATTCCCGGAACCCTCTAATAAATGTCATTAGCGGTGCAGCCACGCGAGAATTACGATCGTCGGAAAAATCCCGGGCAAATTTTTCAACCGTATTCCCCGTTGGAATCAAAACCTTTTTCTTTTCCTCAATCGAATAATTTAAGGTAAAGTGGATCCGTCAAAGAGGTAGTCGGGTGATTCATCATTAGTATGTTGGAAATGAATTCCACCGAAGGTATCTGCTGTAATATGATTGATTCTACTTCTCAGAAAATTCGCTCGAACCAATCTAATTATTGAAAATATCGCATAAACTCCAGTATCGAAACACGATTTAATGTACATTTGCAATAATCAATTGCCAATTTATCCGGTATACTGGGAAATTCTCCTCCTAGCGCGATTTACCCGATGATTAGTCCTCTGCAACGCAGGATAGAAGTTCCAAAAAGAAATAAGAAAAGTTCACCAGTGGCCGCATATATATACACACGAGCACTCGTTCCACGCCGTATATACATGCACGCGGGGCAAAAACAAAACTGACAGCTGAACAAATCCGGGGGCAATATCCAAAACTCATCTGCGGAGCTTCGTCGCGGGAGGAGCGTCGTACGCGCGTGCGAAATCGTCGGGGATTTGTAGCGGTGGTAATTTGATTTACGTCGGAGCAGCGTCGAGCCGGACTAGCGCCAGCGCGAGTGTATCAGTAGAACGAGTCGCGTACGCGCCAGACCCACTGAGAGTTGCGCTGGCCGCTACCGGCGGCTATTCCCAATGGTAAACGCCCGCTCGGACGCCCGCTGCATGCGCTACACTGGCATTCTTGCCCGGTAAACCGTTTTCCTATAATTGGATCTTCACTTGGAAAACAAAAGGCCTTTCGAAATAATTGCTTGCGTGCGACGCTTCGCGCTTGACGCCCGGGTCCATAGTTGCGTTAACGTTATTGCGCGCGCCGTGATTTCGATCGAGTCGTTTTTTTCTGTAAATCATATATGAATCATTTTTTGCATCTAATTGCAACTCGCACGATACACTTCGACTCTTCGTTACCTCGTCCAGCAGCACCAATATTTAGTCGTTAAATTCGTCAGCTGAGACGAGTGAGCGACAAATTTTGTAAAATCATCTAGTGATTTTCACGCACGATCGCGACGTATCGACCGATTCTGCGCGACCGATCGGAACAAACAACTCGCGGCCGCGGGACAAAGAGAAACTATAGGATCAGGTCACGCATTTTTCAATCGAAAGTTTGAATGGCGGACGGGAAAATCGCCACCCCGCTCCTCTGTCTCCCTCGTCCGCGCAATCGAAACGCTGTAATCCCCCAATCACAGGGGTGTTATCGAGCGAAGCTCCCCAACGCGGGGCTACATTTAACGATAATGAACAGAACTAACGGGGGCTCGACGGCCAAAGGAAGCCCACAGCGTTGGTGCGGCGATTCCAACCGTGTCACGGCATTCTCGATCAAGCCGCGCGTATCGTAATTAAGCGGGCGCGAGGGTCGTCCCACGGAGTCGATCCTGTATATATATGTGTGTATATGTACGCACGGGACAGTCGGCGATTACACGGTTGAAAACTGAAACCAAAGGGCGCGGACGACGGCCCCTTTGATTCGAAGCGCGCGCGAACCGGCCCCTGCAAGTCAGATTTCAAACGGAATGCTGCACTGTCGCTGCGGCCGCGCGCGCTATTGTCTCATTACCGCGCCCGCTCTCGTGTGCCAGCTCCCGCAAACAGCGTTCCGCTGGACCCGACTCGCTCGGCACACTGCGCCGCATTAGCATGTAGGTGTTTCTCCGCGCAGTCGCGCTTACGTTTGCCTGATTGTGCCCGTGTAATTCGTGGGGATGCGTGGACAAACGCGTGTAGCACGTGTATTTGTGTATGTGTGTGTGTGTTACGGCGCTTGTAAAATTACGCGGCAAAGCGAGCCGATTCGGAAGCGCACATGTATAAATATGTAAATCGCGAGGTTTTTGCCCGAGCGCAGCGGAGCGAGTTGACGGGATTATATTTTCCACCGGGGGAGCTCTCGTCTCATTTGGTCTATAGCAACGAATGTTGGCTAATTGCGGAGGGGACGAGGAATATCAAACGATGATTATTGCAAAGCACGCGCCGAACCAAAGCTCAAATGAGTATCGAGGGGAATTCCGCCCGACTTACGGTTGTTGTGTACGGATACGCGCGCGTCACAATTAAACTCGAACTATATACCCGATGAGGCTCGGGCTTGGATTCGAAATTCATGAGAACTTGATGGGATTGGCAATGAGAGAAGGAAAAGTGTGTTGCACGTGTATAGCGGAGAGCGCGAGAGCGAGTATGAAAAATGTAAATTGCGTATACGCGGGCGAGGAGAAATACACACACGCCGGGGCTCGGAGCCAGGGGGGTTGGGGGGCGGGGGAAGGAAAAAAGAATAAACAAGAAGGCGCGGCATAGCCGGGCGAAGATATAAAATGTCAAGGGGAAAAAAGGCAAGAAATAAGAAGCGCCGCGCGCAAGCGAAGAGTTGTGGTGGGTATAAAGAAAACGAACGCGGAGCGAGCGAACGAGTGAGGAAGTGAGAAAAACGCGCAAGAAGGAGGCCGCGCGCGCGGCCGCCCGGGGAAGCCGGGGCGAAAAAATGAACACAAAGGATTTTGGGGGTGGGGAGGGGGAGAGAGAAGCCCCGGCGCGACGAAGTGAAAAAGGAAGAAGAAGCGAGCGGCGCTGACTGCAGAGTCTGGCAAGTACAGGCTACTATATGGCGGGGGGGGGGGGGGGGGGGGGGGGACGTCTTTGAACGTGGGAGCCACATCTCGCGCGGCTTGCCTCTGATTGGAGTACAAGTGCCCGAGCTTCCTCGAGTGCCAAGCGTACACACCGCTTGTGTGTATACCAAAATGAAATCTCCTCCGGAATTATAAAGCCGGAAAACTCGGGGGAACGAGATATACGAAAGCGAGATGAAGACGGATATATGGAATCAGAGACGTAGCGAAGTTTGCCGGGGTTTTCCTTCCTCTCTTTTTTTTTTCATCGCTCGGACTTATGATTACGGAGTTTTATTTCTTCACTTTGAAGATCATCTCTTATTTTGATTTGATTGCTACCGAGGGAGTTGTGAATTAGTTCGGATCAAAGAGTTCCCTTTCGTCGGAATTCCCAAGTAATAGGATGAAATAACGAGGAAAAATAACAATGAATCACCAGCGAGTGAGATTTCTTTCCATTTTTACAACCAACTCCATATTACGTTGGAGGTTTTATGAAAAATTCACGACAGCAGGATTAAAATCAATTTTAACTTGTAAAAATGAAATTGTTGTTGTTGTTGTTGTTTATCTTATCAGTCAAATTGATAACGGAATCAACGAAATTCATCGATCTAGAGATCATAGATAGAAGGAAATTTTTATCCTTTAATCTGGAATGAATGAGGTAACCTTTAATGTTCATTTCATGCAGTACAAAACGAACATTAAAGGTTAGAAAGGTTCAAGTCGAATGACGACGTTTTGAAGGGGGAAAATTGGATTCAAATTTCCTCAACTATAGGAAATTTCGTGTCCTTTTTGTATCGTAAAGTATTCCCTTGTTCCCAAAATTACGAGACCAGACTCGGCAGTTTTACTGGGGAAATTCTTTCCGTTTAGAGTCCTCATCAAATCGGCTTTACCACTAAACGGCATCTTGGCGAAGAGAATGAGCGCCAATAAGCGATTTCGGTATTGAATTGCAGAGAATGTGTGTTTTCACAGCAAAGTAATACCACGCTGATCAGTATTGAATTTTGGTGTATCTATATTGAACTGCTTTATGACGGCTAAAGATATTCTTGTCAAGAATTTTCAGAGTGGTTAAATTCGTTTCATATAGAAATTTGAATGTATGGCATTTAAAATAATAAATTCAAAATGAGATAATACGAAAGATTAGAAAAAAAACACAATTTCCAAATTATTTTCAATTTCATCCACTTAGGCCGAGCAATTTGATAGCTAATTGTGTTTATTTGAAGCGTATAATATGGTTACAATCACTGAAGCCTTTACGATAAAAAAAGGAAAAATGTTTATGCAACCAAAATTATTGCGAAAAACTCAAAAAGTTGTCCATATTTCTCGAAACGAAATTAGTCGAAAAATCTCCAAAGGAAAGGATCTCTAATTTCTTTGTATTTCCAACTTTGAATATAATGAATGATGTATTTTCAATCGAATAAGACGGAAGGAAAATGATTTACCCAAATAGTTTGCAATGAGCACGATTCCGTAACACGAGTCCTTCGGCATTTATAAGCACGAATGAAATTTCCAACTTCTTCGAAGTTGATCCGCTCTGTTACAAACTCGATCCGGTCCGAAATTCTCCGGGAGACTCATAAATAAATGAATTAAATCGTAGCTCGAGGATCGTTGTCGTCCGTCCCCCGACGGAGCTCATAATAAAATTCACGACTCTTCCAAAAGCCAAGTGGCCGTTGCAATAATTAAAATCTACGAAAAGTTAAGAGCGCTGAGGTTCGGCGTCGTGATGAAAATAAAAAAAATAAAAGAAGAAAAGGAGAGCGTAATAATTACAACGGGCCCCGGGAGAGCGCAATGAAACCGGATATTCCAGGGGCACAAAGGGGAGGGATGCTCCCGGTGAAATACAAGCGAGCTGTGCATTTATCAAGGGGGCAATGAATTTTTTTTCGTAATTGCACCTGCGAGTGAAAAAGACGAGGCGGCCGCGAGCCGTACTATTACCCAGTATGAGAGCCCAATAAAGAGAAAAAAATCCGCAGCCCACGCGCATCAGCACGATCGTCCGTGTGCGTGTGCTCGAGCTTTACGAGCTCGCCCAAACACGGCTGTGTGTATAGGGCGGCTTTGAATCCACGGGAGGGACCGCCGCGCACGTGATACCGTGAGTGTCGCTTTCTCGCATTTGGCTCGATGCGAAACGCGGTTAGGCCAAATTGCGCACGAAAGGAGACACGCTCTCGCGATTTTACACGGCGCGGTAGGGCCATACACGCGCGCAGATTCGTTATACCCAGCTGTGCAGCTCCCCGACGTGTGTGTGTGTGTGTGTGTGTGTGTATGAGTACAGCGGCCCAAGGAGGGCGGATATGAATTTCCGCAGAGGTTTGCTTAGGCAAATTGAGCAACCCGAGAGCCACTCTTCAGCCGCGAGACGAAGGGAGACTCCGAGACGCGGCAGAGGATGCAGCCCGGGCCAGAAGGGTGTAATGAGATGCGGAAAGAAGCTCCCAACGTTTCCGGGCTTCGAGAGCGAGTTCGAGCTGAAATTTCGACGAGGATATATAAATCGATAGCGCAGGTCGAGCAAATATGATTGTTTCAACGATTCAATCCTTTTCGTGTATTTCCCGGGCAGAATGGCTCAACTTCAGAATTGATCCTCATCGTATTGTTCATTCTGTGCTGTTCAACGTCTGTTATTTCGTATTGTTCAGGATGATAATTATATTGAGCGCAGAATTAATATTATACAGAAGCGTAATTTCAGACGTATAGCCCAATCAAATGCAATTTGTATGGTGGATAATTAATCCTTTAATAACTGACTGAAATATCTGTCACAAAACAAATGTACGTACACTAGTTTTCTACCCGAAAAAATTCACTTCTCTCTGCTAGAGATGACCCGTGTAATCTAAGGTACGTGTTTCGTCGATATGTTCATAGTAATCTTTCGAAATGGTAATTATTTATGATTATGCGTAACTCTTTTTGATCGGATTGCACTCGATGAGATACCTCAACAGCTCACTACTCTCAGGCGATACATTGAAACTCACCGAGCAGTAAAAATTTACGCGTATGCATTGCCAGCTAATGCTCATAAAAATTAAATGAGATGGAACGAAGCTGTAAGATTACTGAAATTGGTCCTTAATTATTTCGGGTTGCTACGAGGGGTCAATACGGAATGACCACGATTAACAATCATAAACGATGAATCATTCGAATATTAGATCATCCATGTGTCCGCATCAGCTGCGACTGTATGCAAATTTATACAGTATACCCTTATCTAGTTAAGCGGTCAAATTCGAGAAGTAACCTGCGTATAGTAAGGCGCACGGATCTAGGTTAACAAGAAAAAGTGTAATCCTCTCGGTAATATGACCTGGATTATCAACGATTTTCATCCCACGGTGTGTATGATATTTGTACAATTAATGCATATTAAGAAAACTACATTAGCGTTCGAACGTTCGCACAAAATCTTTTTCCAAATCCACATTGGGGCTATTCGATCGGCTGTACAACGATTGATTGCGTTCTCGGCTGAACCGTCGAATTTTTTTTCAGAAAAAAAATGAAAAATAGGCATTCTCCGAGTGTGCGACCCGGGCTTTTCGAAAATTTCTCGTATTAATTTGTTGAAAGGCGGCAGTGCGCTCGAATCAAAACCCCGTCGCGCGAGCTCGTCGATGCACAAAAAAACCCGAGAGCCGTTCGCGCGCACATGCCCCGCTCGCGCGAGAACGGGGCGGACAATATAACGCGAGAGAAAAGAGGACAAAAACAAAGGATCGCATGAATTATTCGCGCACGCGCGCACGTGTGCCGCGCGCGGGGGCAAAAGGTATGGGCTGCACTCGAGATATCCCCCTTTTTAAAATCCACGAGTTTCGGCACGCGTGTACTCGCGCGGAACGGCCGTATTATATCGAGCCGGGGGGGCGCGAGCTCGAGCGTAAGGACGCGTCGTGAATCGAGTCGCCGCCACAGCCGCATTCACGGGAGAGCCTTGAATAGCGAGTGTAATTACGCATGAGCGACACGCACGTGCGACTTGTCAAGTGGTCGTGATGAAGTGGCGGCATAAAGATAGGTCGAAAGTTCGAGTTTTTCGCGGCGTACACACACAGGCAGGCGAAGAGTCACGCAATCGTTCGAACGTATAATACGCGCCAATAACCGATGCCGAGCTACACGGCTCGTTACACTTTTACAAAACTTTACCTCCTCCGAGCTGTGCCAAAATTTTCTTAATACCGTACTGAGACGACTTCGAGATTTGGTTTGGGTATACTTTTGGTGCCTTTACTACTTTTCACAATTGTCAGAAGTTTCCAAAATTACTTGAAAATAAAGATAGTATGCGACTGGAGTTTCTGAAACGATTCAAAAGTTAAATGAAAGAGAAACAAAAGATTGGAGTTGGACTGGGATAAAACTGAGATATAAGTAAAATGTATGAGTAAGATGTATACATTTTATTAATTTTATTAATCATATTAATCATATTACTTATAAGTAATATGATTAATTTCTTACATTTCAATGAAACTTGAAACTTTCAACTCGTGCGAAAGTGAATATTGAATTAATTGGGTACATAAGTACACCTTCAGAGTCAAGAATCATTAATCATTTGAGACTTTGGATAGTAAAACTAATAAGCGTTGAGGAAGGAAGAGATGACGACTTTCGGGCCTGATCACTTGAAGCAGGACCAACGTAACTTTTTATTAGTTGTCAAGTTAGACAATTATTAGTCAAGTTCAAGAGCGAGTAAGTGGGTTGCTTCGAGTGCGCCACCGTCTCCAAAATTATCGACGGAGAGGGAGAAACCGGACTGTACCGACAAGTTTAGATGAAATTCTCCGACGCGAGCTTGAGACGAAGAGTGAACATGTAGTTTGTTATTCTCGGTGGATTTTCAATTAAAAGTCCTTTCGCGTATGCATCACTTTTATCTTATGAAATATTCAGAGTCAAATTCCATTCTACACGACAATAGGATTAATCTGTTGGAAAAGTCGAGGCTCGAGTTTTCGCATAAATATGAGAAGTGCGCACTAGAATATGCGAGTTTTTTTTAGGATAAAGTATACTTTTTTATTGTGAGAAAATGTGCCTCTGAGACGTAGAAGTTTTAACTAAGAGGAAATTATGGAACTTCCTTACCTGAGGGATGGAGGAAAAAAGAAATTGGGGTTGATTTAATTAGCAAGCAAATGTGTCCTTATTTACTTGAATTATCATACTTGGTTTCTGCTTCTAAATTCTCTGAGATTCCGAGCGCGAGCAAGATTTGAATTTCCTTGAGTTATCAAGTACATGCGTTCCTCGAGGCCTGAAGGGGATACTTTTGAATATCATTTGCATAAAGTCATAACCGATTAATCCAGACGATACTTCAAGACAGTTACAAAAATTATGGGCAAAAGTAACGTTAATTCGAAGAAGATTGTTTTTATTTTCATCAAAAACATTTCCAAAGCTAGCTTGATTTCGATACACCAGATATCGGTGAAAAATGGTGGGAAAAAGATAATGGAAGAATAAAATTCATTAACAGCGTATACTCCAGCTCATCAGATGAAATACTCATGCGTGTCATAAAAATTAAAATCAAACGCGCAAACGTGTTTGTTTCGGAAGTTATTTTGCAACGAAAAATGCTGCTTCGATACGTCGCAACTCTATAAAATCAAATAGTCGATCAACCGAAGCAACACAAATTTAATCCCGAGCCAGTTACTTAATACAACTCTATTAATCTCCACCACTGACTTTGACAGTGTCCTCTATTACACTTCAACGAGTCCGTGTCTATAAACGATAACGCGTACCGTATACGCATGACCATATCCCACTAGACATCCCGGCAGGATAAAAATGTTTCCTCTCCCGTCTATAGCGTTATGACCGCACCGATCGTACAACGATGTCGGGGTACGATCGGTAGTTCAAATAGCTGTTCGCAAAATCATCGCTTCCGCCTCTGGGCGACCTCGATATCTCCTCATCTCGGCAGATAATACCTGGGGGCAAAGTTGGACGGGAGACAAAGAGGAAAAGACCAAAAACTGCTGAAGGAGAAAAATGATCGGAACAGCGGTGGCTAGAGGACACGAGGAGGAGCGAGGGGGTCGCGGTGCGGAGTAATCCGCGTTTATCGTGTTTCCCGGGACAGCTTTTCCGGATTTTCCAGCTTTCTTGGCATGCGCCGCGCTCGGGCTCCGGTCGGTCGAGCGAGTGCGCGCGTCTCCCCGTTTTCCGCGGAGGCTTTGGCCTCGGTAAGCTCCGCGTAATTCGGAAGTTCAGACATTACGAGGAGAAGCGGCGCAATCGAAATTGCTGGTGCCCCCTACCCTCCGATTGCTCGCCAAAGCCCCACGGCTAATGGCGAGCCGGGCAGGTGTGCCGTCGGATGAGCTTTCTCTCTCTCTCTCTGTCTCTTTCGGCCGTCCCCGCTCTCGATCCTCTCTTTTCTCGGGAGAGCCGGCCCGGCGATTGGGGCGCGCGCGCCATTGCAACTTATGTGCGCCTGTCCTTTGTGGCTGGGCTTTTCCGCGCTGTAACAAATCTACTCGCTCGCACTTTTCGAATTCGAGGGCGGTTGGGAAGGCTATCTGAATCACTGGAACTTTCCCGCGGGCACCTCGTGTATATATATATATGTATACGCGCATTTGTACTGCTTATACGCGCGAGCTTTCTTCTACAGAATGTTTGTATCCCGAGAAGTCAGGGCCGCGGTGTACTCGGTAAGTTACAGGGAAAGTTGGGTGAGACCCGAGTTTACGGTTAATACGTTGCAAATCTTTCGGAAGCGAAATAGTTTTAGAGTAACCTCGCTGCAGCCTCGCTCGCTCGCAAGGAGTTATCCGCTCGAGGGCCCGCGTAATTGTTGTAAATCGTTAGAGCGGCTCGAGAAACATTACGAGATAAGGCTTGTACACGTATACGCGAGGAAGAAAGACTCGCGAGGGTAAGAAAGGGGAAAAAAAGCAAAAACGTACCGTCGCGGCAATATCGATCGGTGCTCTTGGCGCGAAGGCGATGATTTATCGGGTGGCTCGGCGTCGGTCGGCACGGCTAAGTGAATCCCCGGGTGGGGGGATGAATGACATAATTATTCGGGCTGGTGTTTGCCGTATAGCCGCGCACAATGGCCGTCAACGTCGGCCAAGTTTTCCGGCACGTCAAGCGGCCAAACGTTACTGCAGTTACATCTAATTTCGGCTCGCCGCGCATTGTACGCCGTGCCGGCTTACAGCACACCTCCGTATGTATGTATATACATATACATATCGATTTCGATGTCTCGGGCTTATACCCGCCGGCTTAATTCGATCTCGCCTCTCGAGATATCGAGCAACTCATCTGGCTCGCACGCGGCTCCTGCATAATAAACGAGCCGTTATGTTTTTTGTTTACCCAGCATCCGATGCATAATAAAAGATGTTTCGTTCAGAGGATACGGTGCGAATTTGTATCGTAGTTTGCAAGCTCGTTTGGGACAGTCGAATTATCGGCTGCTACGGATTAATCGAGAAAAGGGGAGATTTCATTTCGACCTCGCTCGAGCGGGCATTTGAGGAGGGTTATTAGATGACAGTGTCTTGGTTGAGTAATTCGTGTTTTTTTCATTGCGCGTGTCGGGTATTGATGATCAACACAAGTATAAGAGCTATACCAGACCGCCAGCTATACGCAATAAAATTTAAATTAATATGGATAATCTCTCGGTGTTGCTAGAGTATCTTTACGTATCTGAATTGCAAGTTGAAAATTTCTGTTAGCAAATTGTCACGTACGCATCTCGCAGCTCTAGTAGTTGCAACTAATATCGCCCGTACTCTCCAATCGGTTCAGTGAAATGGAGAATATCGACGACAGCGGTTCACCGCAACACTTGTGGCATCGCCAACGTATACACTGGCTATGACAGCTAGGATAATCCATTAAAAATGAAGCGTACTCTCCCAGAGTTCACTCGGTAATACTCGTGCACTTGACCCGACGATCCGAAGGTGTCACATCGAATTGTACCGGTGGCTCCTTCATTTTCAAGGTTTTGCGATGTAGAACGAACGCACATCTATAGACTCGACTGACGCGCGTGAAAATCAAATGAGAAAGAGCATACGCAAATGTCTTATTTTGAGGCGCACTGGGAGAAGACAAAATCGAGTAACAACAATGAAACATTTTAAGGTTCCACGTCATCAACTGGATCTGGTCTCTCCTGAATCGACACATACACACACACCCAGTGAATATTCACTGCGTAGATTCAATGGACCACCAGGTACAGCAACCTCAAGCGTTCACCGGGAGAACCGTAATTTTAATGTCGGTGTAACCTCGACTTTCCACGAGATTTTTTTTCATTCGCGGGATACAGGCCGTCGGGGGGAGCTTCGTTTTCAATCAAAACGGGAGATCATATCTCTCGCGGACCCCCCTCGTGCGCATTCATCGGCTCTGGACCGAATCGAATATTCAGGGCGTATATATACGTGTCCTGGGCAGCGCGCGCGGGGGATGGCGAGTCGTTCTTCCGCGCAGTGGACGGCGCGTCGAGTTATCATCGGCCGGCATTCGCGGGGCGGGCCGTTATGCACGTATATATGAGAGCCGCGGCGAATATGAGGCGCGGGCGAGATAAGCGGCTCGTGTAAACTTGACGGATCGGACTAACGGGAGTAATCGGGCCGGGCGCAGGCGACTGGAGCCCCGCCAATTGCGAGATTTATCCTGTCGGGGCGCGAGTGCGGCTCCGCGAGAGCATTGTCCCCCGGCATCGCGTGGGCGGATGCCTCCCGCGAGAGATGCATTTCGCCCCGGAGGCCGACCCTTTAGCCCCCTATATACCCCAGCTCTGAAGGATGCCGCCGCTGTGAGCCTCGCTTGTTCCCATCGTCGGTTTGTCTTGGCCCTCTCTCGAGTGCGCCTATACGCGCGGGCCTCTGTGTGTGAGCCGCTGTTGTCCCAGTTCGAGCGCAGGGGGAGGGGCCGTTTAACGCGTAATTGTGTCGGCTGTGATTGCCGACAGTCGTTAGAAGCTGAGAGATCCCGTTTACCCTTGTTATCGACCGAACCGAATGTTTTGTTTGATTCCCGCGCGAGTATCAGGCTTTCGAATCGTTTCGAGTACACGCACGCACCGTACGGGAGTGTCGAGATTTTTTTTTCTCTTTCCAGCGGACCGAAAGTACGTTTGTTGTTGGGCGCATGTCCGCGGCGTTCGTCGACCGAGCGAGGAAACGAAAACGAATCGTACGTCGTTTGGCCCAAGTCGAATTAGGGTGGGGGGGTCCATTGTCTCGGGGCATTTCGAACATGGGCGATTCGCGGCAAAAATACCGGCCTGTCGACGGCATTGTCGTCGATTCCATTCACGAGTTAACCAAGCGTTAACTCGCTGACGTCCCGGCAGTTTTATGCTCGAGAATCAATTGCAATGTTTTCTCTTTGTTAACCGGGAAGCGAACGCAAAGCTCGCTGTTTCCGACTTGTCGAGTCAAAATCGTCGTCGCACGTTACGTTACAATTATCTAATTACTCGGTGTGTAAATTTATGTGTGTGTGTGAACCAGTCGAGTCTCATTTAACCTGGCGATACTGTGAGATATTTTATAATCGTTATGAAACTCGTATTACATAGTACACTTGACACGGGAAAGTGACGTAATACCCGGAGAGCCGCCGCTCCGTTATAGTCGCAGAAGATGATCTTGCCTTATTATACTTCGTCAGATAGCGTTGTCCTGCTGAGTCACGCTTCTTGCGCGCGATCCTCTTCTTAATGCGAGGCTTTTACTGCCCGGCGCAGCGAATCCGGTGTTACATGAAAAAAACGACAACGTAAATTGCAGGTGTCGGGCGCAATGGAACGTCCTTGGATGACTTTACACCTGCTCAAGATAAATTGTACCGATTAAAGAAACAAACACGCTTCATTCGAAAAATAAATAACAGCAACTTGAAGAGACTTTTATAACTCAATGACGCGAGGATATATGCTCTTTTTCCTTTTTCCTCGATTATTCGTGGACGAGTTGTTTTTTCTTTCGTACTCGTGATTTGAATCCGATTCATATCAAAACCATATTTCTCATTGTTTATCGATTTGCTCCTCTCGAATATTCATGTATTTATCAAGATATGGGAAAACTACTGGACAGATATTAAGTCCGGAAATAAAAATCAAAATAAAAAAAGGTAGATGAAGCAGAAAGGAAGCGGCAATAGTAAACAACGATGCTGTCTAGGCGGCAGGAAAAAGTGATGGGGGACAAAGAGAGGAGGGAAGGGACTGACGTGAGCGTAGATTGAAGAAGAAAGCGCGCTGCCATCGGCGGATGAGAGAAGGCCGAAGCCGTTCTTTAATCGCTCCCGCGAAGCGGAATAATCCAGCCATCCGAGAAAGAGCTTGAAAGCTCCCGCGGATGAGGCGGCTACGACTGGCAAAGGAACAGCGAAAAAGCCTCTCCTGTGATGGATAATTTTGCCAGGCTGCGGCTATACATTAGCCATTGTCGATGACTGGTGGGAATTAGGGATTCCGTTTTACGAGACCGCGCGCTCACCGATCAGGTTGCAGCTCCGCTTTGAGGCTCCTACGATCATCACTTTTACCCAAGTGACTGACGGTTGAGCGAGTTAAACGGGCTTGCTTCTTGGCCAATTCCGCTGTGAACTGCCTCGAGCTCCGCGAGTTGATTGTGTTTCAATTTTCTTCGGATTTACAATTTTTTTAATATAAGCAGTTCTTTTTTAGTCTAGTCTTTCGCGTGAATTTTCTTATTGAACCATTGCCAAAATCTCAGTCATATTCTTCTATTCAAACTCGTAGAGCCAGTATTAAAATGTTTCGATGAAAAGAAACTGATGATCGTTTGTGATAGAATAGTAGGAAGCTTTAAAGGGGACAAAACTCAAATTTATAGAGCCATAAATTGATAGTACACAAGAGGTTCAGAATAAATCTTGCTTTGCTATAGGGACAAATTGACAACGTTTGCCCCGGCTACACCAGGGAGATATAATGGTTGACTTGGTTAATGCTTGAGATTGGTCAATATAGCTATACCGAAAGCCCCTAAAGTGTCAATGGATTCGCTCGGGGGAAGATTTAGTGGTGCGAAACCCAAGCCGGATGAGAATCATTATTGTGTCTACTGTTCAAAATTCTAATTTAGTAAGATAAGTCGCTTAGAATTAGGTGTCGATAATTTTAATGGTCATACTCCACATAACCGCTAATTTACGAGTATTGGTAGCAACCACGAATACTCTTCAGATTAGAGTAGCTGTATATCCGAGGTATGACAAATCGACCAAACACATTTACCAAGGTACTCTACGCGCTGATCGATTTCAATGTCTTCATTTACCGTTTATTACTTTATCTGATCCTGAAGATCATTCGAGCGTCAAAATATACTTTTGAATGAAAAATGGAATTTCTTCTCGTTTGAAAAAATATTATATTATCTATACGGGTCATTCTCATGAAAACGGTCATCACTGTCATGGAATTTTTGTTCTCTATTCATTTTGTTGCTTGGCACCAACAAAAGCTGAAAATACTTTTGACCTTTCGGTATATTTTTTTTATTCAATTTCCTGTTTTCATAATTTTTTCAGCCATTACGATAATGACGCGTTTTATGGAGATAACAAAAGAATACATTTGAAACCTGATAAGTACATAAGATAAAACAGAAAAAATATGCAAGTTTGAGTGTAAATCTGCAAAAGTAAGAAAACAATTGTAATTTTCTTCATGATTTTACACTCAAAAAACATATAATATTAGAATGATAATAACTTCGTTAGAAAGTGGTGCGAAAAAATGGTAAGAACTAATCTTTCGTATTTTTTGTTATTCTTTTTTATTATTCCATCACATTCACCAAAAATGCATTCGACTAGCGTTAGTCTTTCATTGAGTTTTCTTTATAGAAGCTTGCAGTATCGAAATCCTATTAGAAAAGTGAGAGAACTTTTTGAGTTAATGATCAGGGTGAACCACCCAAAGAATTAAGGTTTTCCCAGTAAAAGGAGTGTGTCAAAAAGACATAATTCGACTTATTACTGGTAGCGGATCGAATTTCATCGATAGCTCGTTAATTTTTAAGGTTCTACACGATAAACGCATATAACTTCTCCAGCTGATATACTTTATCAGCTGATGGCATAACCTCAAAATGATCCATCGTTTATGACTGTTAATAATGGTTATTCGGTATCGACTTTTCACGACAAACCCTATTACGTTTAGTCCCCCTATCTGGAATCTATTTGAGTACTCTTGTTAACAAGGAGAGGTCACACCCATTGGGTGATCAAATGAACTGGGCTTGAAATATATACTTTTTAACACTAAAGAAAGTAATACATGTTTCTGCTATTTCTTGAGTAAGCTTTCATTCTAGTTTTTTTTTATGCGTTTATTCTATTGATTTTCGAACATTTTTTTCTGGTTATTTATTTTGTGGCTTCAGTTTTAATAGAGTTATTGAGATTCAAAGATCTCATAATTACCTTGTTCTTCAGAATCCAATAAACGCATTTTATCCTTCTACACCAACCTTCAAACGTTAATAATTCCCTTGAAACAGCATTTGAAGAAAAAATTAAATCCACAATACCCATGTATAATTTTTTGTTCTCCTCGGTGTATCATCTCCAGAAAAACTAGTTTGAAAATGTAAATAGGGAATAAATCTTCAATTTATCTATAGCTTTCGACGTTTTTCTAATTTTTCTAAACCTGATCGACCAGATTTTCTCGGAAATGCTTCATTATCAGTCTACGAATTATCGAAAGTTGAAAGTCAGAAAATCGATATGATTAATGAATCAGCCAAACGAGGCTATTCAAGAAAACACAGAAACACATATATATATCCTTTTTTGTTTCGTGTTAGGAAGCATATATTTTAAGCTCATATGACCACCTAAAAGATGTGACCTCTTCTCGTAAGTTGAATTTAATCTACTAATTGAAACGTAATGATTGAAAAGCATCTGATAAATTCGGTTTGCCACCTGTAAAAAGTTCGATTACTTCGCTCAGATATACGTTTACCGTGCGAACCTGAATTTTTGAGGTGATTAAACTTTCCCAATGTAAATTATAGTTTTCCACATTAAGAAGTTTCCGACTTTCACGAGCTTGCACTGATAAGTTATGTTGATCGGCGATGCTGGGCGCAGATGCATAACGGGCGCGTGTGCTCCTTACTCACAATCAACTTCGCTCGCTGAATATACTTTGAACGAGTGATTATCGAGAAAAAACGGTATTTCCCGTTGAATATTTCGGCACAGCCCGAGACGTTCGAGGACAACGGTCAAGTACGCGAGGTTTGAGCTCGCTACATAGCTCACATGTCTATAGATGTAGGTGACAACCCCAGGTGCCACCACGAACGGGTCAGTACAGAAGAGCAAGTTGGGCGAGTGAGCCAACAGGAAAACGCGAGTCTCACCTGAAAGTCGAACTTCTCGAACTCGGCCTGGGCGTCGATGTCGGTCTGCCTGGGGCTGATGATGGGGCAGGTGTCGGGCGACACCTGGCCGTCGGCGGGCTCGCTGTAGTCGGGGCCCGCGGAGGTGAACACCCGCTCGGCGAAGGTGCCGTCGGCGACGAGACCCGCGGCTCCGGCGGAGCCGGCCGAGTTGGGCGCCTGCGCCTGGCTGCTCACGTAGTACAGGCACACCAGCAGCGAGAGCAGCACCGCGCACAGCACGAGCATCCGGCCCGAGCCCCGTCTCAGCAGCTTGTACATCTTGGCCCGGGGGAGGGGCCGCACGGCCTCTGCGCGTTCGGCGGACTCGCGCGACTTCAGGGCCTCATGCCCCCCGGCTCAGCGTCCACGCGGCTCCGGCAGTTGCACGGCTACATCTGGCCCTCCTGCAATCAGAAAATCGAGCCAGGCTTCATGTCGTGCTGCTGCTGCTGCTTGTGTATCCGCGAATAATTCATCGCGTATTGGCCCGAGCCGATTCCACGTTCGACTGGCAAATCAGGGCCGGATTTATACACGGCGATTTTTAATCGAAATTCCCCGGTTACGGCGCAGAATCGCACGAGCACGTAGTTTGATTTGTATAATTCAGCTAAACGAGCAGCTCAGCGTTACGCCAGATTCAATTGGGGTCATCCGTTACACGGAACACACACGTGTGTGTATTATACTGGCAAGAGGAATCTAGTCGTGGAGCGGGGGTACACTCCAACAAATATGGCATCGTTGTATCGCAACGCCAACACACACAGCGCGCGCGCGGTCGTTCTGTAATCACCGCGAGTGTGAAAATATACATATTATATCCGGAAAGTTTTTATGCGAAAGATTGCGCGTCCGTGTCGGAGCATTTTGCTTTGCAAAGTGTCCTGCTGTAATTGAGCGTTAGTTACGTGACGGACTATACTACTATAAAAATACTACAAAAATTGTAGATGTTTACCAATGAAATGAAAAATAGTAAAATTTTACTAATATTTTAGTAATTTAGTAAAAATTGTACTATTTTCCAGTAAATGTCTACTATTTTCATCAGTTTTGCAATTTGTACTATCAAATAGTATGTTTTTTACTATTCTAGATTCAGAGTGCTGGTTCGCAGCTCGAAAACGAGTCGGGCGTAACAATAGTGACCGCGGCATACGCGAAATTGCCATCGCTGTTTTGGAAAAGAAGATGAATACCCTCGAGTGGGGGTGTATTTATCCTTTCCATTTAAACTTTCCAACACTCGCGCGTGCGAGTGCATAAATAAAAGTATATAAATGGCGTCTAGAGTTGCAGCATTCAGTCGCGCGAACAAAGCGTACACAAGCTTGCAGCCGAGCTTGCAGCGGGGCACTTATGCCGGTGCATGTATATTGGCAGGTATAGGCGCATTCTCTGCTGCCACGATCTCCCACTCGTAAAATCCTTCTCTCCGCGGCCATATCCGGCTATAAGAGCTTCGCGATATAACGAACGCAGCATTGGCTCTCGAGTGTCCCGACAACGAAGCGGGAAAGGTCACACTCGAGAGCAAACCGACTCCTTGATCCTCGGCGCGGCAAGACCAATCGATAAGCTCGTAATCGGCCGGGGCGAGCACTCGTTTCGAATTCTCCCGGCCCAGCGGGGGTATATACGAGCGGCCGAGCGCAGCGGGCTGTTAATCTCACATTGAATTTGACCAAACGGTGCTGCCCGACGCTCAACGAATTAGATCCGCATCGAGAATACACGCGGGCGGCAGGGCGTTCATCAACTCCAATTTGGCCGAGTCCCTCCCCTGTCTCGCGCGCTGTACATTATCGCGCGCTGGCAACAGGATAATAATACATGGGCGCTGACAGCGCGGTAATTCCGGGAGAGAGAGAGAGAGCGAGCGCGCGCTCATTCGGCCAGATTCGCCCGGGCCGCCGCAGACTTTGCCCATTTCGAGCTGCAATGGCGGGAGGCTATGAATTACACGTGCGCTGGCCCCGCAACGCCACACTTGATTAAACGTCCGTGAAAATTATGACTGACCGCTTCGACGCACCTGACGTATACGCGCCAAAAAACTCGGCTGTCGGACGGACGCGCGCGCCTCCCTGTATGTATAGGTGCCAGCCCTGCCCCATACGGAGAGCCGAGGCTTTCCACGGAAAACATTTATTAAAAAGAAACAAACGCGGGGCCAACGTATACACAGCCGACTGTGCGTCATATTTTTGACACGTCGCATTCGCGCGCGCCGGACGGTCGAAAATATTTTTTCGGCCGCGGGACGTTTGACAAATATCGATCGATAATCAATTTTCCCCCGGTTATATTTTCCCGGGGAGTCGAGGCGCGCAGGAAACGGTGCGATTTCGTTCGAGTGTTATTGATCGTCCGGGGGGAAGGGCGGAGAGAAACACACATCGGTCGATCCGTGCTCCGTGGTGGATATGATATTCTCCGCGGGCAAAAGAGGCGCGCGTTTATCAAAGATTCATATCGATCGCGGGCTCGAGCATTCGATTAGGAATCGGCCAATTCCGGGTGGCCGTCACTCCGGATAACGGATTAATCAAACAGTGTCGAAAGTAGGATTCGTTATTCAAGCAGCAACTTCAAAGTTCCATCAGAAAGCTATTAGAAAGGTTAACAAGGGAAGAAGGGCGCGTGTGCCCCACTCTCCGGAGCAGCCGTTAACTAAACTGCCATTCAAACTTTGAAGGTGCTGTGTTGCGCTCGAGCAATACTTTCCACGCGATGTATAATGATCGATCCGGTGTTTCTTTTAGGCATCTATCGCACGCGTGTGTTCCGACCCGGCCCTCCTCCCACTTCCCCCGTTAACATCAACGAGATAATCACGATGGGGGGAAAAAAAGTACTCTCGACGCTTTTCGCTGCGAAGCGTGTATATTCTTTGATCATTTTAGTTGGGAAAATTCACGCTTCCGTAGCATAATTTAAAAACTTTTTTTTGAACATCAGCGGCAGGTCGAGTCGTATGAATATGCCGTGGGAAATCACAAAAAGTTGGTTTATTACTTTTTTTTTTATACGAAAAGTTCGTCAAAAACGCGGTCACGCGAATCGACCGATCGAAACTTCTATGACCCTTTCGGGCCTACTAGAACAGGCATGTTCCAGAAACGCGTTTAAAAATTCGTAACTACGTCGAAAATCGAGATATTTTCGATTTCTTTACGGCATGTACGTTCTCCGAGATTTTCAAGAATTTGGTCGTTTAATGCGCACTGCGATCATTCCAGCGGCAATTTTTCCATGTCTTTCGTAACTTTCTCTCACTTCGAAACCGTCGCTGGCTTTAAGGAGAAGTAAATAGGAGCGATCCAGGTCCGAAAGGATCGATTCGTCTCCTCGAGCTGATTTTCGCTTCACCGCTCACTTTCGCAACTGAGCTACGCGCAAGCCTCTCATGATTCGCCGAGCGAACGAGCCCATGCAAGTTGCAGATGTATTTCGCACTTGCCCGGGATTGGATTTTAATTCAACATTAACGCGGCTGCGCGGCGGGAAACAGCTAGCGCGCACGTGTACTGGCTTCCTGCGGAATTCGGCGCGAGCTAAAGCCACTCGAGAGACAGACAAATTTCATTATTCCGCGAGTGTAAGTGTGTGTGGGCGTGTGTGTGTTGATATCTTCATTAAAATATCATGCTAGTGCATTTCTGTGTTTTGGATAATTTAAAATTTTGCAGTGCCGAGCTTGTTTACGTTTCCAATGTAATTGCCCTCAATATCCACTCTCGCTCCCTTTCGAATAAGTCATTACAGTCGATTCGAGTACACGTACGCCACTTTTGATGCCTCGCACGAGTGGAGAAGTTTGAATCCTCGCGTGGGTCGATGCTGATCCGAAAATATCACTCGATTCGGGGTATTTGTTTTTTAAAAGATTGAATAAGGAAAATGTCGAAACAACTTAGTTGGCGTATAAGTATCATGTCATCCGGCGACCCACTTTTCAACTACATTCATTTGACCCTTGTGTATGCGCTAACGTTATTTTGGAAATTGTAAAATCGAAACGTCGAGACACGTTCGAACGTACTCAATTAAAAACACATGAGCGTTGGAACAAGTTTTTCGATTTACAGACAATAAAACTGTGTTGGAAGTGCATCTTTCCAACATTTTCATCATACGCGAGCTTATATGCTATGCTGACTCCGTTGGCCTGTTTTAGCGCTTGAATCAGTAACAGAACGGATAAAAAATAAAGAGATGGAAAAAAATTGAACCATATCGATCGATGAATGTGGAGCCAAAATTCTGGTTATAGATGATTTGCAAATGTGGCTCGCTCCGCCATTGGAACTAACAATAAAAAGAAGAATTTTGGAAGAAAATAGTCATTTACTTTCTTTTCAATATTTTTCTGTTGGTTTTCCATTTTGAATCGCACAAATTCCTTCAAAACAACCACGTTGCACTCGCAAGGGGGGAGACTACAGAGAGTCGGGGGGTGGAAGGTCCCTAAAGTCAGACTACGTATAATTTGTGGACGCTCCCTCATGATCTCTCCTTATATGAAAAGTGATGGCATGTGGAGTGTAGCCAGTTAACTCGTGATTTGATTGGTTTAGAACAAACTACGTGATATGAGTAAGATAGATATAGCCATTAAGCAAGGCTGCGAGTTGTAGAAAGAATAGATCAAAATAAGATAGAATTTTTTTCTTTATAAAATAGATAGTTTTGTTAACAGTAGGAAAAGTTAAGGATCATGTTTTGAGGTTGTAAAATTACCAAATTCATTTTCCAGTAGATGAATAAAATATGAATGTAGGTTTTGAAAATGTACGTATAGAAATCAATTGACGAGTACGCACGTAAAAAAGATAATCTTCAACGAAATTCGAACACCAATCGAAATATAATCTCAAAACGCGTGGATGCAAATCACACGTAGCGAATGTAGCTACAGTTACTTGATAGCACTAGTAGGATGTCTCGCCCCGGACTCCCAATACAGTCGGGATGTTTTCTTCAAAACAAAATAGAAAGAAACTTCCCTTTGACAATTCTCATGCGGGGCTGCAAGCTCGAGCAAAATATCGCGCGATCTTCTCCGCCAAGCGACGTAGACTCGTCGGGCCGAGATTTTCCCTCTTCGCTCGAAGATCTCACGAGGAGGAGCGTTAATCAGGGAAAAAGTGCGGCGCGCTATCGGGGCCGAAGATTCACACGCGTTCCCCCGCGAGCGAGTGTCGTGATCCGCGGCTCGACGTTATCGCGAGTGGCTCGCTCTTCGTGACGACTCGCGCGCGCAGAGCGGACGTCACGCCAGTGTCTGGTGGCTCGATTCGCATCTCCCTGATCGAGTGCACTCCCCCGTATACATCCCAACAGCCTCTTTCTTGCGCGGATCCACTGCAAGCGCTGAATAAAACGTCCGTCGTCGGGCCAGCATTCGAAAAGATATATACGAGTACAGTGTATATAGCTTCTCTCGACCGATCGAAATTTTTTCTTGGGATTTGTCTCCGAATCAAATTTTTCTCTCTCGCGATATATCGCCCAGAGCGCGAACATGTGGAATACTTGCTTGATTTTTAAAATGAACGTGGAGCTCTTCGTATGGACTGTTAATCGGCAAAGCTTGGTTCGAAAGAGACCGTCGCGCGTTTTACTGTCACTCATCTGGTCGCGTCGACCGAGTTCTGATTGTTTTCCCTGAGAGAGTCGGGAGACGCGCGTTCACTCGAAACGTTGGGAAAATGCAATTGAACCGGAACGTACTCCGAGAGACAATGAGAGCCGTAATTGTGGGATCACGTTGTTCGAATCATTGAACCTCGTCGCAAAACTGTTATTCTCGTACGAAGAATAATTGTTCTGGTGGATTGACATTTCGGGAGGAAGAACGTCGATCGAATTATCGAAATGAACGTTCGAAAATTCGAAGTCCATGACATTTCATACAGAAGACGCGAGTTGTTTTTAGGGCGAAAAAATACGGCTTGTCTGGTAACGAGCGCTATAG
>CM037084.1:52664579-52730648 GCA_020882725.1 Aphelinus certus
GAAAGTAAAACTGATCTATCTATTAAATTGGAAATGATGTTACGTTTTTGTTGAATTGTATGGTTTGAATTGAAATTTAACAATCTACCAGAGCATGTTGGTTTTTGATACCAGTTAGTAATTAATTTATTGTTGGTTCTTATAATTGTTGTGTCCAAGAAATTTATAGAATTATTTTCTTCTAATTCATGAGTGAATTTTAAGTTTTTATTGTATTCATTGAAAACTTTAATAACTATTTCAACGTGTTCTTTTTTTACACATAAAAAGGTGTCATCAACATATCTCTTGTAAATTAGCGGTTCACAATTATATATTAACTTTAATTTTTTTAAACATTCTATTTCTAAAACATCCATGACAAGGTCTGCAAACAATGGGGAAATAGGGGAACCCATGGGTGTGCCAAAAATTTGTTTATAATATTTATTGTCAAATGCAAAAAATGTATTATCAAAAAGAAATTGGGTGATGTTAATAATTTCATCAAACGGTATTTAATATGTAATAAAATTTCTTTATCCATTCAAAATTCATCGGAATATTATTTTTCGTTACGTGCGCGAAAGTCGCTTTTGCGCGAGTGCTGAATGATGTTTTGATCCCGCGTACTAGGAAATAACAGGGGACGTTGAATATATTTGCGAGATATTCGAAATAGAATTTTATTCTTTCGCAGTAATATATTGATTAGTTAAATAGCGTACGTTCACATACGGTTCTCACACGATCGAGTTCTCATGCATGAGGATTTGATGGACCATCGAATTCGAGATCGCGCACATTTAAGAACGTATTCGCACGCATAAGATCACAAATGAGAACTGAATATTTCTTCAGCTGGGGACACATTATCCCCCAGCTCCCTCGATTGTTCACGAAACTAACGTAATCTATCCTTCTTCCACTGGTAGCCCTGCTCTCAGCGCTTCGGACTTCTTTCTCGCCTGCGCTCTATACGTCTATCTATCTCACTCACGTCACGTGGTTTGGATCTAAACCGATCGAATCACGAGTAAACCGTCTTCACTTTCCAGGCAATCGGTTTTCATCCAAGTAAATATAAGGATCGCACCAGTCGAATCTTTGCCCGACGCGAGGTATTTCTCCACCAGCTCTCGCGTTTAAAATATCGTTTGCCGATGAATTTCGAATGTCAAGCTTCGAAACGTCAACGGATCAAGTTGAACGCTATGTGTGTGCGTCCGCGATACACACATTGTACGCGAGGTCGGTACAACGCGCGCAATTAATAACGTCGCACACGTCCAAAATTTAATTGCATGTCCCGATAGCGCAGTTTAACGGACGTCAGAATGACACGACTATGGGTCCTTCCGTCGAGCGCACCGCGCGCGGCCAGTCCAATAATTGAATTCTCATCAACGGAGCTACAGTCTAATGCAATCAAGCCCGCATTTTGAGTAGGTAATTATTTCGATTGGGGGGCAACGCGTTGTGAAACCATCAATTAGACTCTGCGCGTCAAGATACGGAATGCGAAAACACGCGCCCCGCCAATGGAGAGTATATCCCATTGTTAATTGAATCGAGTGAAACGTCACACAACTGAACGCGCGGGTCGCTGGCGTATCGCGAATGAATTATCATTATCCCGATGGAACAGAGCAATCCCATTATAATATACCCGAGGCTGCAGTGTTTGATCGATCAAAGAACGAGGGACAATCGCACCGACACACACATATATATCTCGTCCAATCGCCCGGAAGGCACTGCGCAGAAACTCCTGCAACCATGGATTCGCGCGAATTGATCCGACTGCTCACAACTGGGTGTCTCCCAAGCCCGCAAGAATGTCGCGCCCCGACTCGCAATGCACAAATTAACGAAGCAGCGGGCGGGACAGGGACGCGAGCCGGCATTCCCGGGTGCAGTGGTGACCGGGCGCTAAACGCATCCAGCCAACGGGGCGCGCCTCTCTCTCGTTGTCCGATAATTCGTCCACCGGTATGGGCACGCGCGCGCGCTACGTCCATTTGGTCGCGGCAGCAGCAGCGCCTTCGGGCTCCGTTTTCCGCGCGGTGGCCGTTTGCGCGAAATCATCCCGGGCTATTCGGCGCACGCGGCGCGCACCAGACGGAATGAAACCCGCGGGGCATAGTTAGCGGCTGATTCATTCACGTAATTTGGCGCTCGCGCCGGGAGGAGGGTAGGAAAAACTCGGGGACGCGCGCCGCGCGAGGGAAAGTCGCCAAATCGCTCCTGTGGGCAGAGCGAGAACTCGCCAACTACGGCCATTCTTCTTTTCCTCTCCGCTGATTTCACCCTTTTACTTCTTTTCCGGGCCATTTTTTCCCCCGCCGCGCGCTTCCCTGCCCTCTCTTTCGCCGTATCTTTTGGGCGTTTATACTGATTATACGCCACGAGGAGGATGCGCGCGATGGAATTATTTTTCCCTCGTGCGTCTTGCGAAACTAGTCGAATTCCGCAAAAATCGGACTTTCGACCGGCGATAATTCACGCAATGGACGTTTTAGAGAAGATGAGGTTTTTCATTGTTTTCTCTGGTGTCGAACGAGTTGAGAAAAATTGCTCGAGTGTGGTCTGGAGATACAAGTCGGATAATGGAATTTAATTGTCGAAAACCAATGTTCAAACCAAACCTCTACAGCTGTATAATGACTCTCGGAAATATTATTCGCGTACCATTTGAATTTTTATTCGCTGCACTTCGGTGCTACATAGTACGAAGATGAACAGTTATATATATCACATCGTAGCCTGGGGATTCTCGAGAACTGACTAATTTATAAAATAAGCAGACTCCATCAGGAAAAGCTCGGTAGCCCCGCAGTTCAAATATTATCTCGTAGCATAACGAGCTGACTTCTTATTCATCCAATTCTTTTAATCTTTGAAAAGAAATTTCGCCACTTTTTCCATCACTCATGGAATTATCTTCAAACACAAGGAACTGAAGAAAGACCGGACGAGAAGTGCACTCGAGTTCGCTCTCAATTCTCGATGGCAAACGTAATCTAGAACGAGCTCCTTCCCATCCACGGCTGTTCTATCAATTGTCCCTTAACCGAAAAAATCTAACCGATCGAACCGCAGACGAGACTCAAGTCCGACTCTCGCTGCAAACTGTCCGAAAAATTCAAGAGAGTCGAGTTAGCTGTACTCCAAATTGCATTCATCCAAGACTACCTTAAAATTACGAGAAAAATCGATTCAAATTACAATTCGAAGTTGTCTTCGTACAAAGTTCGCACCACTGGCCCATCCGTAAGATACTGTAGAACGCGAGATCAGGGTGTGCTGTCGAACAACATCCGGTGAGTTTCCAGAAAGTTGAGAGAGTTTAATCAAAGTGTCAAACGAACTCATATACTCAAAGCCGTACAGCGAACTGAGCGAGAGCATTCGTAATCTCAGACAAAAATCGCCAGCAAGCAAACGAGCCGAGCGAGGAATTAAAAAACTTGAAGAGCTGTGGAGCTAGGCGCGCGCACCGCCTCTCGAGGGTGCGAATGACAACAGGGAAAGAGTCGAGTTTGCTTTTTCACGCGTGGCGCGCGGAAGAGGACCGTCTCGGCGCCGCGCGGCCAACGTGTATATATAGTTCAAATTCGATTCCGGTGAGTTTGGACGTTCCGCTCGGCGGAATAAATAATGGTCCGCTCGGCTGGGTCACGACGACAGTTTGTAAATAGTCGGGAAAAGCGTCGAGGGCCAACGGGGGGGGGGGGGGGGGGGGGGGTTGGCGGCGCAAAGATGTTTGCCGAGGAGGAGAGGGGGGAACTCGGGGGCGCAGTCAGGTGCGCGGCCACGTCCGGAGCGCCGGCAAAAATGCGCGACGCTTAAATAAATTTGCAACTTGTGGCAGCAGCTCGCGAGCGCGAGAGAGACGCGACGGATGCTCGCGATGCTCCAGCAAGTACCAACCCCCCCCCCTCCGCTCGTGCCGCTCTGGCTTGTGAAAAAGCTCGATAAAAGCGCACTCGACTGCTGCTGCTGCTGATGCCGCGGGCTGCTGTATACACACTGTTGCAAATTGAATATCTGCAGAGAAAGAGAGACACTTGTAACAAACCACTCATCCAATGATATCTCGCAGCGATTTTCGATGAAATCCAACTAGTTTGTATCTTCCATCGGGGAGGGGGGTGGAAATTCATCACTAGCTCGTTCACGTCTCATTCCGGCTCTCGACTTCTTCCTCCTCCTCGCGCGAGTCGACTCCCTCTTCCTCGGGGTAAAACTCGAATTTAACCATCGCCGATGTATACCGTGGGAGAGCAGGTTGCGCGCGCGCGGGCAAGAAATCAATTGGATGAAGTGAGGATTATGAATATCAGTGCGTTCCGGTACGTTGGGTACGGTGTGCCTCGCCACGGGGAAATCAAAGCAATGGCCGAAGAAAGTAGACGTCTGGGGCTGTAAAACCGCGGAATGAACAGGATGAAGAGAGAGAGAGAGAGCGGGAGGGGGAGGGCCGTAGTTCAGTACGTAATTCGAATGCAGCCATCAAGTAGAAACGAGAATGCTCGCCCATTCGGCATTATATACCCCCTATATCCTTATATACTCGTTTTATCGCCCTTGAATGGTGCACACGCGATGAGCGTCGGGCCCTGCGTGCATCTGAAAATTCAGAGCCGCGTAACAACCGGCTTTTTCATCAAATTTACGCCTTCCCGTTTTATCTCCCTTCGATAGGGGCCATCTCTTTCTCTCTCTTCTCATAGGAAACGCAAAAATACTCAATACCCTGGGGGGGGGGGGAAGAGAAGGTCCCGGTTGTCATCTCGACGCGCGCATTGACATAACAGGATCAGAAATTGCGGGGATTAACCTTATCACCAGCCCCACCGTAACCTTGTAATTGCGTTGCTCGAGAGGAGGAAACGTTATTATACTCGTCATCCTGCCCTTGCTTATATGGCACTCGTTCCGAGTTTCTCATAAATAGCGGGCCCTTTCTTTCTCCTTACTTTCTTCCTCCCTCTCGCTCGCTCTCTGTATAACCCAATCATCGTCGCTGTCTTTTCATCGTGGTTAAACTCGGGAAAAGAGTATACATAAAACCAAATGCAAGATACTTGGTTTAGAGAACTAAAAAATTTTACTACTCTTCAGGATATAGCCATGCGGTTTGAAAATTGAGAAATCAAAGAGTTTTCCACAACATTCACTCGCCGTTCTTCTACGATATTTCGATAAACCCATCACATCGACGTAATCACATCGACCTGGAAGATACGTCGAGTGGATTCCGAACGGCAAGTGATCTGAAATCGTTGCAATACTGATAATCAATAACATATACGGCGACTCCGCGAACTAGGGAATTGCTCGTCGCTGTCTTGCGGGTGAAATAAGTCTTGGAAGGACAGGTCGAGCTGGCAACGCGAAACATGATCCTATTTTCAAATCGCCATAAAGAAGCTACGGCGCGGCATCCGCTCGGAAGCTACGACCGGACACTGGATGCTGACGCTGCGGCCCGGAGACACCTGTACCTTCCTCTCTCTCCTATTTCTTTCCACCCGGCCGCGGAGAGGCGAAGAGAGATGGGGAGAAAAAGCTTTTCGATTTCACGGGGAAACAACTGGGGGAGGCTTTCAATATGGCCAGATCCAGTTTCCCGGGGATATTGGATATCGACCGGGCCGGCGCGGAATCGCTTCCGAGCGTCGAATTCTTCGCGCTCCCTATACCCCCCTCCGCGACAGTATTCCATCTCCGAATGGACTTAAGAAAGACGGAGACCGAGCGGCTACGTACGCGTATATGACGCCCGGCGAAATATATATGAGCCATTGCTCGCGAGCGCTTGAGGAAGCTTAACGTAGCGCTGCGTTTCATCATCATTTTCTTCTTCTTCTTCTTCTTCGACTTCCTCCTCTCTACTGCTCTCTCGGTGCAATCGTCGAAATCACAATCCCTCCAGATATTATTTTTTCATGCTCTCGTGCCTTATCTCTCGGGTACGCGAGGGAATAGCTGGCCATGGCATTTTGTCATATTTATTGCGACGACTCGAAAGGAGCTTAACGCTTCCGTCCTCCCGAGTCATTTATTTTCCTGCTATGATGATTCGATTTGGTGTACGCATAACCAATAGGCTGAGAGGGAGCACATTTTATCCTCGCATTATCCGTCCTGCTAGTATATTCAAATCGTACCTCAGCGCATGTACGGGTTTGTGGAAACCGAATAAAGAATATCATCTTCTCTTGAAGCTGGATTTTCCTTACATATATCTTCGGACTATTTTGGTCCTGAACACAATTGTATGCAATCCAAGTGGAAAACAGTACTATCGGAGCCCAGTTCGGTTGTTTCGGGAAGTTTGAACCCTACGAAAAGCAACACAAGAATTGTAAAGGATAAAATCTTGGTGTACTATTTTCGTTATAATGATAACTGTCCGAAACCACTGTACCGACAATTTCATGTGTCGGTTTATTCAAACTCGAGTGCAAATGTCCTCTAGTCAGTGTTGAATCCGCCTTTTTTGGAGACAGCATTTCGCCAATGCATTTGGCAGCGTGTTTTCCTCGCAAATTCGAAAGTCCAACACCTCAACGGGAATAAGTATTTTATGTTTCAACGTAATACAATTTGCACACTCCGCGCCTATCTGGAGCGTCGCGCAATAATTCGATGCGGAACATCTCCCTCCTTTCGTCCTGATCAGAGTCGATATTTGCAGGGTCTGGCACGCCAGGTGAACCGACGTGACTGGCTCTCGTCGCCTGGGAAAATAAACATAGGGGGCGGCCGTGTGGATGCGTGTGTGCGCTTGGAATTCCTTCCCGCGGTGGCGTGGCTGCATTGAGCAGTCCGGCCCAGCCCCGGCTCTATACGTGATTGCCAACAGATTTTGAGGCTGTGCTGCTGCTGCTGCTGCTGCTGCTGCTGCTGCTGCTGCTCTGCAGAGGGATAGCGACGTATACCAGAGTCCCCTCACGACTCGTCGATATCATTTCGATTCATGAACGCTCTTTGCCCGACTGCCTTCGCCGCCGCATCCGACCTTACTACGGCGCGCGCAAGCCCTTCCCCCCCCCCCCCCCCCCCCCCCCATACATACGTCTCTTCTCCTCGTCGTTTTTCGCGCTTAAGAAAAATCAACAATACTCGCACGTTGCTCCACGGGACTTCCGTGTTATCGAAATTTTTCCGGTTTCCTCCTTTTTCTACTGCTCTATTTGCCGTATTTTCGGCTCGCGACTATTTTCGAAAAATTTGTACCCGGATTCGTCGACATTGATCTCAGTGGTATAGAGGGAGGCCAAATTCACCGTTAGCGTTGAAACGAAATGTAACAGATATTTTGCGTACACTAGACAACATGTTTCATACATTTCACCGTGACGCCCCGTGAATTTTATCGTGGAAACCTGTAAATTTCACCGTGATTTTTTGTACAAACTATCGTATACCCAACAAGTCGCACGATAATGGACCATAGTCACTTACAACGTTTTCCATCATAAATTCCTTAGAAACTTCTCTCAGTTTGAAAAAAATAAACCCGTTATCTTCGTTACATTCCCTTTAAGCAGAGTGCGCCGAGATTTGCCAGTCGACCGCCAGTCATCTTCTTGTACAACTTGCAAGAGGAACAAAAAGTCACTCGTCTTCTTCTCCACAATAACATTCCCAACGAAGTTGAAAATTCGCCAAGCTCGAAGGTGAGTCATATTAGGACCCGGAATGAAACATCAAAGTAATTGCGAAACATGAAGATTACAGCCTCCTGGTACTCGTTCCGTAAACTTTGACCCGAGCAAGAGCAGTCCCTAAGACGTAGAGCTGGCCAATTCTATTTCGACAATCTGACCGACGTCAAATAACTTTAACTCGGCTAACGGACTGCCATTAGCAGGCACATTGCCGACTCATCGTTGTTCTCTGGGGGTCTTACGCGAAACTTCCGCCAAAGCCATGGTCTTCCGCGCATTATGCCACGCCGAACGTTCACCAACGACAACAGCCTGAATGCCCAGATATTGCGTGGCTCCAGGAACAAGGTTTCGAGCTTTGTTTTACTTGCCTTGATTGCATTTTCTTCCGCGTGTACTTCACGGACTTCTTCCAGTGGGTGGGTTCCTCGCCGCTGATTTGATTTCTTCTATCCTCGTTTGCGCAAAGTTCACTTTGTATTGTTTTTCTGCAGTCGGCAATATTTTTCCCGAGGGGATGAACTATATTTGTTTGAAAATACGACAATCGCTCCAGATTTGATATATATATATATTAATTTGACCTAAACGAGAACAGTCAGAAATTCAGGTCTTAGTTTCAGCTAAAACTTTCTGAAGTTATGAGATCTTGACGCAATTATAATGTACAAGACTGTAAACATTCTCTTTATACATGTGGTCTTCAAAATGTATAAGTATACCGCAAATGCATGAAGTCATTGACATGGGTAATGATGATAATACAATTCCTCGAATTCCGAATTTTGGAAGTTGAGAAATGTAATTCCCACTATGGTCAATAAATTTATTAAATTGACTATAAAGTATACGATGATAGATCCCAGATCATATTCCTCATGATTATCGAATTTGAGATAGATTGAGAAATTGCTGATCCACGTAGTATCTATGATCGGCAGTGAGAGAATCTTAGCTCAAAAAAGTAACCATTGTTGATATTATTTTCAACTCCCGAAATCAAAGTGGGTTCGTCTTTCGTTGGGTAGAATTATGATTTTTACACCAATTACGATTCAATCTTCGAACTTGTAAAATTTTTTCTGCCTGCTCACAATTTTAGAGAAGAGTTAATTAATCAGTCCTATCAGTTTTGACCGTAACCAGAGAATCAACATTTAAAATTTTCAAGGCTGTTCTCTATTGTCGATTGAGTGTCACCGACGCATTTACATTTGAGAGCTTGGCTTCCTTAATTATACTTCGACTTGACGAGTCAGCCGTAGATTCATGGCACAGACTCCCTTGTTTATATACCCCGCTACCCCTCCCTCCCGTTACTCCCGCGCCTTAATTAAAAGTCTTTTCACGGGGCACTCTACACCAAACGAGCGAGACTCGATTGCCAAAGATCTCCGCTCCATCGTGTTTTCCCAAGACATTGGCTGTCTTTATTCCCTCCTCCTCATTTCTCCGGGCGAGAGGTTTGTTTCGCATCAATCCAGCTGGTGCTGAGTATACCTTTTTGCCAACCCCTTCATTGTTTTCTCATGTTCTCTGCGAGTCGTACAGCTTTAACCAGTTCTGAGTTTGCTTCTCGTCTTTGCCGCGCGCACAAGCGACGGAGACTGCCTGCAAAGGGACTGCCTAACTCGCATCATTAAGCTCGGAAGCTCGGCTCTTGAGGTCATACGTTGCTTTTACTGTTTGGTTTTGCGCTTTTGTGTCCCAAACTATTGCGCGAAGTGGCTAAATTATTTGTCAAGAAATCACTACGAGCTGCGGACACTAAGCGCTGCGACTGTGACTTACAGAAATTTCAATCATTAATTATAATTGTACAGTAAATTACAGAGAACCAGATGTATCCCCCTAAGCTTGAACAATCACTACGAGCGAGTTTTTTCAATGCAACTCGTGAAAATGAAAGGTGTCTATTTCAAAATGAGCCAAACTTTGTTGAATTTGAACTGTATTATACTGAAAAACATCACTTTCAAAAATCCATCAAAATTATTTTCCAAGATGAAATATCGAAAGAACCCTGGTAATATTGAGTTTCATTTAGTCTAAAACTGAAATAATCATAGAAATTAAACACAATGGTACATTTTGGATACATTCAATTATGAAAAGACAAATAATGTTGCGCAATACTTTCGCTAAGAGATTGAGAAATTAATAATGTTTGTAAATTAATGAATACACGGGACAGTGAGGTTTTTATGGGAACATTTAAGTTTACTTATATGAAAATGAAGGCAATGATTATCTTTTGCTTTCTCAAAAAGAAAGCTTTGTGACGGGGCGAAATTCGAACTTTTGAATCACACTTCGGGACCATGGTTTTCGTAATTTATGGATTAGAAAACATGTTATCTCAAAAATTTCTGTATGTGCGAATGTACGTACGTATGGTTTAAGTAACGGTGTTTTTTCGCGCACGATAACTTTTGAAGAAATCCGATCTTCTTGAAATTTCGTACACAGGTTAGTCGTGGCAAGGTGTGAGCCGAGTTCAATTTTCAGCAAAATCCGTTGTTTTATTCTCTAGCAACCGTTGTTAAGGCGTTTTTGGGAGATTCCCTATGATTCCTCGTGAATGTTCTTTGGGAGATTCCTTATGATTCTTAGTAAATGTTCTTTGGGGCCTGAATACTCACGAGAATCGATAAGAATCAACAAGATATTCCCCGTAGCAACCGTTGTTGATGTCCATAGTATCCGTTGTTTAAATCCCTAGCCTGAATCACCGTTGCTATGGAAGGATACTATCAATTTGAAGTCCGTTTGTCGGTGGTAAACGACATGGAAACATCATTTCTTTATAGCAACCGTTGTTCACGTACCTAACAATCGTTTCTCAGAGAACGAAATATCGAGTTAAAGTTCATCCACAGTACTTTTGTATTTTTCATAGTTGATATCCCAAGCAGCCGTTGCTAGATAGTTTGAAAAATCAATACTAGGTCCTTTTTGTTGGTGGGAAAAAACACGGGATTCTCATGTCTACATAGCAACCGTTTTTGACACAAAGTCTCTTTGAGAAAGCCTACTGTTAATGCAGTTAGCAGCGGTTTTTTCTTTTCATCCGTATAATTCCAGCAAACCACGGCAAATTCGACGCCACAGTCAGCATGTAAAAAGCGCAGCAGTTATCACGACGGTTGGAGTTATGCAAGATGACAGTGCACGTAGAGGAATCGAAGAACCGTGAGCCGGGGCACAATAAAGGACGCTCACGGAGAGCTCTTACACAAGAAACGAGTGCCTCGTCACTTTGGGAGCATCCCACAGTCGACGGCTAGAGCAACACGTATAACGAGTAGCGCCGCTGCCACTGCCACACGATGAATGCGAAATGCATCCCGCTGTCTTTGTTCACCGCCTTGATAACGTCTTTGTTTCCGGTTAATTTTGGTTAATTGGACAATTGGATTATTTATTTATAAATACCTATTCAAGTCAATTAGATACAGTTCGAGTCTTTGGATATGGGCACTTTGGGGACCGGTAGTTTTCTTTCTTTTTGTAATTTTTACTGGAAAAAATATAAAAATCGATTGTAAATAAATTTATTCATCAATCTAGTCGAATCTTACGAAAGCACAACTGCATTTAAGTGAAGAGAGTATTTTTAGTAATGTCGATGTAGTCCATAAACAAAAAATTATTATCGAATATTCGAATTATTTATGTATGGAACAAATAAACGAGAGAAACATAAATTTATACTTCTCTCTAATCTACTGTTTTCAAAATGAAAGCTAGCATAAAGTTTGGTTGTGCAATAACGCAGCAGTTGCAAAATGACACACACCCGTACTTAAAGCAAGAGTTATTACAGATCAATTAGATCCACGACTAAATTTGGTACCATATGGATCAGATCCTTTATAATGATTTTACATTCGGAATCAACTGCACGAAAGCTCTTTAGAGCTGGTTAGTATTCAAATTGAACTACTCTAAATATAGTTACTAGATTGAAGCCAAAAAGCCGATTATCGAGAAAGCACTTTTCTCTATGCCACATTCGAAATCGAATAGGTTCTCTGTTCGAATAATTAATATAATACTAGCTACATCCAGGTGCACTTCAGGGGAGAGGGGGCTCTATTTTCACATTTCAGAATTCATAAATCTTTTTTGATATCTGACCAAAATGGAATAATTATTTTCCATGAATTTCAAATGTTGAAATTTGTCTAAAATTTAATTGAGTTAATCTTTTGGAACAGGAAAATCATTCATGCCTGATTTTGTGCCAAACTCAAAGTGAAACGAGTAGAAGCATTCAGTACTGATTAATAATCGTTGGATAATTTGAATATGTTGTAATGTAACGTATAATAATCACGTAGTATGGGATTTATTAGCTGAAAAGAATTTTTGAAAATCCCTGAAAATATTACCATTGAAATATTTCGTTGAAATATTCTACGTGGATCACTCCATGTATTTTACACTGGCCTAAATAAAGAAATATGGAGAGGGCAACTCGTCACCCACTCTGATACGCTTTTATACCAGTGATATAAACGGAAAACATGAAAGGTCAATCGGCAAATGGGCGTCTTGGCAAGAAAAAGCCATCTACCTGAAAGTGGAACATCCGATCGATGATTAATATGGGGTGCACGAATGTACGAGCAAAGGTCACGAGAGAGTATTGTTTAATGGCGTGATCCGTGGCCGTAAATCAGAGTTCGCGCGCCAATAGAGCCCCTAGCCCGCGGGAAACTGAGCGTTGCGAACTCGTGCGATGTGCTTCTCACGCTGAATCACAAGCATGATTCATGTACGTGAGAAATTTCGAGTTATCAGTTCGAACTATCAAAGTCTCATAAATAATCCAAATTCTAACTCATTTGTCAATTTTTGGTTCGATGTTGAATGACTTCATCCTTCGAACCCGGATGTAATTAGACGTCTGGGCTTCCAATTAAGATCGAATTCCCTGAATCGGTAGTCAGATAGGTATCCGAATAGGCTGAATCAATTTCGAGTTACGTCTTTAAAATTTTCGATTTTACTTATAGAACTTTGGGAATCATCAATATTGTCAATTAGCTTAATCTGTTTATTGATATGGAATCCAGTGAAAAAATGATGGTTCATGAAAGTCACAAGAACAATATTATTATTGACAAATATGTCAATAATACGCGTAGACACAGTAACAGTGAAAAATAATGCTTGAGGGCTATTGGCAAAAGACCACTATGGAAACATCTGAAACTCACGATAATTCGCATCAGATGGATAATCAGAATTCACAAGAATTCAGAAGGCTCAGTGTCCGTGAACCAGATCAAATAAATATAAATAGTTGTACGAACTCTAGTAATGAAAAAATGTCCAAAACTTCATCCACACTGAGAGCAGTTTATAGTTGGGTGAACTATAAATCTACTATAAATATAGTTCTATTTTGACCCAGCTATGAGATATTGTGAATTCAACCATACAAATTTCACTGATGTATACCATGGAAAAAGTATTCATTATACTATATTTAAAGTAGATTCTACTCTATGCAGTGCTTTTATTAATAGTAGATGTGATTGAGTAGACACAGTTGACTATATAATTCTGGTTCATTAAACAATAATTATTGATGGGTGAACAATAATTGAATAGTAATTGAACATTGTTGGAAAAACTATAAAACACGAGGGTTATTTGTACAAATAAAGTTAATTTAACGATATTTATAGTAGATTCTTCTATAATTTCGTTTACTATATCATATAGCTGATTCCGATAAGAGAATTTTTCTCAGTGCAATCCCATGATTTATAAATGTTTCATGTTATTCTTCTATCGTATACGTGGCGGTATAAGTGCAACAAATTTCTTTATCTAAAGATATGCATTCTATGAAAAATATTGGAAGCGCAACATTTGATGCAGGCATAAACGAGAGGTATCGCGTCGATGGCGCCTGAAAGCTCGATACCCGCGAAGCTCGTCGACGCTCAAGTCTGTCGCACGCAAGGAGCGTTATATGGAGCCGCGAACTCCCGAAATATCCGGGGAGTCGTTGCGCGGTTTCGCTCCGCCATATACAGCCACTACCTTCTAATATCGGCTTGATGGCCCTTGTACCGATACAGGGTGTTTCGCGCTTCGCCTATATACAATCTGAGCTGCCTCCGCGTTCCTCCGGCAGGATGAGGCTAGAACGAATCATTTATTGATGGCCCTCTTGGCGATAGACTTAAATGGGAAACAATAAGCGTTCGCTGAATTATCTACTGTTGGAATTAGCAGAAAATTACTTCATAGCCTTAGACTGTTGGAATTTGTATGTTGCAGTGTTATCGTTGAATTACTGTTTTACTGATGTCATGATAACCGAAACCAAGATCACGTTGATTAACGGCGAATCAAATTCGGAAATATTACAGTTATTTCAGCAATGATTTTTAATTATGTTTTTTTTTAATTAATCTCTCGTACTCTATGTATGCTATCTGCATGCACTCGATATTTATTCATAGAAGACAGGAAAATTTGGGAGAGAGTGGGAGATTTATAGAATTTATTAATAATTAAATGCTGTAAGTTGAGAATCTTCTAAAGGTAAATGTAAAGGAATATCGTAGTTGATCGTTTGTCAACACGAATGAGTATCATTATTTGTATCATATTTTTTCTCAGAGTACCGAAATAATACCTTATCAACTCAATCATTATCATTGTGATAAATATCTTTGCCGAATACATACAAATAATCGTGTATATAAACTAGATTTCACAATGCTCAAGTCTACTACGTGTTTGGTATGAGATATTAGTATTTTCTTCAAACAAAATCGTTCTTCTTGAATACTCCAAGTATTTATGAAAGATTTGAATTTTTATTACGGGACACGAAGTTTTCGTAAACATTGCACAAACGACTCAAGTCATAATAACCCACACACAGTGATGAATTCTTAGATAAGAATAATTCACGATAATTTGAGTCTGATAATCATGTAGATCGATGACTTCGTAGAAACTTTGTGGAACTGAAGTGACAATGCAAAAAGTTCCAAATCGAATAAGAGGGTTCACTTTATTTTTCAATACTAATCATCCGAAATCCTTTCGTTGCGTTGACGATTTATTATTTTTTACTGATTATCCTCCGTATTATCGGTTTTATACTTATTGTTCTGATTACTTATTTGTGACTAATCAAATTCGGTATAAATATGATTAAAATCTGACTATCTTACAAAATTTAGCGTTGTTGTTTCCGTCCAATGCATCAAAGAGTTGTCAATTTCTTGATATGGTTCCTAGAACAATAAAATCGATTTGATTTTGGATGCTGTTGTAATGTCGAGTAAACATATGAAACTTTTTTAAATGCGTGTTCATGAGCATGACAAAAAAAAAGAAAATTTTTATATCGTGTAAAATCCTTCATGAAAACGTGATACAAACTGAATTATGAGCTATGAATATAAATCTCATGCATTCACGAAAGAACGTATTAGATTTTTCCGTGTATAAACCTTTTTTTTATGCTTGTAGCTAACTTCAGTCTATACGTTTGGTTTTCCCTGTATGTTTACAGCGATTAATTTTTATAAAAAAATTCTTGCATAACTTAAATATTTTTATAGACAAACCGAATTTTGGTTCAAGAAAAAAGATCAGCTTCACGCAATAAAACAAGATTTTCTCTAGGATTGAAACTCAGTTTTTGATTCGATTTTTGTGTGTGTGTAAGACTGATTGGAAGTTATGCGCAATATTTCATCAGCATGGAGGTCATGGAGTTGATTTTGAGAAATTCAATTGAATTATAGTAAAATAAAATTTATCTGCAAATTGAAACTATTTTTTTAAACTTATCCAAAAATCAAACGGCGATTTTCATGGTATGGAAATACAGTATAGTCAACAATTTCTGATCATCAGAAATCGTTCATCATCACGCATCGAATCAACAGAATGAGTATGGTCTCTTCTACCGAAACGTCCAATTTTACGGATACAAACATTGTGCACTACGGAACGGAGCTGAATCACAATTGCACCAGTAGCTGGGGAGCTTTCAAACCGAAATCGAAGTCTTTGCGATTCACCGAACTCATCGTTGCAGCTCCTTAATTCTCGAGGTTCTCCACTGCAAACGCATACTCGAGTTGAGTTGAAGTTGGGCGGGTGTGCTCGAGAGAGACGTCACCGGCGGAGCCTTTCCAAACAAATCAACGCCAACAAATTAACATCAAGATACATAACTGATCCGCGCTCCAGCCAGCTCGGCTCAATCGAGCTCTCGACATTAGCCGGAGTACACGATGAGTGAGCAAATGTGCCGCATGTCAACGCTAATCCTAGGGGCGCACTTCAATTTATCGAAGGAGAAAACGGGCGCGCGAGCGGCTTTTATTAGCCCCACCCGTCCCGGGGGCCTCGTCAAAGGAGCTGCGCTCTGCAGCCCTCGGAGCCCCACTAAACACGCATCGAGAGCAAGCACGAGATGCTCGCGCGTTGGGGAGGCAGCCAGCTCGCGCGTATATACATGTATACGCTGCGAATCTGCAGGCGACTTATGCGCGGAGGGGAAAAATCGCACTGGAGAGAGAGAGGAGGTCGAGAGACGCGAGCGGCTATTATTGCGGGACACCTCGGCTGAGTTTACGAGCGGCCGGGGTGTAACTTTTCATTTAGCTTCAATTTCATTTCATAAAGTGTAACGAGTTGCGGGTGGAGGGTTGAGTTATACTCGCGTGGGAGGTTCGCGCCAGCGGCCGCGAGGAGCCCCGTAATTCCTCGACGTGTGTAAGGTCTATACACGGGCGGGGCGAGCCAGCAGATCGCGCCGGCGGATAAAGCGATACGAATCGCCACTCAGCCGCAAGCTCGGAAAAGTGGGTCTCTCACCTCTGCAGCGCGCGAGCGAGCTTCCTCATTGCTTTCCGTTACTTCCACTTGCGTCCGATGCTCCTCGCCTATTTTCTACCCCTCTTTACGCCCCGGTTTCACCCACTTTCTTTAAAGATTCGGGCGAACAAACACGATTGGACTTTCAACGTTCATCCACCTGCGTTGATGAGCATTGTAAGCTTAATTCGACGTCTCAATCTTATCTTCCCAATGACCGGAGGATCTAATTGCTTCGGAGGCAATTTGGAGAATCATTCGAAATTAAGTTGTGATGAAAATATTTTGCAACGTCAACTAGTACAATAATTTTCTACGCATAAATTACTTATAGAACTTCCCAGAAAATCTTATCGGCTGGCGAAGGAGAGTGGAATTAAACTCCTCTGAAATGGCCTCCGCAGTAGTAATTAACAGCGGCAAGACGAGGGCGTCATCGAGGGTCGAATCTAGAAGCGAATCAATAATCGAGGCGTGATTTGCGCGCCGCTGAGTTACCCAATAACAGAAATCGCACGCGGCAAACTGTCGCTTAATTAGCCACAGCAAGCTCGGCAGTGGCATGCGCCATTTGCCGGTATTGCGTGAGCGGTTTCCTGCTTTCCGATCGGTGCAACGGGACGTCTTGTTCAGTTTGTGCGCGCACGATGCGTTGGAAAATATCTTGGGGAAAAATCTACTGTCCCAGGGGGTGGTATTCGCGCGCATCGATAACGAAAACTCTACCGTGATATCTGTTTGATTCTGTAAAGCGTGGGAAAATTCATCAGTACAACGTGAAAATGCTTCGGGAATATTTTCTTGACTGATGATAGAGAAAAAAAAACCCTACGAAAGAGTGTTAGAGTGCGGAAAAACTTGCTTATGCAGGCATTGTCGATTTTCTCGTAGATGATGTAGAAAAAGACAGCACCCTTGTGGGATGGGATGTAAAGTGAAGCCAGTTGACTCATGATTTGATTAATTTAAACAGCTAGTCACATGACACGTGATTCAGATAGGGAACTCCGGGAAGCACTGATCAGGACTACCAGTTAAAGAAGCAAACGGTTATACAGTCACTTTTGTCAACGACTGAAAATGATGAGGTTTGAGGTTTGATCAAACCTCATTTTCAGAACAAAATATTAATGGAGATTTTGAAATGCACATATCGAAATGAATTAGTAAGTGCGTATAAAAATTAATTGTAATTTCTTTGGAATATTTAGTTGTGAGATTTGAGTGGATGACCGACGAATTACAGTATCGCAATTCTCTTGAATAAAAGTGATTATTTGATTTCTTTATAGATAATACGCTCGGAAAAGATAATCACAAATGAAACTTATAGCTATTAAACACAAAATTGATTATTAGAATATCGTATAAATAATTCACAGGAAGCGCGCATGGGTGTACAGTAGCTAATATATATATATATATATATATATATATATATATATATATATATGTATAATAACCACGATAACCACGAATGAGCATTATTTCAATAAATTCTCGATACAGAATATTTATCCAGTAAAATTTACCATAAAATTTCAATCGCAAATTAAATAATATTCCCAACTCAAATAGCGGTGAGCTGTTCATTGAAATGTGCTGCTTAATCAGAACCAACGAGGAACAAAACAATCCTTCAACCAGATCGTAAGAGATTAGGTCATTCGAATATTGACTCGATTTCCTATTAAATTTCAATGTTGTCAAACTCGAGCCTATTAAATCACTCTACAAGTTCAATAATCAATGTTCAAGCAGAGAACAAATCTGTACATGGTTCGAGAGAAATATAATTATATAATCTCGGAGCTAAAAAACTGAAGGGTCACTATAAACACACCAAGATTTAGGGACGCAACATCGCGCAGGAAAGAAGTTGGAAGAGTAGTGCAGTGCAGTGCAGTGCAGTGTAGTGAAGTGAAGTGGGTTGGTATGTTGGTATATTGGTATGTTGGTATGTTGGTGTGTTTGTATGGAATGAACGTTTTAATAACGAAGAACATGCACTGTAAATTTATTCATCTAGTCTTAAGCCTCCGATAGTATTAAGCTTCCTCATACATTTATTTTCAGGTGCAGCTGATGGAGAGCAGTTAAAATTAGTATATAAGTATTCCAATCTAGTTAACGGAGGCCGGATTATCAATATTGGATGTGGTCTGGTTGGCACAGTTCCGAAGTCCTGGAAATTTTAAATACTGGTTTTATACCATCATCACTTTAAAACAAATGTATTTGAATTTCCTCGATTAGGAGCTCATCCGCTATCTCGGCTTATCAGTGACGTGTTCTTTACATTACATAGTCAAAGTCGAGATATTGGGGTGATCTATGACTTGGTAATCGCGCGTAATCAGTCGCATACTTAAGTTCACAAACCTTCTATTGCACTCTAGTCTCGATGTTGATCGTTTATTCGGCAAAGTTTACTGGTATTCTAGAATGGTTTCTCGGATTATCATAAATTCAAAGTAGAATCACTTTTCGATTATGGGTCATTTGGGTCATTTGGATTATTTGGGTTATTTGGGTTATTTAGGTTATTAAAAATCTTTCCGAAATTCCATCAAACTCACCTCTCTCACTACAAAGTCCGAGCAACGAAGCTACTCGCCGATAGGTCGAAACAAAAGGACGATCGAGGCATAGTACAGCGATTCCCGCGGCCGCGCCCTCGACAGGCGTCAGAGGGTCGGGCATTTTTGCCGAGAGCCGATCGACTCGCGGCACAGTACGGCACGTCAGCCGGATTTTGGGGGCCGCACTCGCGAGAGAGGATATAATGGAAGTGGCTGCCAATCAGGCACGCAGCGCTCGGGAAACGAACAATTGGCGGGCGCGGTCGTTAGCCAAGTGACGTGGCGGGTAATGAGAGACGCACAGGGGAGCAGTCTCTCGTAGCCGTCTGCAATTTGCGAATTAATTTCCCCTTAACTATCCTCGTTGGCCGCCGGTGCCGTGTGTATGTATATGTGCGGCCCCAAAAGTCCGTTTAAAAAGCGCCAGGCTCAATTTGCCCAAGTGCATCACTGCGCCTGCAATTGATTAGCAGATTCGAACGAGTTTGATGTCGTATGCGGTGGCGGTCATTTCACCGACTCATGAATCGTCCTGCGGTTTGAGGGGGGCAGCCGCTTTGACCATCGACGCGAATATTCAATCGAGGGCGAATGTTTTCTCCGATAAGCCCGAAGAATTTGCTTCTCGTCATACTATACGAATACTCATAGAAAACCGATTAATGAGGGTTTACTATTTCAACATAGTAGAGAAGAAGATAAGTATAGTCGTCTAATTCCTACAAGCTACAAGTTTTGACTAACATTTTTATCTTTGGTTGAAAAGAGACAAATTCATTAATTATTGATAATATATTCCATGCCCAAAAGATTTTAATTTTTCCAACAAGATTTTTTATTAGTTGCTCCAAGAATTCAAATAGACATATGAAAGTGCAACTTGGAAATTATCTAGAAATTTTTTCTTTCATGTAAATCTCAGATTGGCACAATGTGGTGAGCCTACAATGTCTAGATTCAGTCTCATACTCTTTGGTGAGCGATAAATGTTTCTGAATCAAGTGCAATACGAATTGGGAATCTTTCGAAGAACTCGAACTTTATAGGCCGACATTGCGAATGGAAAAATGCCCATAAGGAGTAGTTGGAACGAATTGCCTCGGGCTATGGAGCGTTTTTCAGGCGTCGCGATACTACGTTCCAATCAATTTCGCAGAACTCTTTTGATTCAATAATATTCCAAGTGGAAGTTCATCAGCGATGCAGAATCAATTAATTACGTCGAAGCGACCCTCGGGCATTATCGCTTTCTCACACACCGTCCATATTCACTCGCGTCGTGCGAGGGTAGATGCACACCAAGTCGTGCGGTGTGTTGTAAGGGAAAACGCTTCGGCTCTCCCCACGTTTCAATTTAGTAAAAGGTTCGAGTCAATCGTATTCGATATTTTGGATTAATTCAGCGCGAAAAAACGACACCGCGCTCGATTGACGATGCAAATTTCACTGCCGATTAATCGAAACAACTTGAATGAAATGGCACAACATCTAATCAAAACTCAATTCCCATAATAAAGATGAGAGCCAAGTGAAGCCGGTATAAACGTGATCGGATTGGTTGCTGCAAATTAAACCACTGAAATTGCAATTTTTAAATTTTCAAATCACGCGTTTGATCAAATAAGACCGAACTGTAATCGTAACTATTAACTTTATTCTGAATTGAACGCAGTAAGTGATTCACGTTTTAAAAGACGAATCGAGAATAAAAAATTTGAATGTACAAAATAAAAAGTATCCCTTTGAATGACGTGAGAATAGATGGCAGGAAACTCTGTAAGTGGCTAGTATATCTATTTTATACACAACTCACGATTCGAAATCATCGTGTCGGTCATTGACTCGAGATGAACGAAATTTATACGTGTCATACGTCTTTCATGACAATCCAATAATGCGCAATGATTTGCATGTACCTATTACAAGTAAATTTCCTCATGAAATTCACGTTGGAAATCGCCAATTCCGCACTCCCGTGGAGGCAATTTTTCCCCGACGATTCAATCCTTTTGCAATAACAATCCTCGCCCTTCTAATCTCGCCAACGAAAGCAACAAAATCCTACGAATACGCTCTCGTGCTAAAAAGCTCAACCACCGACCAATCCACAGTTGGACAACGCCGTAACGGCCCTTTCGAAAATCACGATTGCCCATCACAAAACGACCGAATCGAGTTTTCGTCACGCCGCGCTTTCCGCAAAAGCTCCGGAGCGTTTTACCACGACCTATGGTTTCGCGCGTCCCTGCAGCCACGTGTGTCAACCGGTCGAGAGAACGAAACTGCGCTCGCGCGCTATTCGAACCGATGAAATTCATTGCAGTTCGGCCGGCCGTGAAGGCGATCTCTTTCTCTCTCTTCTCACGATCGACACGCGCGATTATATCGGGTGAGAGAAAGAGCCGCTCGCGGTCTAGTTATCCCCATCGCGCCACGTCGGCTCCGGTAAAAAATTATACGAGCCGGCCATAACTCGCGAGCTCGCGCGCGCGCGCGGCATCATTTTCGCGCGCGCGAGCCAGCTGGCGGCTTCCTATATGGAGCGCGTCGCTCGATGCCCCGTCGTGCTCACGATTCACCGCGAATGAGTTGATGAAGCGACGATCGTGCTCGCGGCTCGTGTACAGAGGGAAAGAGAGAGAGAAAAAAAGAAGACAAGACGTCGAAATGCATTGATTGCGCCGCGCTCCGTATATATACAACGCGGCAACTCGGGGGCAAAAAAACACGTCCGACTCTCTGGGAATCGGAGCTAACGACTCGAGTCATGGTATATATATATATATATATATATACTTCGAGCGCACACGAGTATACTGCGAGCGAACTCTCGAACTCGCGGCTGCGGATTGATTATTTTCCCTCATTTTTTTATTCGGTGTCTATTCGCTACCTGCAACAATCACGGCTCGATTCGCTTGATTATCATCGATCTCTGAATTATCAATATATACACATCTCGAATGGGATATCAAAACGAATGCAGATACATTTACACGCGGGCAAGCGGGATATTCTCCCATTCATGGATCCGCGATCGGGGGAAACGATATCAAAGAATCACAAATCATTCCGCGAATGAGAAAGTACACGGAGGGGGCTGGGGGGTAGTCGACTCTTTCATTATCGTTATACTCTATTATCAGTAGCGCCGCGCGCGGTTATATGCACTCGGCTGCTGCTTTTATGACTCATTAATTACGGAATTATTGATTGAGCTATCGTCGTTGCGGATATATCGGGCTGCATAATCGATAATAAATTGCATTTGCCAGTGCAATATTCACCCGTGTTGCGCCGCCGCGTATCGGGTTCATCAATAGACGCGGGTGTATACACGAACGATAAGAGTTTACCGCACCGAAACAAAAGTTTCTTTGGTTCTCTCTCTCGCGCGCACGCGCGTTTCATGTGATTTGTCCGAAAAAATTTGCAACGCGTCACATCTGTGTTTGATTGTCCTTTCACTCGAGATTTATTCAAATTCCATATACACATATATCTGGCTATTATGCCGATTAAGTTCATACGAGGAGTGTGTACACCCGCGAGGCGCGAAAATTTCTCGGCTCTTTCAATGCCCGCTTATCATATGCGATCGTGGAGCAGGCACGGGGTATAGGCCACATCATTGTACGGCCCGGATAAAACTGGTCCGCGAAATGTAGGCATATGGGATGGCGGATAAAGCGGAAAATTCTGTTGAAAGTATGACGTTAAGTCGGGGGTGGCGGGGATATAAAGAGATCAGGACTTTCTTTTCACTCCTGGCAAACTACTGACAATTGCAGTACAATATTTTGCAAAACTTCCATTGTACTGCTCTCGGAACTTGTATCAACGAACTTTCGGAGCGCACGCGAAAACATCCATACATCGTGAGGTAGTTTATCTACTTACGTCCGGGTCCGAGCGCATTTATGTATCGACCATATATCGATTTCCAATTTTCAAAAGAGCCAAATGAATTCGCGCTCGGGATTGTCGAGCGATGTGTGTGTGTGTGTGTGTCAAACAGTCTCGGGGAGACCGAGCCGAGAAAATTATCAAGAGTATTCTCTAAAAATATCGCGTTCATCCATTCGAATGGCTTTCCGATAACAAGAAAACATTCATCAAGAGTCACGGCATTTATGTACGAGAGGGATATTTTCGCTCTCTTTTTCCCGTTCTATTCTAATTAACCTTGCAGCCGGTTCATTGAACTTGAGCCACAGTCTGACCAAGACTCGCCGCGGCGGCCTGTGCGCTGATATATATACACGGCGAATCGATGCGCGGTGTAGTAGCGAGTAATCAATTTTTATACGGGTTGGGCAATGAGTTTTCATGCAAAGGGCATCGATGAACTCGACCGAACAGTCGGCTCGTTCCTCGTCATAAATCCATATTAAAATCGACCCGACCGGCATCGAAGCCACAATCACGTTCGGAGCTCTGATTACGAAAGTTTTCAAGTAAATTAATCGTCGGTGCGATATTGTACCCCGCCGAAAGGGGAGAAGCCGAAGCGACCCTCCTTGCCTCTCGCTCCCCCGCACCCCGGGCGCTCTTAACACCCGCGCGCACCTGGTAACCGAAAATTGCACTTGGAGATTCGTCTCTTATCGCATTACTCTCTCCTCCGAGTGCTCATCTTGCGCAGTATTCTCTTCTCACTCCTTTTCGTATGTGTATTCCATTTTGAATCGTCATTCAGTATACGGCTTGAAAAATTTAGAGATCGCGATCTAATTGCTTCTATAGCCATACCGATGTGAACCCTTCAGTAAATTATAATTCAATCTCTCGACATTTCTAGTTTATGAAACCAAATTTTCATGAGATAATGCTTGTCATTAAAAATTTGCATACGCACGTATTCTTCGTGCTTGTTATCAGCTGGACTTTATTAGATTCCAAAAGTTTCCGTAAATAATCCATGGGAATCCATGAAAATTAACGTATTTTCAATGGGTGACCTGACCGCCGAGTCGGGTACGGGAGCTTCTCGTATAATTTTTCCTTGTATACAATTATGAGCAGTTTCGACCCTAAGTACCTGTCGTTCAAAGATCGTCCGACAGTATTTTCTGCACTATATATCGATTTAATGTAGCCACAGTTTACCGATCTATATAATTGTAGCAACGGAAGAATACTGGGGGAGTATCGCTCGAGCGAACAAAGTAGTCATTAAAAACTTTGCCACGTTGATTGCCATCGATCATTGTATATATTCTCCTCTAGACTCGATATTGTGCATCCAAACAGTTTCTTCCTATATATTTCCAAAGTAGTTTCTCACCTTGGACAATCAGCCAGGCGCAGATATTAACATTTCGACTTGCCCGCATCAGTACCAGTCTCAATTTTCCACGCTGCACTGCGCGTGGTAACCTCGCGGGGCACGGATCAAATGAGCGCATCCGCGTGCGATCGAAGGACGTGACGAGACGAACAGGCTCCCTTAATGGCAATAATATATACATTTGTTTCAACGTGATCGCGTTGTTACCGTATACTGTACTGTGTCACTGTAAATCCGGGCAACAAAAGATACGCACGTATAATAAATTTAATTAAAACCAGGACATCCTGGGCGAGTCGAGCTGACGTTCGCTACCGGGTCGTCGTCGTCGTCCCTTTCATAACGCGAATTTTTTAATTACGAAACAAAACGTTAGCTCGCGCGGCGGCTCATCTTGCCCCCGGCTGATTTTCATATTCGCGTCCTTTCGTACACGTGAATATAGGTACGAAGCACACCCATAGAGAGCGAGAGAGAGAGAGGCGGGCTTTCCTCCCGCTCCTGTTGCGCTGCCGCCTTTCACTTTCGCGCGCTGCAGCCGTTCCTTTGTCCCCTCGCTTAATTTTCGCAAAGCCGCATCGGCGCCTCGGCGAATTGCAACGAAAAATAAAGCTCGGTCTGATTCGCTTAAAGAGTCGCGCGCGTGGACGGAAATTAAAACCACCGCGAGGAAATGAAGATGGCGCGCGAATTAACGGGCGCTCATATACGTATATATATATGCAGAGACAGATACGCCGCGGAGAGATGAGTCGCTCGGGCTGGTGCTTGCTTTTGCCGGAACTTTTTAAATCCTTTCTTGCGCCGCGGCCTCCTCTCGCGGCCCTCCTCTCCAAAGTCCAATCTTCGTTAGCCCGCGCTACGTCTGCCGGCGGTGATGAAATAATTTCACGAGAGCGCGCGGAGCGCCGGGGTATTAATGGGTTTTGAGGATTCTTCCTTCCGTCTCGATGATCCGTAGACTAATATTTGTTCAACTGCCCGACTAGTGTGTATATATCCGCTGTTACATGGTATATACGTATACGTCATCCTCCACGTAACGTCGCTCGGTACTTTTGGAAAATTGAAGATGAAAAATTGACACTGGCCAAGATACGAGAGGCGGCGAGTGAGAGGACGAGGGACGAGGAATGAGAGAACGATAGAGTAAATAAATCATTTTCGGGGCGAGCGTTTCAAGGAAAAAGAAAAAACAGTTATTAGGAAACGCGGGTTAGCCGTGGAGTCAAAGTGAATGGAGGAGGACGAAAAGGAAAAGTGGAAAGCTGAATGTCAACAGAAATCGAAAAAGAGTCAGGTTACGAAAGAGAGAGAGAGAGAGAGAGAGAGAGAGAGAGAGTCGGAAGACGAACACGGATGAATGTATAAAAAATGAAGACCTCGCGACACAAAACAAGGAAGTCGAGTTGGCGAGAGCGAGGCGAGCTACTTCCCTACCCCGTCAAGCTCGCCTGATAGCGAAAACAAGCAGAGTCGAGCGGGGATATAAATGAACTTCGGGTGTACATTTGAGCGGAGTAACGAAAGTCCGTCTGCATGATTTATTAAACTGCTCATCCGTCAGGCTGCATCATTAATAGGGCGTGTATACGCGAGGAGTTTCGCCGGAGGATCGGGCGAGAAAGAGAGAAATATATATATAGGTAGATAGAGGCTCGCGGCGGGAAAACGAGGGAGCAAACTTAATTATGTCAAATTCGAAATGGAGAGACTCGGAGCCGCGGGAAGATCAGAGCTCAATTTCGCGTCCATCAGGCGGACGAGGCGCGCGGGGCGACATTGGCGCAGCCAGCAGGCATCCGTCGCCAAAAAGAGACGACGACACTTAATTACTGTTAATTAACGAGCCGGCTCCGCGGCGCGACGCATCGGGATGTATATAGCTGTTTGCTCTGTCGCAATAGCGAGAGCCACGTCCCCCAACCGTGCTGCGCGAGAACAGCCACGACTATGAGACGCGACGACGATTCGCGCGCGCATTCGAGCTGCGGAATTGCTCTCGGGATGGAGATGCGGCAGCCGACGCGGGGCGGTACATCTATCTCGGCTACAGGGTCGCCAGACGAGAGCGGAATTACAGCCGCATAAAGTGTACTGCACCCGGCTATTTTTATAGTTATGGCGGGCGGCGGGGATGAATTACGTTTATTTACGATAGCGCCGTTCCGCCCCCGAGCCGCAGTGGTTGCGAATGCGCAATTGTACGCGGGCAGATCCACGTCCGGCAGGGGAAACGAATAATATTCGAGAGGAAGGACCGGATCGATCGGGGGCAACGGATTGTCCCATAGAAATTACGGCGATGCGTTGGATAATCTTCATCCGACCGCAAGAGCTCCAGCTACACGCATCGAAGTTTCCGAGTCTTTGCCGTTTCAATATACTCCGATGAGTTGTAACATCGAAGAAAACTTAATTTTACCATTCGGAAAGTGCTTGGTTGATTCGCGCCAAGCGATTATACCTTGAGGAAAGAATAATAATTCAATGGGACAAGCCGAGTCTTGATACGTTTCAACTTCATACAGAGAATACCGTTAGGTGTGGTTGATAGCGATTTTTCGAATTCCGCTCCGACCATACTGCGTATCGTACATACCTATCCAGATATTTAGTTGGTTCGCTCGTTGACACAATCCCGTGTACGCAACTGTGGAAATCACTGGGTTCTGAGCCAATCTCGCAAAACGCGTACCGTATCTGGATACACAGCCGTGCAAGAAGTTCCCCGCCTCAAGGTGCGTACACGTGAAACTCGTTTCCAAGAAGGGAATATATATACATCGATCTATATAACTGCGAAAATACCGACACCCGAGATCCAGGTACATTTCCTGAATCTCTTCGTTAGGAGATTTTAATCGTAACGTTTACCGCTTATGACCGCAACATGGGAAATTTGAAAATGAAAAAGAAGGAAAAACAGTGTGTGTTTTAGCGACGGCGAATTATTGATCTTTATAGTTCGGACTTTTTGTCTCTCGACGATAAAACCGGTCTGCGCGATTCTCGACGGAAGATATTGCGACTTTGAAACTCGGTTTCATTACAAGCATCTGCCTCTCTTTTCATTAATATCTTGACGGCCATTTTTTTTGTTTGTGCAAAGAGTCGAAAATTAAAGCTCGCTCACGGAAAAAAAGAAGTAAAAATCAACGAAAACTCAGAACTATGATGATTGAAAAGCGGGTAATAAGACACGAGGAAGAAGGTTGCGAGGATATAGATCCGCTTTTCTGTAAAACTGAATGTGTGAAATCAATAGAGGATGAGATGTTTCCCGTTGAAGAGATACTCAAGAAGGAGAGCCAGCTTTAAGCAGCGAGACGATGTGTAATTGGACAAAAGTTATAAGCCCGGAGTGGAAGAAAAATATCGAGAAGTATATAAAAAGTGGTCCGAGGGAAACATAATGCGATACGGCAATACTCGCACGGCAACTGAGCCACGTGATCGGAAAAGATCCGAGAGGATCGGAGAAACAGACAAAGTGAAGAAGTATGGAGGGCATAAAAAAAAACATTGGCGCGGGATGAGGAGGGTGGAGGGGTTGCGAAAGAGAGAGAAAGAGAGAGAGACGGTCAACAAGAGCTCGGATGGAATGCGGCGAGAGCTACTTTTATTTACTTTTGTACTCTCACGCCAATGTTCCTTTAATTGCTTTTTCCTTATCTCGAGTGTTTGATAACACCGATATAATTGTGCTTCAATTTCTGAACGTACATTCATTTGAAATCATTGCTAATCCTGATACTCATTAAAGTCTATCCAATTTCACACACACACACACACACACACACACACACACACACACACACACACACACACACACAACACAATTGTATGTTACAAGTGATTATGTGGTCAACTTGTTTCAATAAATTTTCCAATATATTCCTCTATATTGGATGATCGAAGGTAAACGATGAGTTCCAGTAACAAATGCGTGTTCTAAGGGAAGTTTCATCGCGCGGATTCGTAGTTAGCGAATAAAATTAACTCCTAAAATGAGGAGCGAGTGAAATGCATCAATGTCGTCATACACCAGTTACTCGCTGCATCCGTACAGCTTTGGCTCTCTTTCCCTCGCGTCCAGTAATGAGACTAGTTCCAAAACGCTTTGATTGAGCTTCACTTTCGCACCTGCCGGTCTGTTGGTCGTGGTACAATTAAAAGTTTGTCATTGAATTCCAATCTGTTTCCCGATAAATTAGCGAACTGTAACGTCGCGTGTATACATTAACGATACATGACAAAACAATGTTGTGAAACAATACCGTGCAAACATTTTTTTTCATCACGGGTACACGAAAACTGACATATTGCGTAGCAGTTTCGGGGATGGAAAATGAGCGATTGTGTACTCCGTTGCCATAGTGTCATTTTGTTACGCTCTCGCGTCATTGCATGACGCTCTAGCGTTACAAAATGACACTATCGCAACGGAGTGCACAATCACCCATTTTGCATCCACGAAACTACCACGCGATACGTCATTTTTTATGCCCGTAATGAAAAATAGTATGAGCAACTCGCACGGTATAGTTGCCAATAGCATACTTGGGCGACATGTCGCACTCGCTGCGCTCGTGCACCAACGCGCCCGCGTGTGCAATTGGCAACTTTCCGCGCTTGTTACACAATGTACTATTTCCTTACAAAATCGATTCTATTTCGAAGACACGCGAATCCAAACGTAAATTGGTTAGCTTCCGGTAGAGGGCCTACCGATTCATCAACCACATGGACCGTGATACTTTTTATCTCTCCCAGAATAAACCATGAACAACTGATTCTTAAATTAACGCAAACGAATGACGAAACGAGAAAATACATTTCGATACTAGAGCAAAAGACAAATTCTAGGCGCGATATAAGTCTTAGTATCGAATTTTTCATCACGGGTGTAGAAAACTAATGTCCAATGATCCACGTTTCGATGCAAGTGATGAGAATAATATATGACGCAACTGAAGGATGCAAGTGTGTTGCGGCTTGAGCCGAAACAAACAGTTCAAGAAAAGAAACTAGCGCGCGCACCACCGAAAAATACTCGAGGAGTTGTAAGCTCGAGATAAAGAGCTGCAGCAGGGCCGTTTCAACCCGGCTGTCTCATTACACTGGTGGGCGTGAGCTGTAATACGTCAACAAGATAAACGTGTAATGAGCCGTGTTGGCGCACGTGAGCCATAAACCCAACGTGCATCATTCAATATGCTCCCGTCGTCGGAGAGCTGCTCTCTCTCTCTTTTTCCCTATGCTGACTCTCGTTTGCCGGCTCGGTATCAGGCATTTCTCTACCCCGTTACGTTGAGACTTTTGCTATCTTTATTACCCCCACGTGTGTCAGCGTGGCTCCGCCATTAGTTTGCGCCGCGACGAAAAGTACAGCGGCGATCTTACGCTGGGGCACGAGGCACGCCGCCGCGTCATTACCATTTAGACGCTACAGTTAACTTTGTGTATATTCATAAGTTTGGAAAACTATTGCTCACGTTAAACGGTAAACCGTTGGATGGTGTATAGACGTATATGCACACGAACGGGGAAATGTTTACTGTTGTACGCGATCTAATTTTTGAGAAATGTTGGGACATTTTCCCAATTTATGGTTTTCTACAACCGATTGTATTCCGAATTTACTCGGAATAGATGTATTTTTTCTTCTTCGATATAATAAGTTAGTCCACACCGACATTAACGAGGACCGAGACACCTAAAAATGTCGAGTCTATTTCCTTTCTTGTCGTAAAAAGATTCTCTCAGCCAAGAGTCTCATCTGCAGGTTACGATGACTTCTGTCTGGTGTCTGACATACGTAATACTACAGCTAACTAAATCGCGTTTCGGAGTCGTGTATTCTTTCAAACTAACATTTTTTGTTGAAAGAATGTTTTAGCGGCCCAACATTGCATTGTCATCGACAATAAGCATACGCGTGCGAGAAATGACGAATTTTCATCTAGCCCCAAAAGAGAGCACGTGAAAACCGAGGGAAAAACTTCCGACTTCACCGCCGCCGACAGACGGTCGCATAAAAGCGCGTATAAAAATGCCGTGTACCGAAGCCCGTACGCGCGAGAGATGATAAACGCGGTGAAATTTATGTGTGTGCGTGTGTATTTTTTTAGTAAAAATTACCGTAGAACTTGTTTTTACGAGGCCGCGCGCGCTATAGCGACGTATACCGGTGGTGGCGTTTGAGAAGAGGGCGCGGAGTGCAAAAAATAATTATCACCTCCGTAACACACGGCGACCGCGGAATGTGCGGACAGCAGACGCGCGCGACGTCGTCTCGTTTTTCCCAATGCCATCTTGGTTAAAATAAAAGCTGTTACAAGGGAGGGCGAGGAATCTCGAGCTGCTGCTTTCAGGAGCAGAAGAGAATAATTGCATTTGGATTGTGTGTTTTTGAGATCCTTTTGCCGGCGAGATTCCGCGGATAATTGCCGTTGCTCTCGAATACCGTGTAATTACAGCGACGGGTCGAGGCAATTTTCCATTTTTCAAATTTACAGTGTATGATCCGTGTTTGTCTTGGCTCGATCAACGAGCTGCGAGCTCTCTCTCTTCGAGCATTCCCTCGTGTTTCTCTGCGACTTGATTAACCGAGATACACACGTTTTTGAATTCACGCATGAAACAAGAATCCATTAGAATACTGCGCGTGAACGAATCAACGATAAAAACCGGCATTTGCTAATGTGGCTAATTTGACTCGCGAATTCCGCTGATAATATCTACTACTGCCACGTGAAGGATTCGATTCGAAGTGGAAAAAGAGTTTAATCTCGATGATGTTTGAACACCTCGAAGTCTACACTGACTAGGAGTGGGCAAAACCTTTCACGATGGAAACCAATCACGATGAAACTTTGTGAGATAGTTCTAGAGTATATTAATAGCTGATATTTCGATCCATAAAGTCTAACGTTTTGTTTTCCTGATGCTATCCTGTCAAACATGTTGGATTTGAAGTATGAACAGTATATCTATACATACAAAAAGCCATAAATATAGATATACTGTAAATGCAGTATAAAATCGAATGAATCGACAGAATATCTCCAGCAAATCAAAACATTAGACTTCATGGCTTGAGATATAAGCTGTTAAAGGACCCATGAACCATCTCACAAAGTTTCATCGTGATCGGTAACCCAAAGGGTGTGCCCACTCTCCTAGTGAGAGAAAGTTATAGTAATGGTTACTAGATTTTTACTAGGTTTTCTAGTGCCATACGAGGACAACTAATTGATATTAATAAACTAACATATAACTTCTTTATACGATTTATAGGACATTTTACTAGTGTAGTTAAGTTGAGTTAAGTTACTAGTAAAGTTTATTACTTTAGTATAGTAAAATTTACTAGAATTCACTCAGTAATCGGTATTAGCAAATTTACTTTGCGTAATTTTAATCTTTATACTTAAGATAGAGTACTCTGTGTTATAAAATGTAGTAACGGCTACTAGGTGCTCCTCTACTAACTAGGAGACCACTTGGGATGTGGGTCACCAATCTTGACCAAAATTTTTTTGGCGTTTGTTTGCATCAAAAATAGAGTGTACCTCTACTGTCCCAGGGTCCAACGCTCCCAAACTTCCAAGATATTATTTAATGTATCTTGGTTAGAGCCGTTGTTCTCGTCCCAAACGACAATACGTCGTCCGAGACGTATTTCTATTCACTGCACTGCACTTTCACTCTTGTCACTGGATACTACATTAAATTTTATTCTGGAGTACACATAGAAAGAGTCAATAACATCTATAATAATTATCAAAATTTACTTCCATGTCTTACTCACATGGAGTAAAACATGAAATATACGAGAGAAAAGTTACGGTTCTCTTATACTGCAACAATAATAACATGTATCCAAGCACAATAGTCGTAAATATAGTAACAGAAGTACAATAATTCAGTGTCATAATTGAATTTAATCCATAAGATTTTCGATTTTGAACGCTTTAGATACATTGTTGACGAATATCACACTATAACAGATACACTTTTATATTCCCAGTTTTTCTCTCACTTGAATACTCGCTCGAATCTAAGACCCTGTACAGCTAACCTGATACATCAATTAATATCTTGGAAGTTTGGGAGCGTTGGACCCTGGGACTGTGGGTACACTATATTTTTGATGCAAACAAATACCAAAAAAATTTTGGTCAGGATTGGTGACCCACATCCCAAGTGGTCTCCTAGTAGGTTGGATTGGTAAATTTCCATATCCCGATTTTTGTCAGTGTGCGTAACGTAGAACGAGAGAATCGAAAACAAGTTCGTCAGCGGATTTCACGTATCTATATGCAGCCGTGAATTGGAAACTCGGCGAGATCTTGTCGGCAACACAGCTAGGCCGGCTACAGTCAAAGTCAATACACTGCTGCTGCTACTTCTGCTGCTGGTGGTATATTTAATAACGCGTCCTACTAGTCGAGAAACAGTTTCGAGGCGAACAAGGAAATGCAGAGTACAACAGAGCAGCAGGAGGATAGGAAGCAGAGCGCGAGGCAACGCAGCTTCGGGAGCGTCAGTAAGCGGGGCACTTAGCCGCGATGCTGCTGCTGCTGCTGCTGGCTCTCTCGTGAGAATAGCGGCACCGCCAACCCGATTACAGATATTAGCTCAGCCGAGCGCGGAGCAGCAAAGCAGAGGCCCGACAGCCGATAACACCGATACAAGGATCAGCCGCGGCTCGATGCTCCTATATTTTACATACTCACACACACAGGTCAAACGAAGGCCTCAGTTTTGAATTGCGTGCGAACAATGCGCGGCGGCCCTTATCGGCACTCGACAGAGGCTGCGCACACACGCGTAGCACGAGCTGCTCGTACACGGAGCTGAGCCGCGATCGCGCGCGAGCTCCTTTTCCGAGGGGCGACTCGTCCGCGACATAATGGGCCGGCGCTCTGCAGTTGATCGGCCGATTGTTTTCCGAATGAAAGCGTCCGGCTCGTCGGGGCCACGGAAGATAAGATCGCCGAGGTCACGCGCGAGCGCCCGGACAACAGGCCGGCTTTTCCCTCGTCCCTCCAGCCTTGTTGCCCCCTCCTTAATTGCCGCGCGCGCGACCCCTTGACTGCGAGCTGTTTTTGGTCGCACACATAGTGTGCTCTTCTCTCCATGCCCACCGCATTCAAATACCGGTTAACGGGTTGAAGCGTCCGTTCGCAGATGGAGATCCCGCAAATTAGCTTTTCCATCGATTATCGTCGCTGTGTACGCGCGAGCTGCGTACACTCACCAAAGTTTCTTGTTGTTCCCGGAGGAGTTGGGCCTCAGTCAGAATTTCTGCTACTTCCAGAAAGAATCTTCTTGAGAGAAGACTTTTCTTCTCCAATCAATAATATATTATGATTGAAAGTAGCGGAATTCTGACTGATGCTCAATTCCTCTGGGAACAACAAGAAACTTTTGTGGAGTGTATGTACCGTTTTCGATATCGTACGGTTTCGCGATTGAAAAGTTTTCATATACGTGGTCTTGGTTTGTATGATTTTCTCGATACGAACAGCCGAGAGAAATCTATCTATATTGTTATTTATACTGTATTTATGATTGTATATGAGCTCAGTGATCAAGCATGAAGCCTCACTGTCACGACTTCGTTTGGATCGAAGTATATAAACATGCACGATTCGATAGGATTCGATAAAAATTTTATTATTTAAAACGAATAAAGTTGGCTATCTACACTGTATACGCAATTAATTCATGAAGACTATTTTATTACGCAACCGCTTTATGGCTTCATAAAATAGCCGTAAACCGGTCGAATAAACTCGAAGATTGTAAAGAGCGCCAGTCGCTTGTGCTGCCAATAAATATTTTATCAGTATAATAAAGTTATAATCACAGTGGTTACGTAACGTGAGCATTCGGCAATTAAAAGCCCCAACACTCGGGAGCATCAACAGCGTACACACGGGGATGCTCGCATAAATATTTACAGGCCGTAAAAATTGCTTACTACTAGATACATCGGATATACTTTGAACGCGAACTACATCGTAAGGAAAACATCTCCGAAAGAGACGAGAGAAAAAAAAGGAGAAATCCCCGTGCGGACGGATTCGATGAATACATCGAGAACCACTTGGTTTTCGCGTAACTACATACAATACGGGGGAATCTGCGCGAATCATCGGCCTCGAATAGTTCAAAGCGCGGGCGAGTAGCCGTTCCGCGAGCTCCGGTATCAGGCTCTTATATAGATTCGCCTTTCTCATAATTTCAGCACTTTGCGAGACTTGCCCCGCGCTCGCCCAGGAGTTCGAGCACGCGGAATAAAATGGAAAACGCCTCGGAGAGAAAGAGAGAGTCTGGAGCGGCAGCGGAGAGGAGGAAAGGAAAAAGAAAGCAAACCAGCTCACCTCAAGAAAGGAGAGGCGGAGAAGATGGCGCGAGAGGAGTGGAGAACCAGGTTGCGAAGAATAGGATTTCAATGAAAATCGAACGAGGTAAGGAGGGGAGGGGATCCGGATAACGAGCGAGTCTGCCCCTCGCGGGACTGAAATTGCCAAGATGTTGGTTCTTTGTGCGCGAGCGTGTGTGTATATATATATGTATGTAGCCGGTGGAATAAAGAGAGCCGGAGAAAGAAGGTATCGAGTTGTCGGGGATAGGTAAACTCACCTATTCCCATTCGATTCTTCCCCAAGGAAGGCTCCCCCATCGCGAGGACCGATTATGCCGGCGTCCCAAATAAAAGCTCAGCCGAGAGCTTCAAGCAACTTTAGACAGATATATAGAGATAGAAAATAATTGGCTCGCGTCGAACCTTATTCGAGAGTTGCATACTTTATGGTGAATGCATTGAGAAGTTCATAAAATAACTCGATCCATTGGTGTTTCGTATATAAATTGAGTTGGGCTAGGTTTCTACACAGTGTAAATGGAAAAAGTTAGGGAAATGCGCACTCGTATTCTAAATACTGTGTGGGATTCCGCGAGGGATAGTAGGCACTGAATGCAGGGGTCCCCTTCACAACGCACAAAGCATTTTGAACAGGAAGCCCTTGAAGATCGACGAAAAGATGGTTCCAAGGCGAGAGGGAGCTGATAAGTGTGGACAGCAGTCGCGTCGAACGACTTATATTGAGCGCTTCCGTACGGAGCGGCGGGCGTTCGAGAGTTTATACTCGTGCATGCCGGCGACGAGACTGCCGGTGATCGAATCACTAAGCGTTCGTAAAGGTAAACGCGTGATAAGCACCAAGTAGCTGCAAGCTTACAGCTTACGGCTCTTGGCTGAAAGCCAATTAATCCTGGGCGTCTATGATCTGCTTGCGCCCATCAGATGCTAATACGCAACAAACTAAAACGAACCATAGGTATCAGCGGACATCAAGTACCTTGTTTATACGGGTGAGCTTGACTATAGCGAACTCCAGCTGCTGCAAACAGCTGCGAGTAGGCGAGAAGTGAGTTAAAAAACCGTTACATAACAAGTGGATTTAACCCATAGCTGATGTCGAAATGGAGTGAAATTTTTTGTTTTTTCTTCAACATTCACATACCAGACAGAGGAAATTAACGCTGGCTATACGCAGTCGTGTCATCCCGTCACGGAGCTCGTCAATGACGAGAGAGACAACAGTCAAAAAGCCGCGCGCATGAGCTCACTTCCACAAGCGTCACGCGTTATTTATTTAGTCTCGGCCTTTCGAAGCTTCTCGAGCAACCTGAAAGAATACTTTTTCCCTTGAATTATTTACCTCACCGTGATGGTTTCGCCGCGCAGAGCCACGAGTTCTATCTCGTACTGCTTGTGCTGGGTAGTGGGTACACGGGATTCACCCAAACTCACCCTCCTCGATGGCTTCGTAATTGGTCTCACCGTCAATGGATCTTTTGTGTTCAACCAAGTAGAGTTTGCTATTTCGGATTAACTCGTTCAATTTTCCGAAGTGTCTTCGTACGTGACAGTATAGGGACCTAATAATGCATTCATCTTTTTTTTATCTATACCTTTCATCCTATACGGTTCTTTCAAATATTAGGTCACAAAAATAGAGAATGAAGTATACATTAGCTCTCTAACATAGTCTTGTTCGAAATATCTGCACTTCATTTTCTCTCGACTTTCCTTTGCACATTGCCAAGAAACTCTTTGATTTCATTTCATTTTATAGTATGAATTTCGAGTGGACAAGCCGTATATTTTTGTTCTCGAATCGATGAGCTTTCAATGAATTTTTGTTAGCGTGACGTCTCAAGAACTGCGAGTGCCACTCTCTCTCTCTCTCTCTCTCTCTCTCTCTCTCTCTCTCTCGATTTTATCTGCGCGCATGGCAGACTCGAAGCGATATCCATCGCTTCTCACGTATACGCGTGCTTTGTCAGGAGAGTACGCATTTTTCCAGAGCTAAAGCAAGCACGTATGTATATACATGCGCTTGCAGGTGAATAAAAGCTCTAAGAGCTGCGCGTTTGAGCTGCCATTGTATATTCAACAAGCGGATACGCTTCTTTTCCGCAACTGTCATGTTCGAATCGCTCGCATAAGGAAAGTCGGGATCATCTTATGTTGAGCTTTCAAAACTCCGTTTCGTGCTCACGCGAAAATTCCTCGACCGGCTCCGACGTTCCCAATCTCCCGAAACAGCGAGCGCCGGCATTTTATGAAAAAAAATAACGCGACCCTAGAGCTTCAAACAGATGAGCTGCCGTGAAGTGTCGCCGCTTCGACATTGCATAATCAGCTATTGTTACCTGGACTGCCAATAGTCGGATGAATTGTGTTCTCACCTGGAACAAAAGAAACGTGTATAAGAGATATGTATAACTGTGGGTAACGCGATTGGTATACACATAATCAGATATTGCAAACGTTGTCACAAAAGCAGCATCCCCCGGAAATGTTCTCTTCGTCGAGGATCAAATATAGGTAAGCGCGAAACGAGTCAGAGCGTCTAGGACGGATTGAGAGTCAAAAGAGGCACGTCAAAATAACCTAATCAGTATTTACTCAGGGCGAGCTCTCGCAGTCACGTCAACGAGCAGTTGCGTCACAACGCGGCGTCGTCTGCTTGAGAAACTGCAGACGCGTCGTCGTATACAGATAGAACACGAGAGGAAGGAAGTTTCCGCGTCGGGTAGCGCGTTGGCAGTGGTAAATCTGACAATTGTAACGTGGAAAAGTCCCGGTGAAATGCACTCGCGAGATTTCCGTGAAGTGGGAAAAAACGCAGCCGGCTTTCCTGGCAGTGTCATTCACGCGGAGGCTCTGTGAGTTGGTGTGGAATTTAAGGGAACCCATTGTTTGTAATAAACGTACGCCGTTATTTGGGGAATTCTGGAACAAATTAAACCTCGATGAGGTCTTTGTAATTTAACTGCGTATTCTGTCAGATTCTTGTCATGATTTATAGATTTGGTAACAAAATACTTCTAAATTTGTCACCTTCCAAGTTCAATTGCAGATCTTAATATCGCTTCTTAAGAAAAAGCGTTCGTATATACACGATCATTAACTTTTATGTATAGCTCAAGAGAATTTCAAATTAATGATCAGGGTGACTCTAACTCATCTCAAAAAAGAAAGTTCTCCTAGTAGACGTATATGTCCGAAAGACATGAACCCTACGATCCCCTGGTGGCGCTTGGAATTTGGTCGGTAACTCATTAATTTTCATGGTTCTGCACAATAAGACACCAGTTAGTGCCCTCAATCCCTGGATATTTTTGATCAAAATTGAGATTGATGTATTAAATCAGTCAGCTCTTAATTTAGATCTGACTGGGATAAAAATCGGAAACAAAATTGAGAATTCTCAAGCCTGATACGTTGCGAAAAAAAATTTGGAAAGAAGTAGTAACTTGGACACATTCTAGGACGTCAATAATGATCTCATTGAGTACTTTTACCAAGTCGAATCCAATCTATTTTGTTTCATTTAATATATCAGCTGGAAAGCTGTATGTGTTCACCTTCTTGAACCGAAAAATTGATGATTTACTGATAAATTCGCTGTAACACCTGTAAAGAGTCGGGATACAGGTCTCTTGGATAAAAGTTCACCAAGAAAATCTTAATTTTGCAGGCGATGAATTCCTAATTATCGGCTCGAAGTTCCCTCAGTGGATGGTCGGATAACTTCCAAAATCAACACGAATCATCTTCCCTCACATCCGAATAAATACTGATATTCGCGAAGATGTTCATCACTGCAGGAACACGATTACGTTGACGGGACTTTAGATTTTCGACACTCCCGCGAAGCTACATCTTCGAGAAAACCAGAGTCCCGCATGCATCCGCACTGTACTTGGGAAAAGGAAGAGGCAAACGGGTGGTTGGCGACAAGGAAGTAGGGTACACGGTGTAAGAAGTTGGAAGAAAAAAACGCGCGAGGTGTCGGGAATATATACGAAGGGCAAGACACGCGGTGCTGGGGGATGGGCGTGAGTGTATTAAAATTCAAATGCCGCGCGAGTCCGGGGGTGCGGTTGCGGCCGGACGCATCAGGGCCGAGCGCTGGGCGCAAAACCAATGTGAATACATTACGGCGTGTTTGCCAGCGGCAGTCGTCGCGCGTCGGGGGCCGGTAATTCCTTCTATTAGAATCGCGCCACGTCGCATATTTTAATACAGTACGCACTGCAGCTGGGTCGGGCCCGCGTGTCACGCTCGGGAAAGCCCGTAAGTCGGAGTTGTCGCGCGCGCGGGGCGAGTTTGTACAATAGTCAGTTGGAAACGCGCCGAGAGACTGCCAACTGCACGGCCGCGACGCGACGGATGATTGTTGGACCCGAAAATCCGGCTGTTTACTTGTCTGGCCGCAACTCTTGATTCCGCAGGCGCGTGACACTCGCTGCCTGCAGGTGTGGGGCTGGTTTGCGAGCCAGTACACACATGAATACGTGCGGGAAACATCGGGAACGTCGTTCGCGCCGTGTGTACCTCGTTAAAGAGAGACACGGGGGATCGACGATTTTCGTCTTGGATCCGATCCATTTGCATCTTTCGCGGGTGTATCGGATCTCGATTTCGAGAGCGCGATGCGTGCTTATACCTAAAAAGCTCACGCGCGAAACGAGGAGAATAGTCGCGGATTTCGGGAAAGCGGTGTTGCGCAAGAATTTGCATGTGTTCGTCCGATGTTTCTTTTTTGATTTCTCAAAGGGGGAGCTTGGAACGGCTTTGTGACGGGGGAAAAATCGAACTCTCGAATCAGCCTCGGAACCTTGATTTTCGCAATGTACGGGTTGAAACATATGCCATTCCAAAATTGTCTGTACGCGCGTGTGTAACACTGTTTTTTGGAATAACTCTCGAAGAAAATGTCCGATCTTCCTGGATTTTAGCACGGTGGTTAGTCTTGGCAAGATATGACTCAAGTTCCATTTTTCAGAGAAATCGGTTATTCACTTCCCTAGTAACCGTTGTTAAGATGATTTTTGGAAGTTTCCCGTAAATGTTTGTCGAGACCCATATACGCTCGAGGATCGACGAGACTGAACCAGATATTTCCTCTAGCAATTACCGATGCTGATAGCTATGGAATCCGTTGTTTAAATCCCTAGCCACCGTTGCTAAGGTAATAAAAATTAAGTTGAAGTTGATTTTACAGTACTTTTGAAGACAAAGGACACAGAATCTTTGTATTTCCCATCTCTATTTTCCTGAAGATTGTTGAACAAAATACGAGGGTCACAAATTTACAATTTTTTAGAAGTCGTACTCGTGTTCTGCTCCCTCTTGGGGAGAGAGAGAGAGCGAGAGAGGGGGCGAGGGAAAAGCGGCCAACTAGCGGATTCAAATAGCGACGTGTACACGGGGGGGGGGGGGGGGGGGTGTGTATCCAGCAGCGGCTGAACGGAGATAAAGCCACCTCGTTTCGTTTATCGCGCCACGAAATCGCCGGTGTGTAATCTCTTCGTCGTCCTCTCTCTCTCTCGTTCTATCTGAGCGTCGCCCTGGTTTCTCGCTTCCGCGGTACAAGTGCAAGTACAATGTGCCGTCTTTTCAGGCCAAACGACCGATGAGGGCTGAAGGGGTTGGCTGATAGAGCCGACCAAAGGCGCCCCGCGCGTGTTCCACTTATAATTTGCGAAATCGCGCGCGCCAGCCATGGGGGCCCAGGCCTTTATCTGCATTCAGATGGGACACGCCCGTTTGCGGCGTCCGCGGCCCCCGCGATAAAAAGAATTGCTCGGGGGATAAAGCCGGGCGGATCTCTGCTGAGTATGCAGCTGATTGGACGGGCGACTTCAAATCAGCTCTGCGCCGGCTGTGTGTGTGTGTGCTCGGGCCAAAGCTCGTTCAGCCTCTATCGATCCCGATGCGAAAACTTTGAGTTGGCGCTTTCCACTGTGTGCCTATCATTATGACGCACGGCTGTAGCATGTTGAACGCGTTTTCCAAACGTCTCTCTTTTTTTTTAACCATTAATGATGTTGCTTCTTTCGATGGAGAAACATGTACGATGGTGGCTCGCCACGTGAGTATCGTGCGCTTACAGTGAGACGTACGCTATATACGAGCGTGTTATAAATTGAGCATTGCCTAATGAACGGGAGCACACGGGCGGTGCGCGAAAGCGAAGATTCATGCGATATAACCAAACGAGGAAGGCTATTATATCATGGAGATAGCGAAACGAGATTTCGTATGCATTTATGCGTGAAGTAACGCTGTTTTTCCCCCCTTCTCTCTCTCGATGCTAACAATGTCGTCCGAGCCGCGCGAAAACATGATTCCTCGGGGGAAATTATATTGTGCGCGCGAGAAGAGATCCCATGGTTCGCGCCGACTCGATTCCGTTACGTCTGCTGCTTTTGCACTGGTTTTCCATATATCGGCCTTCGTTCCGGCTCCCTCAAAGACTCGCCAATGAGAGGGACAAAGCAGCGTAAAAGTTTATATGCGCGTGTGAGAGAAAACGCTACACCCCGGTGGGAATCTTCGGGCCGCGTCCTATAGCAAGTTTTTAGCGTGGAAAACTGGCTCGTCCGTGATTTCGCTCCGTTACACCTACAATGAGTATTATTTCCTTCGCGTAACACATTGTGCATTTCGATAGGTGCACTTTTATCCAGTTTAAAATACATCATTCGCTTTTTTCGATTATTTTTCGATATTAATCCATTCAAACTGGCTAAGTAATTCGGATCGAATCCGGATTTTTATTCGAATACGCCCAAAGTTGTTGTGTAATTGTTATTCAAATGAAATCTCCCACAGTAGGTTGACATTTGAAAATTAATTTCACCTGTCGCTCGTGTATATCTCGTAATTCCAGTTGATCCGTTCGCATCATGTTCTAATGTAGTTTAACGCGTGTACCCTGTTTGACCGTCCGCATGAACAAGCAGGATCACATCGTGCGCTGAAATAGTTCATAGAGAAACCGAATCGTGTGTACACAATACGTTCGCAATTTATGAGGCTAGAGAGAATATCGGTATCAGCACACCAATACGCCGTGTTGGGCCTCATTATTGGTTAACATTGGGGTAAACAAACACGCAATAACCTCGCCATATGAAACATATGTCCACGGGACACTCCGACGCGAATCCCCTGGATCGAAATGTACGATACACAATTATTGATGAAATTCTTCAACATCAGTCGGGCCAACGAACTTCCAAGTGACCGGATTCGTTGCCTTTTCGAAAGAAAATTAATATATCGTGGCCGCGAAACTTGGCGGACATTTCCGTGAGACGCGTTCTCGCGAAAACCACCTCATCAAGCAGCGCCGTCGTCGAAATTGTCCCGGCGGAAAATTACGAAAATTCGAGGCACACGTCGCTATATAGCAGTCGACCAAAGCGTTCCACGAGTCGCAGGCCGAGTATTAGCGCGACTGCGTCTCGTCGTGATCAGCCGGGGCGTCAACAATGGGGAGGCTCGCATGCGAGGCCCGGCAACTCCGGTGGCTTGCGGTCGGTTGAGCAAAGGGCGGTTCGCACGTACATACATATATATATGTATTCATGTATGCGTATATGGCGCTGTCGACCTCCCCCCGGCCGGCCCGGGGCCATTGTGGCACCGGGAGAACGACGAATCTCAAATGGCAATCGAACCGCTTCGAATTCGTGGTCGCAACGCACGCCTACGCATTCTCGGCAATTAAATTAATTGCGATCTCGCGGAATACGCATCATTGTGGCCGCCGCCGCTGCTGATGCGTTGGGCGTTTTACCGGACGGCAGCCCCGCCATTGACTCGAGTTCGATTCAAAACTGCGAACGGAATAATAGCTCAATTATTGACATGTTGAATGTCGATTCTAACATATAAATAGTGAAAAGCGAGTCGACGCCGCGCGGGAGTACAAAGGGTGAATGGCGAATGGAACCTTTGATTCTCGTGGGCCGAAGGACAAACGGCTGTGGTATCGAGGGTGAACGGGAGAACGGTGTAAGTCGAAAGAATTCGGATAAAGGGCCCTGGAACCGAGGCAGTTGAATATTTGCGCTTTTTGAAAGCTGCAGCCTGGACATGTGTTCTTCGTATTCTTCTATGCGAAATTCTATTTGCATCCACTTCAATATTCGCTATTTCATTTATATGCGTATGCATGTCTACTTTGTTTTTTCAACAACAAAATTAGCCGAATTCGATTCTCTTCCGAAACTTGGAAGAGTGAGTCGACGTTTTTTTTCGTTATCTATCTAAACAGTATTGTTTACTTGGAATATACATTGATCATATCGAATATCAAGATGCTAGAGGAGGTTAACTGGAATGACCAGCAGATCAGCGTCCGGGTGAATAAGTACTTTTCTAAAATGTTGATTGTAACTTTGCGACAAAGAGACTCAGCAATAACTTGGGATTCGGAATCAGTTAAAATTTCATGTTTTCCTACCGAAAGTTCGAAACATGTATTTATACGATCACTCCAAAGCAGGCTGCGGCAACATATCAGAGTGCATTTTACGATGACAATTATCAGTTATGTCCTATTATTATTTCTGTAATGATACAGAATCTTTATTCGGTCAATTATACTTATTGCCATATCGTTTCACTCGCATTCTTGAATAATTATATCCGTAAACGAAACTTCTGCAGAGTTAATCTTCTCTTTGAATATACTTTCTCCAAACACTCTGAATAAATTATACAATTCATAAATCTACTTGATCGATTAATTAATTACGATACTTCGTATCTGAATGGTATGATTTTCTCTTTTTAATTCAAGACACTTATACAGTTTTTGGCCTAGTTATTTCAATTCTCGCGTATATGAATAATTAAGCTCTGTATTGGTTGATCTGGCGAATGGTATTGGTATTATAATCTTAAATTTTATCGAAGATTATCCGTATATAGATTACATTTCACCTAACTGGTTCAGTGATTCGAGAAATCGTTGAGCGATATATGGTATAGCCGATCATATCTTGCGGATATATTATTCTACGAAATGATGCTTGCATATTGATTGAGAAGAAAAAAAATAAAGCTCAATATGTATATAAATTATTAAATTAGTAAAGAATATATTCAATTATTTTCTAATCAATAGCAATATCTAAAACATCAATTTCAATATTTTGATAATAAATATCAATCTCGATTAATGTAAAGTAGATTCGCCCTTTTAATTGAAATGTGCTTTTTCAAGACTAGTTGGATAGCATGTTTGCAAACAGACATACCTATCTTGCTTCATTCAAGTTTGCTGATTTTTTTATTTAGCCAACAATCCTGGAAAATGTCTATCAATTTTTCGTCGTTGGCTCATTTTGACCGGCATAAACCAAATTTTATCAAGCAAAGGGATTTATCGACCATCTCGAGCTAATTAACACATAATGAATTACAAGGCACGAGCTTTTACAGCGTACAAATTATTTCCAAAGAATTTTACTCCTTCCAGAGATAAGATTCACGAAAAACGTTTTTTCGAAGAGAATTCAAGAGCAAGAAAAATTATTCATGGGAAGTAATTCGAACGCGGTAAAATCTCGTACCTTGTGTTTGATTATCTGTTGAATAGCTCGAGGTGCTCGATATAATCACTTTTTTAATAAGCTCCGTTTTAATCAGGCAATACAAAATCATTTGAAATAAACAAACCGAATTTATTCAAATTTACTGGCAAAAACAAATATGCGAGTAAACCGTCGGGCAGTGAAGTAATGCTGAAGTGTACGTGACCGTGCAGAGGGGTGGAGGTAGGAAAAGCAAGAGTGGGCACTTGATTGCGTCGCGGCCTCGGTGTCATCGTCCTTCCTGCGGTGGTGTAGCTGAGATAATAACTCAGTTAACGTGTAATGAGCTCGACGAGTCGCGCTTTGTGTCGACAGTCCCGTCAAAAGAACGAAGACAAGTGGTCGGACGGAGCTGCGCATATAACCGCGACGAAAATTTTCCCAAAGTGAGCGTCGTCGAATTGTCCGGCTGACGTGTCGACGTCACGCTCCCAACTTCCGGTATGCGTTTCGAGTGCGTGCCGCTAACTGCAGAGCCACGCGTCCCTCGAGACTTCTGTATTATCGGCTACCCTACACCCACGCCTAGTCACTCTTCCATACACCCTTGAATTTTTTCTCGTTTTTATTTAGCCAGAAGCATTTAAACGATGACAGAGTGAGGTGCTATTTACTTTTAGTCAAATGGATTTCTTTCGCACAGGTAGACGAGCAATGGCAATGAAAGCTTGTCGCATGAGTCATTCATAAATTTATGAAAAATATAAATAAGACTAATTGAAAGTTCATCGAACATATTTGATTGGCATTATTTTTAAACTATAATCGGCGGATTATTGTCTCAGCATATTTTCAGAACAAACCTTCCGATTCCCGATTTTTATCATTCAATTTTAATTCCCAGAATTCATTGAGCCCAGGTGCAAGTCACAGTCTAAAAAGAGAATCGCTCGTGTATCCAAAGATAACTTGCGTAATCTTTCAATTAGTTATTATTGTTATCTGGTGATGATGAAGCGCCACTGTTGTCTTTATGTACGCATTTATCAAAGTGATGATGATAAAGTGATCGATTACTTGCTCAGCCTTATGGCAATGCGAGCAAGATTTGAATTGAAATATTGGAAGTCTAGATTCAACAGTAGCCATTATTGACAAAATAAGATTTATTTTCTCAAATGTATAATACACATCGCTGGAGGATTTCATTCAATATAAACTAGGTAAGGTCTAAGGTCTCCCCCTCTGACCGACTACCACTGGCAAAGTACTTCATAGTACTATGAAATATACAATGAAAAACTTTCAAGTTTTTCATTGGAATCGAATGATAATTGATCTCCCCTAACTCAGGTGCAAATGCGACCATTCCTTCATTTGTAGAGTTATCAATATATTATGTGATAAATTACACAGCTCCATGATGAAAAAAAAAATCAACCACAGACTAGACCACTCTACTCCTATGTATTTTGAGCGGCTGAATTCGGATTTGGTCTTAGAGAGATTCCATCACCCTCAGTTTTCTCTATAGCAGCCAAAAAGTCCCTAGAATTGATCGTTATCCGATATTATTTGGCTACTAGAGAAAAAACTGAAGGTGATCAATTTTTTTGAGGCCCACAATGCATCCGGGTTGAGTAATCAAGTCTCTGGTTCAATTTATTTTTTGTGAAACTTTGTTATTAGTCGTTGAATATTTTTTCAATTTATTTTTTTTGTAATCCAATGTTTCATAAATTAATGAATAAAACGTCTACGTGAAATAACTAGTTGCCAAAAAAAAACACAATGTAACTATGTGAGTGACCATGTCAATTGCATTTTTCTTAAATTAACGAAAGGAACCATAAAATATCAAATTTTGAAATAGCAATCAAGCATTGTTTCAGAAAGTTATACAGTTTTAACAACACTAGAGATAAACAAATTTGTACAATGTGTAATGTAACGTCCCTCATTGAAATTGTTCAAGAACACATTGTATAGAGAAACATTCAATCAGTATTAATGATAATTTTACAACCTCCAATATCTAGATGCATATCATAACTATATGAAAACATTTTCACAATAACAGAAAGAAAGAAACAGATTATATTGTCGTAAGTAATCTCTCAATCATTTTTGTTCTAGACTTCTTCAGTGACTTTGATTTCTAATAATAAAATTCATTAATCATAATTTATCATACTTCCTGATTAGAGCAAAGCTAAAGTGAAACAAGCTCATCAGAAAATTATTTTGAATACATTTTTAAGCGGAAGAAAAATGGATAGTGGCTATACCAACATCTCCTTCAAAGAAAAGCGTAATTCAGAATTTCGAGGCGAAAAAAGCACATTTTGCATTGCCCAGCAAAAAAAAGCACATCTCTGAATCTCCCGACAGTCGTTAACAGTCTGCAATTCTTTTGTAATTTGTCAGTGAATCTGACTCTTTATTTAAATTTGCCCAGGTAAGTTGGCCATTTTTTAATGTACACTTAGACTAAGCCAAAAAAATCGAAACCAGGTACGACTTTGCTTATTTTGAAGGAATTTTGAGTAGATCTTCCACCTCCCAATAGTGTTGGGAAATTCACATTGAACGTGATTTAGTGACTGTTCGCGCTTAGGTGGATCATGTTGGTACTCCTATCTCACGAATGCACGTGTCTTGACTGGCTGACTAAGTATTCAAAACACATCCAAAACTTTACCGAAGTAATTCGTGTGAATTTTCGAGAATTCAAAGTTTTGCTGTTTAATATAGTTTCTATTACAACATCAGCTGTTTCATGACAATGTCCAAACACATGAGCTTTTCAGTATGATATTCTGATCATGCGATACATAAAATTGCACAAAATTTTGCATTGCATTATTTTTGTTCATTATGGATGTATTAGTTATCAATTATTTTTGTCATAAGATCAATTGTAACAATTGACCCGTAACCTCCGTTATTATATTTAAAATTCTTTGCATTATTATCTGATTGTACGATTTGCAGTGGTCTAGGCCATGTTCAAAATGTTTATTTCAAGATACACGATGCTGTATTATAAAACCGTACAGCCGATATCTGTTCTTTCTTTTTTCACATCCTGATAATAGGTTAAGAAAAAAACAAGTTCAGCCTCGAGTTCAATGTGCACTAAAGTTTCCGTAGCAATAAAAAGTAGAACGGAGCCTGAAGTACAAGGAGTGGAGAGAAGGAACCGTAAACTGTAGTGCGAGTACGGGTCATTGTCTTCATCCAGGTCGTCCACTTTCCCACCCATACATGTGCACCAGCTATGGTCGATGTGTGTTAAACTACGAATCTTACAGCACGAACTAGCTCGCCGCGGAAAAAGTAAACAATACGCCAATATTGAATGGTCCTTTATACGTCTAGCTGCGATCAAATGTTCCGCTCTCGCGAAGAAATGCGTAGAAATAATTTACCGGAAGGCTTTGATCACTTTCTCGGGACAATCCACTGAATTGGCTCTGGATTTTCTTTTCATATTCGCTCTCGATCAGAATTGCGATAATAAACTGAAAATTAACTTAGACGCAGGACTTTATTCTTTTGTTATTGATCTCATTCCCTCAATCCATCCAAACTTGGTCGTTTCCATGTGAGAAGGACAACTTGAATTCAAATGATTCGATAAATGAGCATATACGTAACGAGAAAACTTTTATGCAAATTCCATCAAAATGTTATGAATAACATCGACTTAACATCGCTCGAGAATGTCCTGGACGTTCCTTCGTAAAAGCAAATTGCTTCCTTTCCAAATCTAAAATAGTAAAAGACTACTATTGAATAGTAAAAAGTGCACAGCTGCTCGAAATAGTAAATATTCACTATACAAATAGTAAAATTTTACTAAAATATTAGTAAAATTTCACTATTTTTTCAGTGAATTTCTACAATTTTGAGCCGTTATGCAATCTGTACTATTAAATAGTAGATTTTCACTATTTTAGATTTAGAGAGTGGGAATGAATCATTCTCAAGTTTCAAAAAATTCACATCAACATTCAAAACTCGCGATTTTACGAAGGAACGTCCAGGACATACTCGAGTGACACGGGTATTATTCTCCTCTTTTTGGTCTTCCAATAATTTTTTTCGATTCTCATCTATCAAGCAAGAAAAATCCCGAGCTCGCGCGTGTACGCAATTAGTGTTCTCGCGCTTCAGCCGACCATATATGTCACTTACTCGGCGGCGTCGCGTTTTTATCGCAGCCCAGTCATAGATATACATACGTGTGCGATGGGCTCTGGTAAAAAGCACCGGCTATGGCTTTTACTGCTTTCCCGGGCGATTTGCACGCGTCCATATATGAAGGTAAGATACGCGCTCGGCTATCGGGGCAGAAAAAACGATGGTTCCACGGTTATCGACCTTCCGTTTGAACGTCCGCATATACATGTATACGCTCGCTCCCTATATTCGCGTCGCCGAGTATGATGTTGCTTCGTGTGTGGCTAATCAGGGGACATAGCGAGCGTCAAGGGATCGCGATAAGGACATCCAGCGACGACTTTATCGTTCATAAATATAAATACACGCGGATTCTGCATCATTCGTATACATACGTTTATTTTTGAATTTTTTCGAGCTTCTCTAATTTACGCGAGCACTTGGAACCGGATTACCAAGTCAACGTTGTCAGTCGAGTTATTCTCGGGGCATTTACACCCATCAGCCTACAGCGAATGACACATTATCGAGTCCGTCATAACAGGGGTTGTTCCGAACAGCAGTCTATGAATATGCAAAATCGATGTGATGAATTACAATGAATTCGTATACGCACAAGCTGTTCCACGTCAACCAGCAAAGTTAAACTTTTTTCTCAATTTTTTCCATAGCACATTTATTAACGTCGATCCCTACAGCACTTACTTAAACTTTTTCTAATTTTTTTATGCTTACATACGCATGATGATAAAATTTACGCAGCACTCAATTTTTTGTGATTTGAATTTCATCAAACTTGCGCCGCTCTGGAAATAGTCGGACAATCAAATAAATTCCTCGGAACGGAATTTAATTTCGAACCGTCCATGTTTTATGAGAAAAAAAAAGTTCCCTTTCCAAGTTCTAAACATCGAACCAACTATTCGTATGAAGCTAAGCTATAAACATAGTAGGTATAACGGTGGACGAGGCGGTAAAGTAGATGGCTTTGTTTGTCAGCCCCTTGTACGGGGCCGTCGTAACGGGGGAAAGGACGTTTCGTTTGCCGCGCGTTTCATGCTGGCGCTGAACGATCGGACCGGCGAATCGTATCACCCGCGTCTGGTGCGGCGCCGTGGCATCCCGCCGTCAACGACGTTTCCTTGATACAATAACATTATGGGGGAAAAACATCGCGACGTCGCCGCGCGTCGTCAGTATGAGAGGCAGACGCACGTGTTGTGTGACGCGCCCTCCTCGCGAATATTACACTACCCAACGCGTGTACGCACACACACATACTTCTACACATGTATTATATCGTATGGATTTCCCAGGTGGCGCGGATCGAGTTATACCCGCGGCGTGATTCCCGCGGCAATATCGAGAAGTGGATTACGCGTTTTCGTAAGTGTACACACACACTGGCGCGTTCATGCACCGGCAAGCCATCGGGGCGAGCCATCCTCTCTGATTCATACGCACGTATTATACACGCGTGGACGAACGCCGAGATAATACGCCGCTGTTGTCTTCCTTTTTTTTATTCCATTAGCTTATCCGCGCGAGCGAGAGCGCAGTTGCGTTTTCTCCGCGAGCGGCATTATTACGAGGCAGGCGAATCGAGAACGTGCCGCCGTCTGACAAATTGATCCGGTCAAACTTGGATTTGTGATTTTCCGTTGTGCCGCCGTGCCGCGGGTATTACGGGAAAGCATGCTCAGCAACTAACACGCATCGTCTGACAACGATATGCGTTGGGCTGTGACAGGGCAACATAGAGCTATGATGAGGAAATGTTATTCTCAAGTATTGAATCCGTTTTGCTCTCCGATGTATATATATACACTCGATACGTGTCGACATAAGATTCCTTGATAAATTTGCTCACAAATTCTCAATAGAGATTCAAAATCCTCAATAAAAAAAAAATTTGTTCACGTAAAACTTGTATACGCGCTGTTACTGCAGTGCTATATCGGCATCAGCTCGCGCGGGAGTGCACACATTTATGAGAAACGCGAGTGTATAGTTAATAATCCAAAGGCTGAATGCCAGCAGTATAAGTTAGGTGGAAGGCGGTGTCTCAACAAACTATGACGTTCGATTCACCAGCGCATTCGTTAATGTATAGACCGAACGAGTATTTCAATTCGTGCATACGCGTTGAATCAGCGATTTTGATCCCGTTATGCGATCATTATCAACTAAACATCCGCGAACGCACTCGTTAAGCTATGATCTATGTATGTATTGTTCTCGTGCGTATGTGTATGCTGTATAGCAAGAACAGGATACAATTGTATTTTATGAACGACCGCCCGATCACTAACCGACTGAAAAGAAGGGATACGCAATTCGGTATCAATTCGAGTCCATTGAATGATACGAGCGAATCGTAGGATGTATGATCATCGAAATGCAGAGTTCGCATGACTGATAAAACCAACGAATCTTCTCGCTGCGGGTGGTTCGGTGATCCGTAGGCTTGTTGCGATTCCCTACATCGTGTCTGCGCCGCGTGTCGACTCGAGAAACGCGTTTCAATGATATTTAATTTCGAAAAAAACTCAAACATAGCACTTTGACGAAAATTCGTTCGGTCATCGCCGACACGCGAACTTTGGCTAAATTCATCAAACTGTATGCCCTTGGTTCGCCAAGTCTATATAGTATAGAGTCGAAGGGAGAGAGGCGCGAGGCTGGTGTGCGTATGCGACGAACGAGATGACAGCGAGGAGAAAATACATACATGAGGGTCGATTGGGCTACTGCACGCGTCGGACAAAAAGTGGGTATACACGCGTGTCGGGCCGGCTCGACAACGTGGTGACGGAAGCGCTAAAAGGGAAGAGGCGCGCAGTGAGAGGGAGAGAGACGTTGACGCCGTGGCGGCGCGCGGCAAGTATATATAGGAGAGGTAGGCACGCAATATATTGCATTACAGGACATCTATCGATTCGCTCTCTCTCTGCAGCTCCGGGAGCTATCAGCTTTCGTTGCTAGGCGATATCTCGATGATATCCGCACCTTTGGCTCCGGCGCGCGCGCTCGCCTTTCTCTCTGCACGCGCAGCTCTAACTCTCCGCCGCTCTCGCCCTTCCCCCGGCTAGACGTCCGCGAGACTGTATGTATGTACACGTATATAGCAGACCCTCTCTATAGACTATGTGTGTATACGTGTGGCGCGATATGAGCGCGCGAGCGTGTGTGTTAGTATATCGGCAATATTAATATGCCGAAGGGACTCGACGCGCTGAGCCGGCGCGGCTACGGGTAATATAGGCTTCTCCTCCGCGAATATATAGCATACATTCAGCGGGGGGCATGGGTATTCGCGATATTGCATTGTTTGTAGTTGAAGGCTCGGTTTCTTCCCCCCTGCTCGTTCGGGCCTTCGCGGATTGTACGCGCACGCTTCCAGACGAAAAACCTGGGTGACGGCGATTTTTCGCTTGCGGAAATGTGGAGAGAGAGCGATAGTGGGGGGTGAGCTCGACGGGACTAGGCGAACAGGGATATATGATGGATCAACAGATTTTTTCCTCATTTTTTTTTATATTTCGAGGTTTGCACAAAAGAACATTTTGATGGATACGTGATTTTGTTAGGAACGAAGAATTGATGACTCTAGGGCTGGTATATATATGATGTTCGCGGTATGGTACGACCGATGTGTTCGCAATCGACAAAGACCACATGGGTCGAGTTGCAGAAGCCGTGTGCGTTAATTCGCCTTTCGGGAACACGTTTTACCCCCAGAAAAAAAAAACAGGTTCTTGGTGATCACTGCTGCTTCCGTACTTGTGTACACTTCCTCTGACTGGAAATCATCCAAGAGGTCTTCGTAAGATTGGGTATACATTTGTTTTTTAATCGATGCTCTTGGAGACAAGTCAAAGCGACTCGCAACTTCAACTCGGATACTCGTTCGCGTCTTTCTCGACGCAAGAATATAATTGTTGATGTAATTACGTCTGTCGGCAATTGCGGAGATTGTGATTTTACTGAATCGAAGCAGTCGCATGAATATTTCCACGAGGGAGAATAACGTCGATCGTTACCGAGCATAGCTATTCATGATTGATGTTTTTGAAAGAATAACACCAATTCTGCACATAAATGAGATTACTCGTTGAAAAAAAATATACATAATTGTAGATATTCACAGAGCACGACGGGGTTCACTTTGATTTTGGCCTACCGAACTTTTCGACTGTTCTCTCTTTGCCAATGACACACGCTACAACAGTGACGTGGTTTGCGCGACTGTCGGTACGTCAAGCTTTATCAATTTCGCCCGCACACTTTTCATCCCCTGTACACGCTACTCGTGAAAGAGAATCGCCGTGTAATAGGAGCGAGAGATTCGTACACAGGCCATACGGTTCTTATCTTGCCGATATTAACAACGATGCCACCGCGTGTCCAAAGCAAACGTGACTTGATTCGCGCGCGTTATCGTGCACGAGATCGCGCGCGCGGCCAGCCAAAAGCAGCGTCTCCTCCGTGTAATAGCTCGTGCATCGTAAAATCCGTCATACCCGGCGCGTATAATCTATTCTTCGCGGTGCAACACCGTCACTATATACGTATACGCTCCATATCTGCGGGCGTGACGGCCGAGAGACGCTTGAGGACCATTTCGGTACGCGAGCTTTCGCACACACACACGCGCCCGCGATACCATCTATTATCAACGTTAATAACAATATACCGGGGGCCGGCTCTCGGATTCGAGGATAATTATCGCACGCTCGACGTATATCAGTTGCCTCGGTGTGTTACATACAGCCATATATATATACACATACGCGCCAGGCGTGGGCTCGCGGCCGGGATTTATCACGGGGAATCATTTTTAATGCGTTAATTATGCAAAGCGACCCCCGCGCACACCCCTCGTTTTTCACGCGTTATTGTGCAGCCGCCGCGCACCGTCGCCGCGGGATTTTCCGCTCGGCTTTGGCCCGCGTAACGATTTCCCTCCCAAAATTAGACTTTATATTCCACCGCGGCCTCTCTCGCGCGTCCCCCTGTATCCACCTCGCAGCTCTCGCGCCGCTAAATGTACATCCGTTTTATCGGGCGCCCGCGTATCTCCCTTAATGGGCTTATTATGTTGTTTGAATTTCATTTCACTTATTATCTTGTTAATGTAAATTTACACATCGGCGGCCGAATCGGTCGGGGGCTTGTATATGTATATACACGCTCGAACAATGTGCCGCGCGTTGGATTTATATGTATATGGATACGCGCGCGGCTTACGAATCAGACGGTTTTACAGACGGTGGGCTTAGACAGGCGATAACGGCGATTATAGCTGTCTAGGAAAATTTTTACGCTTTGACGCGCGGCGAATAGAATAATGCCGGAGTCTTCCTTGTTCTCTTATCGGCTATATTTTAAATCGCGATACGACGAGATTTATCGAACGGATAAATGGAGGCTTCGTATCCGACGAAACATTTACGCGAATAATCAAGCCTTCTGTTATGAATTAATGTATCGATCGTTGAGAATTGAAATACTAGCGAGGCCTAGTATTTCAATTCTCAAAAGCACAGTAGTGAAGGCGAGTATTCCATACTGAAACCCGCCTCGCGAAGTTTTTGGCTTCGTCTTGTCGATCTCGTTTCTCGAGCACGTGATCGATGCCTTTATAAATTCACAACGAGACACGTGGAAACTTTGCGTCGTGAATTTTAACGTACCAGATACGACGGAGCGCCAAGTCATACCAAATTTAATCTTCCTCCAGTTGTGCAGCGCGCGCGTATACAATTCCTAGCAGGACTCGTTCAAGTTCAACGTATAGATCACGTATACGTTTTTGGTTACTTCCTGATGCGTAACGAGGAGATTTTATGCTGAATAAAATTCTATTCAAGAGATATATCGGATTTGCTTAAACAAAAGATTAGTACAGCCTGACAAGTACAATGAATCTGGGTTTAAAATAAAGTAGTTATATATTTTGCAAGTGGGAACTCTTTGAGATCTCACATAATTTGATCGTAAATCAAGCTCGATTACAATGCAACACATGGATAGAATTTGAGATTTTCATCGCATGGGCTTTAGGCTATAAAACGTGTCTCAAATTGCTCTGCTTTTGTACCGAAGTGCTTCAAAATGTCCTGTCTGCTCTGTCATGATATTTTTATACCCGATCGTACGCGGACGTAAAGATAGACGTGATGTACATTTTCCTTGTGTCTGAAAATTGTTTCTAGCATCAGCACTATAAACTTATCGATAACGAGCATATAATGCTGAGAAAAATTGAGTTATCAAGCTTTCAAATTAGACGATGAATTGTCAGTTTTTTTAGATGTCATTGCGTCCTACAGTACTCATTTCCATGATCTAAGGATATCTCTGAACCAGTGGACAAAAGCCAGTACTAAAAGATCGTATACAGTATATATTGGGTCAAATTCAACGTGATCGGTCCATTCTCATTTCTACAGAAGAAAAAATGAAAAGACTATTTAGTTTTCCCAAGTTCTACCACGATAACTATAAATTTCCGCTAAAGTGACACTGTTAGCTGTACTTTCTTAGCGTATGTGATTCATGATTTTCCCAGAGTAGCGATTCTTATTTATATTCAACAGGAAGTACTTTTTCTTTATTGGTGCACGGTCGTTAAATCAGGACACTTGACTTGATCGTAAATTAAGTACGATAAAAAAATCGGTTAATAACAGATTGAAATACAGCTGTACCAGTAATGAGTAATTTTCTTCTCATACAGCAAATATTTTTATCAAGATGATATAATATCGAAAATGGAAATATGTATGTTCATAAAATGTTCTTCACTAATCTTTGGTTAGTAAAATACTCCAGAACGTCTAATAACAATGAATCATGAATAAACCTCGGGTCATTTGTTGAAAGGTCGACATTTCACAATTAATTTTATTTATGCTAAACTAAAACTCTCAAATGAAAATGTATCATTGACTTATCATTTGAACCTGTCTTATAAAAAATAGTATATTGTGCAAATTGTGTGCGAAGTTGCCCGCATTTTTTTCTGAAACGAGGTGCAGCAAGCAGGCTCGACTTCTAAAGCCTACATCAAGTTGCGCATAGTCTATAAGCGCATTCCGAAAGTGCTACACTCGGTGCATTAAAACAAGTGGAAAACCATTTTGTTCTTCAATATATGCGCACAGCGTGCGGGGATGTATTACATTTGCGCGCAGAGTCCGGGAACGTTAAGCTTCATGTGAAAATGGACGAGCGATGCAGGGATGAAAAGTTGAACTTAGCGCACCAATTGTCGAAATTCATATGTTTTCGATTTCATGCAACAGGTGCACGATTGTTTTGCACGATATTTTTCATCGTGACTGTTTAAAAATGAGTTTCGATCGCTAATTTTACAGGAAAAGTGATCAAATTAGTATATCCTGCTGTAGTACACAAGAAATGTAATTTCCCGCACGTTTTTCCGGGTCCAAACAATGAATTTGTGTTCGCTCATGTGCAGAAAAAGAAAGGAAAAAATCTTTTTGTGCTCGCAAAAATATGCGCAAAACCAATGACCGTATCAATCTAACAGTAGATTAATACTCGCTAGCTATACAGTTGGTGGCTAGCGAGTGCAAGTTTTCCTGTTATGTTGGTCACATTTTCCTCATACAACAGAAAAAAGTCTATGCAACTTCTGCGGAAGCGAATCATACGAGAAATTGCCTTTTTCACACACACTTCATAAAATACTATTAGTGTAAACAGTACAAAACAGGTACTTCTCACACGCATATATAATGATTCATCGAAAATGAATTATGACACAACTTGTCAAAAAGCTAATGTACAATTAAGATAAGAGCTTACAGCGAGGACAATTAAAAATAATCGCTTGTTGAAATCATTAACGATATTAGTTACAAAATAATGCAACTTTTTTGCAGGTGATGAAGGCATTATCTTCGAGGGAGGTCGTCGCGTTTCTTATCATTGTCGATAGTACTAATTCCAATATCACACTATCCACGATAAGATATAACACTTTTCTACTTGGAGATTTGAATTGCTGATGCGACTCATCAATTGAACATTGGATTTTTTAACCAATCTTTACGTATTGCAGAATTTTAATTAACAATTGCTACGATAATCATTCTTCAACTGCAATATATTAATTCAGAGTCGTACACTTTTTTGGTGAACACTAGGTTTCTCATAGCACAGTATTAGTCAATGTCTTCAACTTATCTCAATATAACAAATGATGAAACAAGACTATTCTTTGCGTGATACAATTCGCAATGTGAAGGTAGAACGAGGAAGCAAAGTATCCTCAATAGCGATGTCTCATGAAATAAAGAGTAGACAAAATGTCAGAACGTACTCTGAATCTGTAATGATCCTGGCTTTATGTGCATTTCAAATTCATATCCCAAAGAAGCCCGAAACACAGTAAGATGAATAAGCTGTAGATTCTTATAACCGTGGTGTTTTGTGAACATTTTATCTGAAAAATGTTACGTTACACATTTTAGTTCTCGAAGAAAAAGTGTGTTACCTTCAAATAACAGTTCATTTTCCCCACCTTATATAATGATGGAATATTAAAAAGTTTACAATTTTGAAATTTGAAAATTATTTTAAAATATGTTGGCGTAAAAATATTATTGTTATTAGATGAAAGTGTGATCTTTCGGAGGTTACAAACATTAGATTCTTCGCTAAAAAATAAAAATCAAACAATAAGCAGACACTGCCAAGTGTTTTGAAGATTAATCGTATCTCATAGTGCATGATGAATGCGCATCGGTAGATCTTGTAGAAACAGATCGCGGCGATCAGTTTTGCAAGAGATTCGTTCGATGACTTGTAATATGAAGCTATTCAGACGCGATTCACATTCACGCATTTTAAAGTCTTAACCATATTTTATTCAGTTTCTGCAGAATAAATTTAGTCATTAGAACTTCAAATTACATGATTCTTAGCTTTGCCTATTGTTGTAAATACATATTAAAATTGACTATCCAAAGAAGATCTTTCTTCTTCACCCTAACCTACTGGCCCTTAAAACCTTACAGTGAGTAACCAATGTATTAAAATTATTTTGGATGAATGATTGAGTGTAACTGCAGTTAATTCCTAACATCATAAAAGTTAATTCACAATTTTGGCCCATAGGTATTGATACCAAAAAATGACTACGAATTTTACATGAAAATTGTCGCCATCAAAACTGGAAATTCGCTATGGAACTGAATTGCAAATTCACTTTGATTACATGGGAAATTAACTGCATTCCACTCAATCATTCATCCATCTCGTACAATCACTCACGTCACGTGATTATAGGTCTGAAACAATCAAACCATAAGATAACTGGCATAAATTTACAGACCGTCATTTCTCATACAAGAATTTGATAAATGTGAAAAAACAGAGCGCTCGCGCGAGCGCAGCTATGTGGCATGAAGAAATCGCGATTCCGCAACAACGGTGATAACAACAACGCACCAGGGGAACAGCAGCGACGAGCAAAAACGCCCGCATATATATGTACGGTTGGCGCGAGCGAGGAAAACCTCAAGCGCGGAAAGCCATAAATCCAGCCAAACCGAGAATCTAGGCTCGCAGTTTAAAAGCTGGAATCATATCGCGAACTCGAGAGCTCCGCCGCGGCGTTGCGGAGAGGAGCGAAAAAAGTGGCCGCTTAGATGCGGCACGCACACCGCCCCGCGGCCCCTCGCGAACACACCGGCCGCAACGAGAAACCGCAACTCTCTCGATTATGCCATTTTACCGGCCGCTCCAGACCGCTACGCCACGCACTACATTCCAGCTCAGCCGGGCACTAAATCCCAAATGAATATTTGGCGGTTTTCTGAAGCTGCACTTGGCCAACCGAATGCTTGAATTTTTCGCGCCCAACTTGGTTGCGCAACTCGCGCGTACGTCTTTTAGCTTGGGCTATTTTATCCTAACGATATAATGGGGTATTGTGATGTATTGAAAATTGATCATGAGGCAGAGAACTCGTAGAAACATAAGCGAGTCATCCTGAAATTCACACTCGCGACGAGTGACGATGTAGCTCAAGCTTTTGGATTCATGCATCTTCCACACTGAGAAAAAATCTGTTAAACCCTACTATATTTTCATTATATTATATGAAGGAAAAAGGCGACAGCCATACGTGTATGGCGAATCCTACTATACAAAAGTTAGCGGATTGATGATGCCAGCAACCATACCTATACATGATTATTTACTATATATTAGTAAAATAGATAGTGAAATCTTACGAAAATATAATTGTAGGCACTATATTTTGTATAGTGATATCGTGCACCGAATTTTACTATAAATGGATAGTGAAATTCCCTATAATATTGTGAATTCCAGATATAAATATATTATGATTTACTATATTTTTCTTTCCTATACGGTACAGCAGGATTCCCAAACCAAATTTCTCTCAGTGCACGTATACTGCAGTTTGACATAAAAATTTCAATTTAGTATCCAAAATATAAACGTAAGCAGCTAAAAATTGGCACAAAGAAAACTCGACGAGCGTGACGAATTCATTTTCTTCCTGGATCTCGGAGGGTCAAAACGATGATGTGTCCGAAGTGCTCTGAGTAACAGTTACGCGCAAAGCTAGCGAGAAACGACGGCGGCGTCACAAAAGCATTTGTCTCGCGCACACACACACACGTGTCTCCGCGGCCGGCGTCTCAACGTGATTATCGCACGCTATCAAAGTTTTTAACCAGCCTGCCCGAGAGAATATTTTGCGCAAAGAGCCAAGTGAAACTCATTTGGAATGAAAAGTGCACTTTTCACTCTGCACACCGCGGCGGGCCGGTATATAAACGCGAGAAGGCTCCGGGAGCAGTACCAGCAGCAGCAGACACGGCGAGGAGGAGGAGGAGCGGGTATATACACGCGAGGATCCCCCGCACAATGCCACGGCTTCATCTTCCGTCGACTCCGTGCCTTGGATGCGCGCGCGGCTTAGCTTCGCTCACCCCGTAATAACTTTCCTCGGCAAGTTAATTAATCCCGAGCTTCGGTTTTTTCCTTCTTTTCATTGTGCACAGTAGCCGCTTCCCCCCCCCCCTCTTTCTCTCTTTCTCCCTCTATTACAGCCCGATCCCCGTGTGTCCGAGAAAGAAAACAAAAAGAGCCGCGCCGCGTGAAAAAACAACTCGAGAAAATTAAAATTTCCATAGATTCCTCGCGTGCAAATGGTGTGTGTGTTTTTTCCCCCAATTCATCATTCGAAGAGCTCGCGGAGTGTTCGAAAGAGTAAATACGAAAATTCTTTCGTTGTGTACGCATTGCAACGCCGAAGTCGTTATATCGCAAAATCGTGTTTTTCCCGAGAATTAATTACATTCTTGTTTGCTTTGCTGCGCTGATCAGCAGACAAATTGCAGTTTTTCACATGGAACACGTGGTGAAAAATGGCGTCAAAATTGACAGATAAATATCGAGATATCTGAATAACGTGAATTGGTACGAAAATTCCTCCTTTTAAAAAATATGTCCCTTGTCGATATACTTCCAAAAAAAATGATCAGTCGTTAATTTAACTCGGTTAACACGAAATTCCGATCCAAACAGTCTTCAAATGGAAAAGTTTGAAAAACTGTTAATAGCGAGACATATATGTTACAATAACTAACTGCGGAGTTGGGGAATTTTTACTTGCTGCTGGAGACCCAAAGCAAGAGTTAACAGGTCGAAGAAGTTAGAGAGGCTCATCGGGACTGAAGTTTGTCGAGCCATGATAAAACTTGGCCACTCCGTCCCCAGGTGAACGCGTCGAGAGCTTATTTTTATTAAAAAAAATTCCCCTCGGAATGAAAAGAAAAAAATCAACAACAATCTGCTATCGGCATGACGATATTGAAAAATCACTCAAAGGGCGTCTCCCCCGGGGGGCGAATTTCAGTTTTGGCATGGTGTATACGCTGCAGCGCGTGCATTTCATATAACGCAGCTGCGAGAGCGGCCGTCATGGAGAAGCGCGGCTCGCCCAGAGAAAAACTCGATTGGCTCTCTCTGGCTGCAGAGCGGGATGTAAGTATAAATATATACAGGAGGCGCGCAGATGGGGGGCAAGTTCATTTGTGAGCCTTTCAACGGAGAGCGCCAGCCCCGACGACTCGCCCAACAGCAGCAGCCGCGTCGTGCAGGCTTTCTTTGCTCTCCGCAGTCTCTCTCTCTCTCTTTCTGTAGCGAAAGCCTCCTGATTGCTTTGAAAATTCTCGCCGGCTTCGCGCGGATGCTGCGCTCCGCGAATCCCGTATTCCTCTCGCGGCAATTGGCACTTTGCACGAGCGTCCCGTAGGTTTATCCGTTTATTTGTTAACTTCGTTCCCGGCGAAATGTTCAACACACTTTGCCAATCAATCTTTTCATACTCCTCTGCTCTCTACTTCTTCACCGCGATTTCCATGAGCAGTTTTTTTTTCTCACGCTTTTTCGCGCATCTCCCTTTCCCGCACGTGAGTTTAGAGATCGGGATGGGATTTTCTCTGGTACGATATTCGAACATTTTGGCCAAAAAGTGATAATAATTATAACATAAATATTATAACTAGGTAGTCGATGGGCTCGTCCATGTGTTCTATTTCCCCCTATGTACTGTGGATCAAAATGGATGAATTTGTGAATATTATGAAGACAGTAAAATAGCAGATCATGTTTTCATCTGATTCATCAGTAAATGGCTGCATTCTTTGCAATATTCCATGAAATCAGAAAAGTATGCGTACGCATTTTTTTCTTTTGTGTATATAACATAATTGAATTTTCATTCTAAATGATACGTGCATACCGTTTTGAAAAATTTACACAGTAAAATTGTTTCAGTTAGCATAAATTCAAGAAGTAATTGGTATATGTAAAAATAATTTCAAAGAATCGTTGATTGAAAGCTCCCGATTTGCCTGTCACAGGCCGAAACGTTGAAATATTGTTGAGGCACATATAATATTATTGAATCGAGGAATACAACTAATAAATCCAGGAAATTAGTAGTAATAGTAGTAATAATAATAATAGTAATAATTAAAGTATTTCCGAGTTAGACCACGCATAAGTTAACCAGGACTTTGAGAAGGAGTAAATGACATGGAGTGTGTATAGTTACGGTTGTGGTCACACACAAATAAATTTCTCGCAATCTTCCACTTACATACAATCAAACCACGCCGATCAAATCGTACACGGCGTCCAGTTGATGCTCGCGAAGCTGGAAAATTATGTGTACACGAGCCGCAGCGCGCGAGTTGGATAAATATTTCACGGTGAATGACTATTTTTTTTTTTACTTATAATACACTCCGGGTTCCCGCGTTTGCTCGTGTATAAACACGACACATAAATTATGCGGGTTAACTCGTTTTTCACGCGCGCATTTTCGGTTTCACCAAGAGAGAGAAGCGCATCCGAATCGAGGTTGGAATTTAAAAGGCTGCTGCTCCGCCTTCATCCCTCGTGTGGCATGAATACGTCAAGCTGCAGCGTATACGATTCGAAATCCTTTCGAAACACACATTTCGCGACTTCTAACGCCTCCGAATCAGCGAAAAACCCGGAATATCATAAACAGTGACTGTGTAATATGTCCGCGGTGTCGGATGCTCGAAACGCCGCAGCGAAATTTCTTCGCTGAATTAGAATAATTGAAAGCGCGCCCGCCCGTATACACACACACACACGTATATAGAGGCGAGGTGAAAACTTAATCCTCGCAAGCGGGCCGTCGAGGATTAAGCTATACGCCGCACGCAGCGCGCGCGCGGCGTTAATTAAAATAAGTATATATTCTTCGCGTGCGAGCTGGCATTCATCCGCGGCAAAGGCACACATATTATACGAAACGCCGCCCGCGAGAGCAGCTAATGAAATCAGCTAAACTCGCCTCGTAAATAAACGTTGCAACGATCGCGCCGCTGAGCGTCTAATCCGCGGCGGCCGCACGACGACGCGCCGCAATCGAGCGGCCCGCGCATGTAATAATAATAAAAATGATGCATCGCGCTCTGGAGCCGATCCATCACACTAGCTCTCGGCGTTATTCGGGGGGTAAATATATACATATACGCCTGTATTGATATGCGCCAGTCGATCGCGGCAAGATCGACGTCGCGCATTGTCCGTGATATGCATGGGTGTCTGCATATATACGTTTATGTGCCGGAGAGCCGCGAAGGTGATTCATAATACGCCGTGGTGGATTCCGCCGATCGCTGCAATAATTCGGGCCGAAGCCTGCGACCGACAACTCGTCTGGCTGACGTATTAATACACAACGGGCCGCGGCGGCCCCCGTCACTATCGCTCGCTCTCGTCGATTAATGAATTTTTCCCCGGATATTCACGCGTCGCTTCCGTATTGATCGGGATCGGGATCCTCTCTCCCCCTCGGGCGCGGATATATCCTCCTCCCCGAGCGCACTGATAAATTCATCAATCAGCCGAACGAGCAGCGGCTATATATGCGCGCGACAATCAAACGCGACGGCGAAATTTGATATTTATCCGTTATATATACGCTCGGCCCCGGCTCGGGTGATTTTTGTTTTTCACGGAAGAGTAATTAAGTTTTCAATATTCGGGTGATTAAGAGGAGGAATCGCGCGAATTTCGCGACGGAAACGAAGCAATATTTGGGTGTGTGGATACATACGCGCGACGAAACCGTGAAAACGATGGCTAATCAATGCCGAGTCGACAATTTTTTTTCGTCGATATGTGTAATAATTGTGGGACGATTTGGAATGACTCGGTACGCGCGGGATCGTCCTATTATCTGCAATGTCAGCCAGCGCGTATATGCCCGCGGTATAACAGGCTTTATGCGCGACTGTAATTATAAAGTCGAAACCAACTCTATAAGCTTCCCAAATTGCTCTTAAGCTCTAGCAATTGTACAATGTGTAAGCTTGCTATTAATTTCTCATGCGCAGTGTATTTCATAATAATAAATTAGATGTAATGCGTCAACTGGAATACTTCCGAGAGACAATTATTAAAGCTTGAAATCACGATCACTCACTTTTTCATTAATCTACCCTGTTTTTGTCTATGGCGTCTGAGTTGTTTATACAAAACTCGAACTAATACAAAATATATTTATCAAAAATTAGCGACAATTGTCAACCATTTTTTCCACAATTCCACGATGTATCACGAATAATTTGCATTTTTAAATGCGTGCAAACTGAGGGAAAGGAAATTCGTGTCGGAACAGTTGACTGGAACACCTATTTTTGCTATTTAAACACATCAGACGTTACAGCCAGGGCTCTGTAATTGCCACGCGTTTTACGCGCAACGGGCCAAATTCTAAACTGCATTTCTCCGAGTTGCAACTCCTTACCCGAACGTGAAATCAAACTTCCACTTTCTCCCAGAATTTCCTAAGGGTATATAACTCGAATTGCATTCGTCGGGTTTTCCAGTCAACTTATAGCACGACGAAAGCGTATTTGCCATGCCTCGTATACATACCGTACGAAGCAATCGAAGTTAACGAGAAATATCCAATTTACAAATATACAAGTGTGGTAAAATCTGGTTCGAGCCCCATTCGCACAACCAAAACTCTCTTCCATCCACTCTGGGCGTCCGGCCGTTCGAATTTCCATTGAATTGATTATATCCACGGAACGATTCGATCGAGCTATTCAACTTTGCGAGCTGCACCGAGTCGAAAAATCGGCCCGCGCGAGTCTCGAATGAAATTCGTATGTGTGTGTGTGTGCATATATATAAAGGAAATCGAGTTTTTAAAAAGTCGAATCGGCACTCCGGGGCATCGGTGAATATATACTGCACCCATACACCCGAGACTGGTCGGGGAGGGATCAATGACACTGGCAGAATTCAAAACAACAAAACGAACTGGTTTGGGTCGCGCGCGCGCTCGCCGTCTCTCTCTCTCTCTCCCGCGCATCACTATAGCGACAGAAAGCCGCTCGGCCCGTTTCCAACAATCGAACGAGTCTCCCGGCGTCATTATTGCTCTCGCGGGTGAAAAATGCCCGCGACACAGCCGAGCAGGGAAGAGAAGAAATGAAAAGGAGGACGAAGGACGACGACAGGAGGAGGTGGTCGGGCGCACACGAGAGAGCAACTCGACCTAACCTCAACCGAGATACGCGCGCGCGGCTAACGATTGACACTTGAATCTCTCTCACCTGTTTTCAATAAACAAAGAACTGGACGGGCAGGTCTTGGGGTGGTGTGTTGCCGTTGCGCGCGTGACGAGTTGGCGGCGCGTGCAGCAGCCGGCCATACACGCGCGGCGCCAATGTGTCAATAGATACCTCGTATATATATATATCAAATCACACTTTACTTATACATATGTGTATATACGACAGTCACTCGGCACGTCGGTGGAGTAAGCGCGAACTGCGATTGAAAGGTGGTGGGACGGCTCGCGCGCGACACTCCGTCTCATCGGGGTTTACGGTGGACAGTCGGTCGCGCACCAGGACGCGAGCGGCGCCAGGACGAGCCGAGCAGCAGCCGCCGCCGCTGTCAGCTGATCCGCGGTGGGTGTACGCGTGCGCGCACCGCACACGATATATATGTATATCTCGGATCTCCCCGGCGGCAACACAAGACACATCCGCGTCCCGCGGAAGGACTGAGAGTCGGCCGCTCGCCGAGCCATGGGTATAGAGCCCCCCTGCACCGATCATATACTCCCCTCCTGCTCTCGCGCGAGCGCTGCCAAAGGTGAAAGGAGAGCTGCATGCTGCTGCTGCTGCTGCTCTCTGATGCTTGCCCGCGCACGCCACGTCCGACTGATGTTCTGCACTCATCGCTGTTGTGGCTGTGCGCGCAGAGTCCTGGATCGAGAAAAACAATACGAGTTCGCGTCGCACACGACCCCCCATGTATACATACGGTTTCCTCTAGGTCTCGTTTGGGTGTGCGTGTTTACATCACACTCACGAAACGAGTAAACTCGAAGTAAGCTTCGGTTTGATATTCGTATCAACAGTATTGGATGTGAATTACTCACTCGTTCCAAATCATAGTTGTACTAATCTAGCAGTTTTCGGCGAAGAAAATCGACCAATTTCGAGGAGAAAAATCAAGACAGATTCAAGTTGATGAACTTTGGTTGAATCATTACTTATATTGTTATCAGTTTACAAATGTTTACAGTTAGCAGTCACATTTTCATAAATGATACATGAAATACATGAGAAACACTAATGTTAATGTAGACAATATATTTTCTGTCAGATATAAAATATGATATTGAACAAATTTGTATGTGATAAGTATTCAGGAGTAATTTATTTAGGAATTTTGGCGCCACTAAATCTACTTGGTCAGATCCCTATAATACTTACTACTTCGTAAGATTAACGCCTGGATAATTTCAAGATAAATACATTTTGGTAAAACTTCTAATGACTGTTTGAATTCTATTTTGTCAATTACTTTGTCCCCCTTTGAACTAATGAAAATGACAGACGAATGCTTCAGTTTATCAGCATTATACATAAATGCTATTCGCAAACGCTCAGACACATTGTTGATTGTTAAA
>CM037084.1:52730668-52746657 GCA_020882725.1 Aphelinus certus
AATTCAAGAAGTAATTGGTATATGTAAAAATAATTTCAAAGAATCGTTGATTGAAAGCTCCCGATTTGCCTGTCACAGGCCGAAACGTTGAAATATTGTTGAGGCACATATAATATTATTGAATCGAGGAATACAACTAATAAATCCAGGAAATTAGTAGTAATAGTAGTAATAATAATAATAGTAATAATTAAAGTATTTCCGAGTTAGACCACGCATAAGTTAACCAGGACTTTGAGAAGGAGTAAATGACATGGAGTGTGTATAGTTACGGTTGTGGTCACACACAAATAAATTTCTCGCAATCTTCCACTTACATACAATCAAACCACGCCGATCAAATCGTACACGGCGTCCAGTTGATGCTCGCGAAGCTGGAAAATTATGTGTACACGGGCCGCAGCGCGAGTTGGATAAATATTTCACGGCGAATGACTTTTTTTTTTTTACTTATAATACACTCCGGGTTTCCGCGTTTGCTCGTGTATAAACACGACACATAAATTATGCGGGTTAACTCGTTTTTCACGCGCGCATTTTCGGTTTCACCAAGAGAGAGAAGCGCATCCGAATCGAGGTTGGAATTTAAAAGGCTGCTGCTCTGCCTTCATCCCTCGTGTGGCGTGAATACGTCGAGCTGCAGCGTATACGATTCGAAATCCTTTCGAAACACACATTTCGCGACTTCTAACGCCTCCGAATCAGCGAAAAACCCGGAATATCATAAACAGTGTGTAATATGTCCGCGGTGTCGGATGCTCGAAACGCCGCAGCGAAATTTCTTCGCTGAATTAGAATAATTGAAAGCGCGCCCGCCCGTATACCCACACACACACACGTATGTAGAGGCGAGGCGAAAACTTAATCCTCGCAAGCGGGCCGTCGAGGAGCTATACGCCGCACGCAGAGCGCGCGGCGTTAATTAAAATAAGTATATATTCTTCGCGTGCGAGCTGGCATTCATCCGCGGCGAAGGCACACATATTATACGAAACGCCGCCCGCGAGAGCAGCTAATGAAATCAGCTAAACTCGCCTCGTAAATAAACGTTGCAACGATCGCGCCGCTGAGCGTCTAATCCGCGGCGGCCGCACGACGACGCGCCGCAATCGAGCGGCCCGCGCATGTAATAATAATAAAAATGATGCATCGCGCTCTGGAGCCGATCCATCACACTAGCTCTCGGCGTTATTCGGGGGGTAAATATATACATATACGCCTGTATTGATATACGCCAGTCGATCGCGGCAAGATCGACGTCGCGCATTGTCCGTGATATGCATGGATGTCTGCATATATATACACGTTTATGCGCCGGGGAGCCGCGAAGGTGATTCATAATACGCCGTGGTGGATTCCGCCGATCGCTGCAATAATTCGGGCCGAAGCCTGCGACCGACAACTCGTCTGGCTGACGTATTAATACACAACGGGCCGCGGCGGCCCCCGTCACTATCGCTCGCTCGTCGATTAATGAATTTTTCCCCGGATATTCACGCGTCGCTTCCGTATTGATCGGGATCGGGATCCTCTCTCCCCCTCGGGCGGATATATCCTCCTCCCCGAGCGCACTGATAAATTCATCAATCAGCCGAACGAGCAGCGGCTATATGCGCGCGACAATCAATCGCGACGGCGAAATTTGATATTTATCCGTTATATATACGCTCGGCCCCGGCTCAGGTGATTTTTGTTTTTCACGGAAGAGTAATTAAGTTTTCAATATTCGGGTGATTAAGAGGAGGAATCGCGCGAATTTCGCGACGGAAACGAAGCAATATTTGGGTGTGTGTATACATACGCGCGACGAAACCGTGAAAACGATGGCTAATCAATGCCGAGTCGACAATTTTTTTTCGTCGATACATACGGTATTAAAATCACGCTCGATGATTTCTATAGAAACGAATGGACGTGCGTGCGCGTGATTGCCAAAAGCGAAAATGTGTAATAATTGTGGAACGATTTCGAATGACTCGGTACGCGCGGGATCGTCCTATTATCTGCAATGTCAGCCAGCGCGTATATGCCCGCGGTATAACAGGCTTTATGCGCGACTGTAATTATAAAGTCGAAACCAACTCTATAAGCTTCCCAAATTGCTCTTAAGCTCTAGCAATTGTACAATGCGTAAGCTTGCTATTAATTTCTCATGCGCAGTGTATTTCATAATAATAAATTAGATGTAATGCGTCAACTGGAATACTTCCGAGAGACAATTATTAAAGCTTCAAATCACGTTCACTCACTTTTCCATTAATCTACCCTGTTTTTGTCTATGGCGTCTGAGTTGTTTATACAAATCTCGAACTAATACAAACTATTATATTTAGTGACAATTGTCAACAATTTTTTCCACAATTCCACGATGTATCACGAATAATTTGCATTTTTAAATGCGTGCAAACTGAGGGAAAGTAAATTCGTGTCGGGACAGTTGACTGGAACACCTATTTTTACTATTTAAACACATCAGACGTTACAGCCAGGGCTCTGTAATTGCCACGCGTTTTACGCGCAACGGGCCGAATTCTGAACTGCATTTCTCCGAGTTGCAACTCCTTACCCGAACGTGAAATCAAACTTCCACTTTCTCCCAGAATTTCCTAAGGGTATATAACTCGAATTGCATTCGTCGGGTTTTCCAGTCAACTTATAGCACGAAAGCGTATTCGCCATGCCTCGTATACATACCGTACGAAGCAATCGAAGTTAACGAGAAATATCCAATTTACAAATATACAAGTGTGGTAAAATCTGGTTCGAGCCCCATTCGCACAACCAAAACTCTCTTCCATCCACTCTGGCGTCCGGCCGTTCGAATTTCCATTGAATTGATTATATCCACGGAACGATTTGATCGAGCTATTCAACTTTGCGAGCTGCACCGAGTCGAAAACTCGGCCCGCGCGAGCCTCGAATGAAATTCGTATGTGTGTGTGTGTATATATATATGAAGGAAATCGAGTTTTTAAAAAGTCGAATCGGCACTCCGGGGCATCGGTGAATATATACTGCACCCATACACCCGAGACTGGTCGGGGAGGGATCAATGACACTGGCAGAATTAAAAACAACAAAACGAACTGGTTTGGGTCGCGCGCGCGCTCGCCGTCTCTCTCTCTCTCTCCCGCGCATCACTATAGCGACAGAAAGCCGCTCGGCCCGTTTCCAACAATCGAACGAGTCTCCCGGCGTCATTATTGCTCTCGCGGGTGAAAAATGCCCGCGACACAGCCGAGCAAGGAAGAGAAGAAATGAAAAGGAGGACGAAGGACGACGACAGGAGGAGGCGGTCGGGCGCACACGAGAGAACAACTCGACCTAACCTCAACCGAGATACGCGCGCGCGGCTAACGATCGACACTTGAATCTCTCTCACCTGTTCAATATACAACGTACTGGACGTGCAGGTCTTGGGGTGGTGTGTTGCCGTTGCGCGCGCGACGAGTTGGCGGCGCGTGCAGCAGCCGGCCGTACACGCGCGGCGCCAATGTGTCAATAGATACCTCGTATATATATATCAACGCACACTTTACTTATACATGTGTATACGACAGTCACTCGGCACGTCGGTGGAGTAAGCGCGAACTGCGATTGAAAGGTGGTGGGACGGCTCGCGCGCGACACTCCGTCTCATCGGGGTGTACGGTGGACAGTCGGTCACGCACCAGGACGCGAGCGGCGCCAGGACGAGCCGAGCAGCAGCCGCCGCCGCTGTCAGCTGATCCGCGGTGGGTGTACGCGTGCGCGCACCGCACACGATATATATATATATCTCCCCGGCGGCAACACAAGACACATCCGCGTCCCGCGGAAGGACTGAGCGTCGGCCGCTCGCCGAGCCATGGGTAGAGCCCCCCTGCACCGATCATATACTCCCCTCCTGCTCTCGCGCGAGCGCTGCCAAAGGTGAAAGGAGAGCTGCTGCTGCTGCTGCTCTCTGATGCTTCCCCGCGCACGCCACGTCCGACTGATGTTCTGCACTCATCGCTGTTGTGGCTGTGCGCGCCGAGTCCTGGATCGAGAAAAACAATACGAGTTCGCGTCGCACACGACCCCCCATGTATATATATACGGTTTCCTCTAGGTCTCGTTTGGGTGTGCGTGTTTACATCGCACTCACGAAACGAGTAAACTCGAAGTGAGCTTCGGTTTGATATTCGTATCAACAGTATTGGATGTGAATTACTCACTCGTTCCAAACCATAGTTGTACTAATCTAGCAGTTTTCGGCGAAGAAAATCGACCAATTTCGAGGAGAAAAATCAAGACAGATTCAAGTTGATGAACTTTGGTTGAATCATTACTTATATTGTTATAAGTTTACAAATGTTTACAGTTAGCAGTCACATTTTCATAAATGATACATGAAATACATGAGAAACACTAATGTTAATGTAGACAATATATTTTCTGTCAGATATAAAATATGATATTGAACAAATTCGTATGTGATAAGTATTCAGGAGTAATTTATTTAGGAATTTTGGCGCCACTAAATGTACTTGGTCAGATCCCTATAATACTTACTACTTTGTAAGATTAACGCCTGGATAATTTCAAGATAAATACATTTTGGTAAAACTTCTAATGACTGTTTGAATTCTATTTTGTCAATTACTTTGTCCCCCTTTGAACTAATGAAAATGACAGACGAATGCTTCAGTTTATCAGCATTATACATAAATGCTATTCGCAAACGCTCAGACACATTGTTGATTGTTAAAGTTTGGGATAGATATTTGTCACAAATAGTTTTGAGACTATCAAGAGCATACTTTTCAGCAACTATCAAGAGTTCTTTGCCTATATTTTCAAGATTCTCAACCCTCGCAGAATAAATAAATCTCAAAACTTCTTTAAAGACATCATAATCTATATCATCAATTTTTACTTCACTCAATCTGTTCTCTTTCATACTGTGTTCAAACATGGCTGCAAAAACTTTACTGCGAACAGCCAACATGCATTTATGAGCTGCCAATTTTTTATCATCGAATAAAAATATAACATCACTGAATTTGCTTTCGTTTATAAGAGTTTCAAAACTATCAAGTGCATCAGATTGATAACTTGTTTCTAATTCATAATAATCACTACCTTTAAATTGTATTCTACAAAAAATAGTTTTTGTACCTTTCAACGATAAATCTTCTGGTGTGAATGCTCCATATCTCTTTATACCTTTCAACAATAAATCTTCAGGTGTGAATGCTTCATATTCCTTTATATCTCGTAATGGATAGAACTGCATGAAATCACTTGATTTATATATATTAGTTCTTACTCCTTCTTGAAGAAATAGAAAATGATGTTTTACTAAGCCGCATACTCCGCTATGTAAATGCAGGTGAATGGTACCATTCCTAGGATATATCACCAATTTCCAATTGGATACAAAACTTCCTTTTACAGTAAGGAAAAGAGGAGATTCAACATGCTGAATAGTTGAAAAATCAACGACAGAAAAATCTATGTCCCATCTAAATTCAGTCTTCAGCAAAATAGTTATACATCCCTCCGGCTTATTTTGAGTCTAAAATCATATACACATATACACACATATATTTGATGAACTGAGTATATCGTACTATCTGAGTATATCACAATTCACCACGTTAAAATATATAATAGCGTTAAAATATATAGATACTGAGCTCACCATTATATAATGATAATTAATCTGATAAACGCTACAAAACCCCGGGGAAAAAATGGGCGATGAGTGCAGACTGCAGTTAAGTACATGCGAACAGCCGACAGCGAAACGTCTGATCCACGCTCTCTGTTGGCAATTCATGGAACTTGAGGTTGCTCGGGACTCGGTTTTACATGCAATAGCATTAGAAACGCATAGAAAACATAATAAATGCACTAAAGAAGTGGTTTTTCGAAAAAAATGGTGAGAAGCAAACTTATAGATTTTGAGAACATTTATAATAAAATATTCGAGTTTTTGCACGTACAGCATTAACCAAGTCCCGAGCAATTCTGAGATTCATGATTCTCTAACAGAGGGCGTTTTCAGGCTATTTCATCACGTGACTATTTGAGCGAGTTTATCGGAATTTTTTGTAAATCAAGTGCACGTTCACACGGACCACGTTTTTCAACGTTCAACGAAATTGAATAGCCACATTTGAATAAAAAAATTTATTATACTAATTTGGCGGAGGAAACTTACAGTGCGGCAATAACAGTTGCAAAATAAAATAGATAATTCAACGGCGTTCAACTTCAGTGTTCGAAATACGGCTAGTTGGAGTGAAAAATGACTGGTACTCTAACACCTGGGACCAATCATCCTACAAAAAAAAAACTGTCAAGTGCCTTAGCAGTATGCTTTCTCAAAGAGGCTTCAACGTCACCCACAAACGCGTCCCAAACCTATATTTTCGGAGCCTTCTTCTGCAGCAACGGTTGCTAGACACGTGAACAATGGTTACTATGGGTAAAACGGAGATTTTGTATCCTGTGCAGTTAAAGATACTGGAAACGAAACTTACGTGAATCTTCCCCTTAGCAACGGTTGCTAGGGCAGTAAATAACGGATGCTATTAAGGAGCTAATTGGGAAGATTTTGTGTCCTTTGCCGTCGAAAATTATGGAAATGAGTAATAAATTGATCATTTTCAACTTTCGTAACGGTTGCTATGGAGCAAATATAACAATTCAGTGCCCTTGGCCATCGAGTGTAACTTAAACATACATACATACATACATACATACATACACTTTTGGATTTCTATGTTTTCCGACCCGTAGATTACAAAAATCGAGGCCCCGAGGTCTGATTCGGTGGGTCGATTTTTGCTCCATCACAAAGATTTCTCTTTGAGAAAGCAAAATACACAACATTGAATGAGTTGACAATTTAAAGATTAACATAAGCATCTGGCAAGAAGTATTTGGTCGTTACAACCTCAAAACTTATCGTTCTTATGTTTCTTGCTTGCCCGCATATGACTCCCATCACTTTTTTATATAAGGAATAAGGATTATGTGTACCTCCTGTTTGGCCTGCATACGCACACAATAACAGGTGAGAAACGCATCTAAGAATAACTGACTGCCAGACAGGGGAATGTTTAGCGTCACTTTCCGCGAGCGCGCGCAAATATTATATTCCGCACCAGCCGATGCAGTTCTCGGAAGGAGCGCTGCACCACGCGCGGGCCAGCGCGCTGTTCTCTCAAAGTAATTGCATCCAGCGCGTATATATATACGTACGTATATGCACAGGCGTGTGCTTTTGTAAATAACCCGTATTACAATGTGCGTACAGCATGAGATCAGAAAGCCATTTTAGCGCACGTGCGGCAATTGCGGCGAGCTTTAATATAAGACGGCCCGGCCGAGATACACATCGGTATGCACAAGAGAGACGAGTCGCTGTAAATTGTAGTCGTAGGTTTTAGCCAGGAAAAAAATTAGGCCTGTTTGAAAATGACCATTGAATAAAACGGTGTGGAACGATTCCGCGATTATACGGTTAGCTGCGGGCGCAAAATTCAAAATCATCCAACAGATATATTGCGCGAGTGCGTATATGGTCGTTACGTTTCGCGTTGGAGTGTTGCAGGGAATATTCTTATACAGTCCAGTGAAATGTGATAATTTAGAGAGTAAAATCGACGGCTAACAATCTCTCGTTTCGCGAGTGTGAAGTAACAAAAACAGGGTGATAATTACGTATTTTTGTAAAAATCAAGTATAGCTCTTGCGCATTGCACACGCTATCGATAATTAATTGCAATTAAAATCTTTAAATAAACTTCTGGGTTCGATGTGAATTTTTAATGACCACTCAATATGTGGGGCCAGTGTAATCATACATCTAAAAAGCAGCGAAGATTTTATTGAAGTATTTTATTGCGATTTTATTTCATCAAGCTATTTTCGCTTTCGATTCTGTCCAGTTTAGAATGAAGAATATATTATTATTGTAAAATTGTAAATTTCGATGTATGTTTTGACTCTGGTTTCTGCTGACTTTTTTGATCTTCATTACAGATATTTATACGGATCATATGATTCCTTAAAATATCCCCTGGAAACAAATGGAGAATAAAACCGTATGCAATATTTTACTTAGATTCACTGTACAGAGTTGTAACAGTGAGGATTTTTTTTTCAAATCCGGCAGTGCATTTCTATTAGCGTCCATTTGCGTATATGCTTACCTAGAGACTACCTTAAATGTAAGTCTCTAATTAGGCTAAAACTTTTAGAAGTGATTTTCAAATGTCCTGGTGCTTTGTTTGTCTGGGATATTAACCGATCAGGCTGTATATCTATATGAACTGTCATATACGTATAATAATATCAGGAATAGCAAAAAATTGAACATTCACCAAATTTATGGGAACCTTCTTGATTTAAAATTGCCCAAAGAATGCGATGAAGAACAACGTAATATATGAATTTGTTTGCTATTTCAGTTGATACCAATTGACCAGAGTACTTTCGGGCATTCTATCCTTTGAAAATCCTTTCGAGGGGGTCAAAACATCTGAAATAAACTCGGATACAGTATGAATGAGCGACTAAACGCCGGTCACGCGCCTAGACTAAAATACCAAGTGGTCTCCTGCGCATATACAGTAAGTTTCCACTGCCAGTCCGACGCGGATGTGTGTGTTTACACCAAAGTTCAATTTCGTTCAGTAAATATCGTTGCTGAAAGTAATACCAAACGTAGAAGGCTACATTCTAAATCATCCGGCGATGCCGATGATATAGCCGTGGCGCTTATAAGAGAAGAGCGTCGCGGAAGATTAAAAGACGCTGAGTAAGCATCAGGCAGCCGGAGAACGTAGATATACGAGCTCCAGCGACGACTGCAGCCCAGCTCTCGTCGTATATTTCACGGGATTCGCCGCTCGGAGACGATTCTCGCGGATCCGCCGCCGCCGCCGCGGGCAAAAAGGTGCCGGCTCGCTTGAGCACGAAGAAATTAAAAGTTATAATTGAATCACAACACAATTAAACTCTCCGAGGGCAGCGAGCCGCACACCCACTCCTCGTGTCCTATATATATACGTGTGTGTGCTTGTAGATATATATACCGCTTACACTCAGACTCGGCCTTCAAATTGAATCGGCGCGTGTAACGCGTATATATACATATCGTGGAGATTTGATTAGGGAGCGACGGAGGATGATGAATTCGTGCGATGGAATGTAACGCGCGATGCGCGTTCGCAGACCCACTCGACGTCACGCGTGAGTGTAAACCTGAATAGTATAATACATCGCTCTCGATTTTACTCGCGATATACCTTTCTTCAATATAACACATTGCACTGGGAAGAAAATCTGGTAAACCCTACTATATTTTTACTATATTATATGAAGGAAAAAGGCGACAACCATACGTGTACACATGTCGAATCCTACTATACAAAAGTTAGTGGATTTATGATGCCAGTAACTATAATTATACATGATTATTCACTATGTATTAGCAAAATACACTGTATACTAGTGAAATCTTACAAAAATATAGTTACAAACACTATTTTTCGTATAGTGATATTGTGCACTGAATTTTTTTTACTATAAATGGATAGTAAAATTCCTTATAATACAGTGAATTTCAAATATAAATATAGTATGAAAAACGACGAATAAATTCGGGCCTGTGGACTATCCCAAAGTGATATTGCGAGAAAAAATTCGCTGGTTATCAGGAGATCGCTAGTTCAAATCCAGCCCGGGGAGCGTGGAATTTTTTTCTCGCAATATCGTGAATATAGTATGATTTACTATATTTTTCTTTCCTATACAGTATAGTAGGATTTCCAAACCAAATTTCTCTCGGTGTAACGATTCAATATCTTTATATCTTCCTGGACACACTGAGAGAAGTTTGGTTTGGAAATCCTACTATACTGTATAGGAAAGAAAATTATAGTAAATCATACTATATTTATATCTGAAATTCATTGTATTATAAGGAATTTTACTATCCATTTATAGTAAAATTCAGTGCATGATATCACTATACGAAAAATAGTGTTTGTAATTATATTTTTATAAGATTTCACTAGTATACAGTATATTTTGCTAATATATAGTAAATAATCATGTGTATGTATAGTTACTGGCATCATAAATCCACTAACTTTTGTATAGTAGGATTCGCCATACACGTATGGTTGTCGTCTTTTTCCTTCATATAATATAGTAAAAATATAGTAGGGTTTACCAGATTTTTTTCTCAGTGTAGCCGTTCTAAATTTTGAATGTTCGAATTGTTATTATGAATTTCGTAGCCGGAACGAATGAATGGTTTGGCACGCAACTAATTCGACAATATTCCACACAAGTATATGCGATCAAGAGACAGCAAATAATTTTATAGCAATAGCACTCGTAATCGTCCATCGTGTGTAGTTCATTACACGGAAAGTCAGAATTATCGAAATTGTGTATACAGAGGATGATTTCGAAATAAATTGCACTCGAGATTGCATACTCGTGTCAAGTTCATCGTGAATAATCGTCCAATCGAACTCGTGTGATACGAAGCACAATCAGTCATTCCAACCGTTTACGGTCATAATTAAGGAATTCCAAATCGATTCGTTACTCGTGAATCGATCAGCCGAGAAGAAAAAACTCTAGGATACTGGATCAATGACCTCGAGATTCTTCAGTCGACCCTCATTTATTTAGAAAAAACTGATTATAAGAACGTCGTATTCGGTGTAGCATAAAAATGATGCTATTCATGTATTATTTCAACTAATTTCCACCACTTGTGCATGTATATACACATGTTTTTTGAAAAATTTTACACATTATTTGAAAAATCCATATCAACTTGGAATAATTAACGAATTCTTTTCGCTCGACCGTCGCATACTCGGAGCCCGCGCGTCTCGCCGTTATACCCGATGAAAAAAAAAAGAAAAAGAAAAACTGGCTTCGAATATCTCGCTCAATATATCGGGGGGAATGAAAATTATCTAAATCGTGTATATATACATATACGCACTGACATAGTAGCAATGGCTGAATTTCGTCATGTCGCACGCAACGCTCGAGCGAACCTCCTCCTGTTTCCCCCAATAAATTCAATTACCGATCAATCGATCGGCCGTGGTATTTTTCCACGAGCTCGTTCGGCGGGTCTGTTCGCCCGTATATATTATATACAGTGTAATACAGCGCAGCGAAAGGCCGCGCGCGGCGCGCAACAGTTGCTAATTTGGACGCGCATCTGTTTCCGCGCGCGGGTCTGGCCAACGGCTCGTAACAGACAAAGTATATAACAGAGAGACAGGAGACAGAGACATCGCAGAGAAGCAGCGAAGTTGCGAGAGCTGCAGTAGCCGGGGCTCTAATCGAGTCGGCTAATATATAGTCTATGCGTATATGGTCCGGTATGCGGCTGCGCAGCCGTGCTTTAATTAGGTCCTCCCGCGGATTGACGGCGCGCCCGGCTTAAGAGCACCGCAGCCGCCCCCTCAACGTGTACTGCACGCGCGCTCGACGTTTCGCGGCCGGACCGTCCATTAGTTTGCCTAATTCGATTCGCGACGAGTGAAAGGGTCGTACCGCGTATACTCCTACGAGACGACACGGCTCGAGAGAAACTATAGGGACCAGCAGCCGCGGGCCACACCAGCTCACGCGAGCGAAATAGCGAATTAGTGCGCGCTGGAGACGGACGGCCGAAAAACCGCACGATTCGATTTTCCAACGTGTACACCGACGCACGCGAGCACCAGCACTTGGCCGATTGGTTTTACGTATTTATGCCCGCGCGAGCGAGCGTCAAGTTGGAGCGGCAAAATACATATATATTGGGACGAAAGCTTGGCCGAATTAGTTGGTGGATTCTTGGTCTTTCCATAGGATGCTGCCGGGACAAGACACTTGTAAAAACTTTCCTCGCCGTTCGTAACTATACAAACTTGTAAACATGTACTCTTCGAGAGCGATTCCATCAGTCTTGTCGAGTCGTGAAATTTCCAGCATAGTCGAGAGGTTAATCAACCGAACGGGTGATCTTATCATAATCATCGTGTGCTCGTTACTGTAGTACGATAGGGAATAATTTCTCTGAAATGGAAGCGCGATCTCTTATGCATACTCTCTTAGATCCTTACAGTGAAAAACTACTGCATTGCAGTGAAAAATCACTGTAAGAAGGTGGACGACAAATTCACTGGATTACAGTGAATTTCTTATGGAACTAAAGTGATTTTTCACTTTAGTTGCATGAGTTTTTATGGAAAACATTTTTACATAAAATTCGCATTTTTACATCACGTTTTGCAGTAAGTATGGTATGAAGTGATTTTTTACTCTACTCACTGTGAAGTTTATGTAAAAAAGTTTCCTATCAAAACTCATGGAACTAAAGTGAAAATTCATTGCAATGCAGTGGTTTTTCACTGTATACGGATTTAAAAGAGTAGAGTGAAATCTATGATATATTTCCTGAAGGGCTCGTGAAGATAAATTTCAGAGACGTTTGCGCGCGAGAACAATCGTGAATACGAATATAGTCATAACGTATACAAATAATTTCGTTAGATAGATTGGGTGAAATATCTTATTTCCTCGCGACAATCGTGTCGTTTATCGTCGTTCCTGAGATATAGAGCTTATATTGTTATCCGACTATCTGGATACGCTGTCTACTGCATGATTTGTCAAAAATCACTTCACTCGTACAACGTGATGAGCATTGCGTCATGTCGTTGCCCGTAACGGAACGACACCACGCATGTATCTAATCACGAATCCCTGCGAGCAGCAATACCAATACCTCGAAGAAAAAAAAAATAATGGGTATACACAATCGAGAAATCGTGATGACAGTATTCTTCGAGAAAATTTCATATTTCTCAAGAACTAGCATAACGTTATGCTTACGTTGTTAGGGATATTATTTTTGTATCGAACCCGTATGACTGACTTGGAGTGATGAAGACGTTAAAACGGATAAATGTTTATTAACAATTTATTCATTACAAATTGTTTTTTTCAGCATCTGAAATTATCTAATAATTATACAGAATGTCGTGTACTTTCTAATTATCTGTCGACAGTATTGTCAATACTCATCAATCGACTTGTCTATTTCGAAAATTTTAATGATGAGTCTTTGTTTAAGCTCATTTGAATGTATAAGGTTATTTCCAAGACTGCATATTACATGCATTTTATTCAAAACACCTGCCTGTTTCTTCCATGATTTCGTAATTTTTCCAATAAGCACTATGCTATGTAGCTATGGAAACTTTAACAAATTTCGAACAAATTCTCCTTTGTTGTATTCCCATCTCAAATAACTGTGGGTTATGCATAAATACAGAAAATATTAAATGTTTAAGTTCGGTACTTTGAAATTAAGACTATTTCGAAAGAGTTTCTTTGACATCAATCCTGTTCATTCTTGTGAGATTATCGATCGAACTTATATAATTTCTGATAGATTGCCGTTGATTTTGAAATATACTTACATAAAAGTTCGTTTTTATGATCATGATATACATCGAGAAGCGCAACCGCGACTGTCGCTACTGTATATTGATAAAACTATTCATTCACAATTGCATAGCCTGGATAACAGATTTTTCAATAGATATGGAAATCATTTGATTCTTCTTGTGTTAACTCATTTCTGTGTTACACTTTGCGTCAATAGCTCATTAAACTGACGTAGAATGGAGTTGATGCATTGTAATAAATAAGTGTTTTAAAATATATATCTATGGTCGGTGATTATCAGTGCGAAATTATAATTACAATCCATAATTGATATAATTACGTTATCATCAATTGCGGCAAATAGTCAAATATAATGTTTCGACCATATCATATCTCGTGGGTGGTAATTAAATTTTCTCGAAAAATGATGAACGTTTACACGATTTAGCATACACGTCGTTACGTATCCTATACCTGTGCAGTATTATGACCCCCAATGAATTATGACCGACGGTAAACGTAACAATCGATCTTCCCTAATTATTTTATCATTATACCTAAGTATATACCAATTCTACGCTTTTCTCGCGTTCAATGTTATCGTGAAATCGTGAGCCATTGGCATATATACCGCACGAGCAGTCCCAGTAACCCAGTTGGTGTAATGATTGCATCTAAAATTTGTTGCACAATCGCCATCGCCGAATAACAGTGTGCAGTTTCAGCGAAATACGTATGCAATCGCGGCCCCTCACATTGAAATCGCATCACGTGATTGCCGAACGAACGGAAGAGCTGAGAATTTTGACGAACCTATACATATATATGTGTTCATCCGAATCCTGCCGTCTATTTATAGCCGTTAGAACAATTGTCATACGTTACACACACACATGCTCGTTATCAATATCCGAGGATTAGTTCAGGTCGACAGTAGTATACATACGCATGGTTATACACACGCGCGAGCTCGGCGAATGAGTAATTCACCCTCGAAATACATATACATAATCTATTTGGAGAATCAATAAGCCGGTGGCGCGCGTGTGTATGTCCTCTCTCACTCACACGAAGGCGGCGCGTGGCGAGACGCGTATATATATATGTACAGCCGGCGCTTGGAGCGAAAGAGTCGCGCGCGAGCTGCGTGTGATACGCCGTCGCTCGCTCGAGAGCGGAGGCCTGCGGACAGTACCTATATATACACCTACATCAGGAACTAATTAAACAGCCCCGAGTACAGTCGGTGCTGCAGGAAGTAACAAGTGTCCGAGTTGTTGTGTGCACAAGTGTATGTATTTATAAAAAGGTAGACACTGATTCAGGAGGTGGATATCGTTGTGTTACATATATAGATGAATTCGCGGGTCACCGTTCGCTGTACAGACCTTGAGCGAGATATATTATAGTCTGTGTGTCTCGACTAAGTTGAGCCGCGCCGCCGCAGTCGCGGGGCGCGCAGTCGCGGCAGCGGCGCACGTGGCTGGTGACGCCGGTGACGGTCAGTTCGAGGCGGAATCGCCGCCGACTCCGCGCGCGCGGCGGCAGCCCAAAAGAAAGTCGCTTTTGTGTTAGTCGCACAGCTGATCGGCGCTGATCAGCATGTGCCTTTCGATCTCTCGTTCTCCGCAAGCAAAGTTCGACTCGGTGTTCGACGTACGTATACGTATACATACATACATATATATTAGTACAGCGTGCTTCTCCCCCTCGAGACCCCCCTCTCGCACGTACATATATATATACATGTCCGCTGCTTCGAGTGAATTTCGAGTTGTAAAGTTGGCCCAGTTACTGCGGGCAGTGAGAGTCAGAGAGAGAGAGGGACACGGCACACCGGAGGTTTTCACTCGCGCAAAATCGATACAACAACGGGTGTGTCGAATGTGTATGTACACTCGCGCACGCACATACACGAGCTGTTTCACCTGCACCTCGGCACGCGGGCCGAGTCTCTCTCTTTGTCAAGGAGCATACCGTCGTGCCGCGCGTTATCGATTATCCAACTGCGGCCTTTGCGAGATTTTAGCGGTGTAACATAACCTGTCCGCCAGCCCGGGCATCTCTCTGCTCTCGGAGTATACCCAGTCGCCTCCCCCCCGCAGCTTCTCGTCGCGGGGCTTTTCCCCCGTGTATATATGTGTGTGTGTAGACGCACGTGCCACGGGCAACCTCACCGGCTCGCGTCGACTTCCCTGATTTTTCGAGCCAACCTCCATTCGGACGAGTTCCTCGTGCGGGGCGAAAAATACGCCGTCGTCGGCGTAGGGTACGGTTGGGTCATTCAACTTGCGCGTGCGGTGTCGTGTACTTCCGACGAAACGCACACAGCTCGGGAGCATCGAGCCGTGTAATTATTGCTCTCGTGTTTGCGTAATTGTTGATTCGCGGCTATTGCACCGTGTGTTATCTTGCACCTGTCGCATAATTTGTTTTATTTCTAGTGGACGACAGAGTGGATGGAGATGCTATACATATTATAATTCGCAAGTGGCAATCGATATCGACGGGGAGTTTAGTTGTTAATTTGATCTCAG
>CM037084.1:52748832-52768948 GCA_020882725.1 Aphelinus certus
TCGTGCCGCGCGTTATCGATTATCCAACTGCGGCCTTTGCGAGATTTTAGCGGTGTAACATAACCTGTCCGCCAGCCCGGGCATCTCTCTGCTCTCGGAGTATACCCAGTCGCCTCCCCCCCGCAGCTTCTCGTCGCGGGGCTTTTCCCCCGTGTATATATGTGTGTGTGTAGACGCACGTGCCACGGGCAACCTCACCGGCTCGCGTCGACTTCCCTGATTTTTCGAGCCAACCTCCATTCGGACGAGTTCCTCGTGCGGGGCGAAAAATACGCCGTCGTCGGCGTAGGGTACGGTTGGGTCATTCAACTTGCGCGTGCGGTGTCGTGTACTTCCGACGAAACGCACACAGCTCGGGAGCATCGAGCCGTGTAATTATTGCTCTCGTGTTTGCGTAATTGTTGATTCGCGGCTATTGCACCGTGTGTTATCTTGCACCTGTCGCATAATTTGTTTTATTTCTAGTGGACGACAGAGTGGATGGAGATGCTATACATATTATAATTCGCAAGTGGCAATCGATATCGACGGGGAGTTTAGTTGTTAATTTGATCTCAGGAGAAGGAAAGAGGAAGTAAAAAAGCGAGGAACCATGGATAAAGGCGAGAAAAAACAAGTACACAACCCGAGGGAAGGGGCCAATATACTATCAGTCATTACCTACAAGTATGTATGCCTTTTGATTGCGAGAATGAAAAAAAATTGCACTCGCGACATAGTTGCGTCGTAAATATATAAGTAACTTCAACGCGATTTCAAAAATGCTCGAAATGCCCGATGTTGCTTTATCATTGGAACATCTGCTTCGGACGGCGATTAGCTTGAAATGTTTATTGTCAAATCCAACGCGCCCATTATTCTTTTCCGGAATAATCCGAATTCTTCGATCGAAGCGTGGAAATTCATTGATCGCTATCGCGTGTTTCATCGGGACATGTAGTATGATCCGGTAAAAGCTGAAAGAGAAAAATTGGAAATTCGATAAATTCTTCATTCCTGCCCGTGCCGAGAAAACATAAATTTCACACGAACATTTTTTGAAAAAAAACTCATTTCAACTCTGACCGTCGTCCACCGTAAATATGTTGGCGTGAGGCCGTGGTCAAAATAGTTCTTTGCTCGGTATTTGTTTTCGCGTATTCGCTGGGTAAGGATTTGGTACTTATCAAATTCATATCACTCCCACACGATTGTTTGAGCAATATATTTGAACATCAAAGCTTCTTGCGAATAGGTGTATTTGAACGAGAAGCTGTGTTTATTTTGACTGCGCACACTCACATTCATGTGCTAAGTCGAGGACTAAGATAAGGAAAATCGCCGAACGCTTCAATCAGTAAAAGAACATCTGTTTTTCCCTTAATTCTGTGGCTTTTTTCCAATGATAAATGTAACGATTTTCTCACTGTTCACGAGTAGTTTTTACAGGCATTTATAACCGCAATCGATTCGAAAATTTTAATTATTTATGTAATATTCTAAATACTGTTACTAAAAGTTGTATAAACATTATTTCGCGCAAGATGGATTGTTAGTTATTCATAATTGATAAACGATCAATGTAAATTATTATCAATGATTATCACTAAGATGAAATAAATGTGATTTATCGATTTCCAAGTACCTTTAATTTAGTCATAAGTTTATAAATTTTTAATATCAGAGAGATGTTAATGATTCATAATATTTATAATATTAATAAAGCATAGTCAGTACTCGGACACATTCAACATGAAGTATTGAATTGGGTAGATTTTAGAATCATTTATAAATAATCACTGAAACTTTTGGATTTATTCCTAAATCTAGAATTCCCATTCGATTGACGCGGGAAAAAACGGCAAAAAATAATAACTTGGACAACCCTCTGCGTATCTAGCAGATTAGTAAAGAAAAGAGCCAATCCCGGGACAATAGAGCTGCTATGAATAAAATTGTACATAACGTTCAACATGGTTTAATAAGTCATTTGAAATTACAATGAACGATGTTGACTAAAATATGAGCGCGGTATTACTGAAAATCCGAGGACGTTCAACATACCCTTTTTAAGTCTGTAATTTATTTAATAATATTTATAATTCAGTTCTACAAGTTATTTGTCACAACATTACTTATTATTAACTTGAAAAAATCAAATATTCAGTTTCCCGATATTCGTCCGGTTATTATCGATGCGAACTTTAGATACACTAGCTACATTCAGACGCGGTGCGCGCGATTTACGCTTTATTTCATTATACGCAATTATAAAACCTGTATTTAGATTTTATTCAACATCTGACAAGAAGATTTGGTTGTTTCAACCTCAAAACTTTTATTTTCTTTTCAAAACTACAGTATACGTCCCTAAACCTCAAAATTTATTCTTCTTTTGTTTTTCGCTTCCCTGCTTCACTACCTACATCTATATCTATATTTTACTCGACTCGTCACGTGGTTAGGTCTACACCAATTAAAACACGAGTTAACTGGCTTCACTTGGACCCCCATCACTTTTTTATATAAGGATAAACAATGATGGTCTTCAATTGATCCTTCTCTATCCATTTATATGATCTTGCTTTGAGATCATATTTTTTACACTATAAAAAAAGGATTCACTATAACTGAAAGTAATGTTGTTTTTTTAATTTTCCCAAATGCTTAAAATTCTCTAAGTTGATAAGCGCACTGCTCGTGTGTTCCGGTAATGAGCGTATGTTCAAGAAACTACTACACGTAGATAAAGCAGTCGACTTGTTTTATTCCGACACAAGTGTTCAGACTCGATGTGGGGTATAATTAATAAGCCAAGACAATCGATTATAAAGTAAATTATTATTAAAGTCGCCATGTTCCTCACTTCGTCGACTGGGAGCAGCAAGATCATAACACAGAATCGAAAAATTCTCTCTGAATAACATTTGATTCAAGAATTCTTCGATTAAAAAATGTAAAATCCTTTGCAGTAGTCGAAGTATTTGAAATTTGAAAAAGAAAAATACAAACATTTTTTGACTTATGACCTTTCTGTGAGCAATTTTGAGTTAGAACCTTTCTGTGTGCGATTCTGAGTTATGGTCTTGCTGCTCCCAGCCGACGACCAACGTTTTTCGTTTCGTCACAAACAACTATTCGGATTGAGACTGTATATATAGGAAAGTATCGGTTTGGCGTGAGAAAAATTAGGGGTTGAAGTTCACGAGACTCAAAATTTAGTTTGATTTCCCCCATTTTTCACCCTCTCGATTAATCGCTTGCAATTAGAATCTTCATTTCTATGATCAGCACCAATTTAACTACACCATGACTACTATTTTCGGTGACTGTCTCGCTATCGGAGCCATATTATACTTTGTCCGAATACTGCCTACTCTTCACCTTTCATTACAACATTTGAAAATTCCACATTAACAAAACTTTGATCGGCGTCATCAACAGATGGTTGTTTGGTACCTTTTTCACGGGGTTCAAGCGAGAACTGGAAGTAACCGATCTTTACTCACCCCTGGATGAGCATTCCAGTCGTAAATTAGGAAACAAATTGTCTCGGCTGTGGACGAAAGAACAAGAAATGTGTAAGAAATCAAAGAAAAAAACCACGCCCAGTTTACTTCGAGTAATAGTGAAATGTTTCGGCTGTGATGTCATGTTACTTGGGATAGCCTTAGGAATCGTCGAATTTATCGTAAGGTACGAGGTTGTTCACCACAACAAAGCTCGCTTGGGCGACTCGATAATTTCAATAGTTGACTTTTATTGTAGAACCACGCAGCCAATAGTCATAGCTAACTTATTAAAGTACTTCAAAGCTGATCGTACAATGGACCAAACCGAAGCTAGTTTTTGGGGATCGGCACTAGTTCTAGGAGTGTTTCTCGACTGGATTATATCCGCCCCGACTTTCCAAGGCTTGATGCACATGGGAATGAAAATACGAGTAGCTTGTTGTTCGCTTGTTTATAGGAAAATATTGAGGGTGTCGAAGGTCGCATCAGAAGGCGAGACAAGCACCGGACAGGTAAAGTACCGCGCGTTTCACGGCCAATCAATCGGGGGAAAGCTATATTACATTGAAAAAATTATTCTAGATGATCAACCTTTTGAGTAACGACGTGAATAGATTAGATTATTCAGTTTTTACGATACACTACATATGGATAGCACCGATACAAACGATCGCCGTTGCTTACTTGTTGTACAATGAAATGGGGCTTGCAGCTTTTGCAGGAATACTTACGCTCTTGATGCTTATACCCATACATGGCAAGTAACTTTTATTTGGTACTATTGCCGTCGACTTCATTGATACTCATCATTTTTTGAATTTTTTGAATACACAGGTTGTTATGGGAAATTAGTTTCCAAACTTACTTTGAAATTTGCGTACAGAACGGACGAACGGTTGAGATTGACAAATGAAATCATTAGCGGCGTTAAAGTTATCAAAATGTACGCCTGGGAAAAACCATTCTCGTTTCTTGTTGACAAGGCACGAAGGTGAGTGCAACAATTTCCCAGGAATTCTTGGTTCATTAATGTGCGGGTGACTCATTGGCAAATTTATTTTCAGCAAAGAGGCGAAAATCAATAGGAACAATTTAATGGCAACAGAAATCTGTTGGTCCCTAGAGAATTACATTCCCAGACTTTGTATTTTTGTCACGATTTTGGCTTACATTCTGTTCGGTAATAACATTGACGCAGAGAAGGCTTACTTCGTTACGTCATTTTACAACGTGTTGCGTACATCTTTATATCGCAAATTACCACTCAGTGAGTTAATTGATTCTTCTCGTTATCAGCGAACTTCTAATCAGATGTTTCATAAATCTTTATCACAACACCTGTACATATACGAGCTTTGCTCATTGAATATTCTCATGATTCACACGTGAATTTCTATTTTTAAAATTGGACAATAATCCCCAGGTATAAGAGAACTAGCCGAAGCGTTAGTCTCGGTGAAGCGACTTCAAAAGTTTTTGTTATTCGAGGAGGTGCAACAAAAGTCCCTGACGAACAACAATCAAATTGCCACGAAGAATTCCGACAGAAATGCATTGTCATTCAGCGACGTCGCCGTCAAGTGGAATCCCGATTCCGAGATCGACACCTTGAAAGATTTGAATTTCCAGGTAAGGCGCGGCTCGTTGACCGCGGTGGTGGGCCAAGTGGGAACGGGAAAGTCGACTCTGTTCCACGCGATTCTCGAGGAAATCTCCGAGGTGCGCGGCGACATCAAGATAGACGGGAAAATCTCTTACTCCAGCCAAGAGGCGTGGCTCTTCACTTCGACCGTCAGGCAGAACATCCTGTTTGGCCAGCCTATGAACAAAGAGCGCTACGAAAAAGTCATCGAGGTGTGTCAGTTGAGGCGAGATTTTCAATTGCTGCCGTACGGCGACAGCACTCTGGTCGGGGAGAAAGGGCACAATTTGAGCGGCGGCCAGTGCGCTCGCATCAATTTGGCGCGCGCCGTGTACCACGAGGCCGACATCTATCTGCTGGACGATCCGCTCTCGGCCGTCGACACGCACGTCGGCAAGGGCATTTTCGAGGAGTGCATCAATGGCTTCCTCAAGGACAAGACGGTCCTGCTCATCACCCACCAGTTTCATTATTTGAGGAACGTCGACGAGATAATCATCCTCGGCAACAACACGATCGAAGCCAAGGGAACTTACACGGAGCTCATCGATTCTGGCTTGGATCTGACCAAGATGATGCAGAAGGAGAGCGAGTCCAATGACGTCGTCGACACGATACAGCTGCCCGCGAAGAAGAACGGAGTCAGCGCGAGCTTGAGTATCTCGAAGCAGGAGGAGGAGGAGGAGGAGGAAGCGGAGACCAGAACGCTCGGCGGCATTTCCTTACAGACTTATCTTCAGTATTTCGGGGCGGCAAGGAGTACTTGCCTCTTGGTCCTGGTAGTATTCACGAGTATAATTTGCCAAGTGCCGGCCACTGGCGCCGATTATTTCGTCACTTACTGGGTGAACAACGAAGAAAATACTAGTAACGAGACGGAAGCCGAACTGACCGACAGCGGCGATGTTCTAAGGGGTCGCGGCTGGTACATTTATATTTACGGCTCCTTGATTGTCTTGACTGTCCTCGTGACGGTCGCACAGATTTACACGTTCTTCGAGATGTGCATGAAGATATCGAGGAACCTTCACGCGTTCATGTTCAACAGTATAGTCCACACAAACATGGCTTTCTTCAATGCTAATCCCATTGGACGTATTATGAATAGGTATGAATTTGACAGTTCAGCTTGGATTTATTTTTAAGCGTGTGAAAAAATATTTGAATCTAACATTTTTCTTTCTATAGATTCTCTAAAGATATGGGCAATGTCGACACTCGACTCCCGCAGACGATAATAGACGTGTCGCAGATTTTCTTGTACCTTATGTTTGTCATGGGACTAATCGCGTACGTCAATGTATATTTTCTTGTTCCTGCAATAATCCTCACCGTCGTAGCATACTTTCTTAGATTATTTTATATTCGAGCCAGTCGAAGTATTAAGAGATTGGAAGGAATCAGTAAGTATAGAAGTATGAGGAAACTCACAATTAGAGCATCGCACCTATGATTTTGCGATTCAACTGGTATACTTTCTCAGTTTGGTAACCGAAAATGTCGCGCGAACAGCCGTTCCGCCTAACGCTTTCATTCCTTTAAATATTCGCGAATCAGCCCTCATTTTATATAAGTGCACTGTACAGTGTTACGAACTCCTACATAAAATTGACAACGAATCACAAATATCTCTGGGAAATCGAGACGTTCAACTAAAGGACTGTATACATATATAACCCAATGGGATACCCAAAATTAATCTGTGAAAGTTTCATTGATCGATAATTCATATGCGTGATACTCTTCTTGTCAGTTTAGGCTTTTGATTTGTATGCATCTCTCTATCAATTGATCAACTTATGTTACAGCTCGATCGCCTGTTTTCAATCACTTGAGCGCTAGTGTACATGGGCTTTCAACTATACGGGCTTTAGGAGCTCAAAACATATTGATCAAGGAATTCGATAACCACCAGGATCTACATTCGTCGGCGTGGTTCATATTTTTCTCCGGATCCAAAGCCTTCGGAATGTACATTGAATTTCTCTGTATGGCGTTCATGGCAGTGGTCGTGTTCTCGTTATTACTCTTCGGGGACGCACTTGCCGGGGACGTGGGTCTCGTTGTCACGCAATGCATTATGCTGACGGGCATGCTGCAGTGGGGAGTTCGCCAAACGACGGAATTAGAGAATCACATGACGTCGGTCGAGCGAATTTTGGAGTACTCGAAGCTACCCCAAGAGCCAGCGTTGGAAAGCAAGTCTGAGAATAGGGCACCTGAAAATTGGCCTCAGAGGGGCCAGCTCAGATTCGACAACGTGAGCTTGCTATACGACCGTCAGAAGAGTCCTGCCCTTAAAAATTTGAACTTCACAATTGAACCCAACGAGATGGTGGGCATCGTCGGGAGGACGGGCGCGGGGAAGTCTTCGATAATCAATGCTCTGTTCCGCTTGGCTGATCTCGAGGGGGAAATTTACATTGACAATCTAGCCTCCAGCAAAATAGCCTTGCAAGATTTACGATCGAAGATCAGTATTATACCACAAGAGCCAGTGCTTTTCGCTGGCACGTTGCGAAGGAACTTGGACCCCTTTGAAGAATATTCAGATCATGATTTGTGGAGAGTCCTTGAAGAGGTCGAGATGAAGGCGATGATCGAAGCCGATTTAGGATTGAACATGAAAGTTTCGGAAGGAGGCGCGAACTTTAGCGTGGGACAAAGACAGCTACTTTGTCTTGCGAGGGCTATAGTCAGAAACAATAAAATACTGGTGCTGGATGAAGCCACTGCTAATGTCGATCCTCAAACCGATGAAATGATACAAAAAGCCGTCCGCAGGAAGTTTGTAAATTGCACTGTACTTATCATAGCTCATCGTCTGAATACAGTTATGGATAGCAGCAAAATACTTGTTATGGATGCCGGTCAAGTCATTGTAAGTTGTTCTTTTCATTGATTCCATTCTATATATATATATAAATATATATATAATATCATTATTACACGTCAATTGAATAGCATGTAGTCATTATAAATATTCGTTTGAATTTTTGTTTGAAACGATTTATCCAAATAGTTATTAATTACCCGGTTACTAATCTGTCACTATTTTAAGGAAAAAATTAAAAAATATATAATGTAGAATCAAAATTCAAGAAAGACGACGAACTTTTTCTCAAATTTCCATTAATTTAATTCAGGGCTTGTAAGTAAGAGGTGTAATCTCATGCATTGTGATTTATTTTTGATAGGAATTTGATCATCCATTCAACTTGCTTCAAAACAAAAATGGTATCTTTTACAATATGGTACAACAAACTGGTGCTTCTTCAGCTGAAACTCTCTATGAAATAGCGAAATCTGTAAGTTTCATCAGTGCACATTATTTTGAAGAGGATGACAAAGAAAAGTGCACACACACACACACAACTAATCTGTATTTCAATTTCAGAGTTTCGAGAATCGAAAAAACATGAAAAGTATAAAACTATAAGTACAAAATCGTCAATTTCTTGATCCTCAATCGAAGGATGTTCTTATGTATACTATGTATACTCAACACTAGAGATCTACACTGCTCAGATATTTGCCTAAAACTTTATTGACACCAGCCAGGCATATACTGCCATAAGATTAGTATTGTCATGATCATATATATATATATATATATATATACGACTTCAGGACACGTATATCAGAGCTTAATATAAGACAAGAATATTCAACATATTTTCTACTCTTCCAATCAAATAGTTTTGAATGTAAAGGAAGACTGTACTTACGAGAAAATGATTTTGATATGCTCAGTCAATTTTACATAGTTCATATATTTATGTAAGTGAAAAAGAAAGTGCGAAGGACTGAATTACTCTCGTATACTGTTACGAGAACATATTTAATTTGTAAGAACGTTTTTGTATTATATCAATATACCATTGTTCACCATTATATGTAGGCTTCGAACTAACTTTAGGAACTCTCATTCGTTGTAAAAAGAAATTTCTCATCAAATTATGAATGGGAAGTTTCTTTCGCATGGACATTTATTCCAATTTATTCTGCAAACTATGTATGAAAAAAAAAAAAAAAATAATGACTAGTATTGTGCTTACGATTTTGTATTTGTTTTTATTGTATTAAGAATATTCAGAACCTCACGTCCAAAATAAATATTGCAAGATCTTGCAGAAATAAATGCCGTACGATTTTCATTTCATCATTTGACGTATCATATTTCCTACAAGATTTTCCAATAACATTTTCCGATAAAATCGAATATTATTGATGAAATTTCATTGATAAAATTTCGCGAAATAAAATTAAGAATTGCTGAGCTCAAACTGGACCATCAGAAAAAATGGTATGACAATCATTGATTGAATTTAGTGACAAGAAAGACGAATATATCGCCTGTAGTATATCTACAATTCTCGTTAACAATTACCAAAGCAATTACCAAAGCAATTACCAAGCAATTTCAGTCTCAAATGAGACATACTATGTCTCAAATGAGATATTTTACCGGACGATTGAAAAAAAAATGTCAGTTTTGTTCAGTAGGTTTAACAGGTAAGTTTATCTAGTAAGAATAAGTCGAAAAACATAATGTCTCACCCGTAACACTAAAATTCCAGTGTTATTTTCAATGAAAAGTCGCAGAATTCCCTGAAAAACGAATACGTTAAGTTGAATTTTTCGCGAAATGTGCCGAGGACTAATAAAGCTGCATCCTATAGCATAATCTTCGAAAAATTGCAATCAATCTTAGCATACGTCCCGCACGAGGCTGATAACATTCGATTGGAGAGTCACCTGTTCGATGGAAGAGAACCGCTTCGTTAGTTGCGCCGCTGATTGCCGCTGATCAGCATGTGCCTTCCGATTGCTCTTTTCAACTCGATAAGTTTTCATTCAGTATCTGACGTTCGTAATCGCCTAGTTGCTGGCATCAAAAATTCCCAAGACTCTTCAATGTACATAAACGCATATTTCATCAATTACAGCGTGACTAATTTTATTGATTATCCATATCAATCAAACGACTTTTATTGAAATCGCGACACGAGATTTCGTTGTTGTAATACTGAAATTTCATTCAAATCTTTGTGAGCATGATTACATAATTTCATCAAATACTGCGATAGAATCTGTCAATTCATATAATTCGTAGTCACTAATCTACAAAGCGCTTATTTATGAAGTTTGATATACTAGAAATAATTATTAGTTCAGTCAAATTACAACCAGTTTCATGTAGAAATCATGTATCAAGCTCAGGCCAATCAGTCAAGTGAAATTACAGTGTTGTGAAGAAAAGTATTCTTTTGTGGTATGAATATTATTCATATGATATATTGTTCTAGCAAACACAGTGAAGTGGTGTACTGCGTGTGTCATCGTAAAAACCCAAAGGATAATATATTTAGTGACAGTGTAAGAAGTATACACGACGCAGGAAAAACATGGATAAAAATGAGAAGAAACAAGTCAATAATCCCAGACAGGGTGCCAATATCTTATCAGTCATTACCTTCAAGTACATACAAAATTTTATTAACAAATTAGTCTTATAACAGCTTCATCTCAGAAATCTATTTCTGCTATTCCTCATTTTTCAAGGGTTTCCAATTTTCTGGCGTGATGCTGAACCAAGCTCTACACATTTTCTTTTCAACTAGAAATATTAAAGATCTACCTTGGCGAAGTTTCAAATATTGATCATACTGAATAATATTCTAAAAAGACGAAAAGTCAAAAGAGATATAATAATAATTACAAGGCGATACTTTAAGTGAATATTTTAGATAGATACTCAATTATAACTGTAATCTACTGTACAATACAGTGAAAATTGAATATGTCTAATGTTATCTCAAGTTGAAGCAGTGACATGATTAAGACTAATACCATAAAAACAATGATACTTGATAAATTTCTTCTGATATGACTTATCCGATACGAACTCGTCGAATCACATTTGTAAAGATCATCTTTTTGAATTGTTACGATTATTGATTGAACCTCTTTTTTCTGCATTCATTTGGAATAAATCTTCAACATGTAATAATAACGAGAGTTAAGACACTTTGGACACTATATTGGGATAGTTAGTTAACTCAACAAGGAAACATAACTTTTTCAATAATTATAATTGAAAACAAAGTATTAAATTCCTATTAACCTCTATACAATAAAAAATTATCAACCGAGAGTGAAGTTCTTTCTCAATTTCATATGTTGCTTGACTCACATGAGTCTTATAGCTTGCGGGTTAAATCGTATATTATCTAATAATTTATTTTGAGAAAAATTCGACTTTAATTTCGACTTTGTCTATTATTCTAAGAAAATTCTTGTTTGAATTATTTTATCAATGTTTTAATGTTGGTTGAAATACTGTACTAATGTGAATATTCTATCGATGCATTGTTCAATCATCCATAGTTGTTATTCGTCAAATAATATGATGACTGAATTGAATAAGTTTAGCCAATATTTTTCGCCAAAGTTATTCATTGAATTTAACATTTTTTATAATCAAAACGTGGTATCAAAGCGTATGATTATTTCATATTGTAGTGATAATATTTTTGAGAATTTGACTTTGTGTAAACTAAATATTAGTAAATCTATAGTGAATCTGATTATTATAGTAGATAAACTAATATCCACCGGATTCTCTCACGAGTGAGTAAAAAATTGATAATTTCTTTAGATGGCTATTCAAAACTTTCTTCACCGGATTCAAAAGAGAGTTGGAAGTCACAGATCTATACACGGCTTTGGATGAGCATTCAAGTCGTCAATTAGGAAATAAAATGGCTCGTTTATGGAAAAATGAAGAAGAAAGATGTAAAAAGTCGAAGAAAAAACCAATTCCTAGTCTACTTCGAGTTCTAGTCAAATGTTTTGGTGGTGGTATCATGGTGTTTGGACTATGTTTGGGGATAGTCGAATTCGGTATCAGGTACATTTTATTTCCACAAAGTTCCCTAATAAACTAATAAAACATCAGAGTTATGAATCAATTTTGATTGGTCCATTCATCGCAGAGCCAGTCAACCAATAGTTTTAGCTCAATTGTTGAGATACTTTAGCCAAGGGCCCGATAATCAGGCCATGAGCCAGACCGAAGCCGTTTACTGGGGCACAGGTATGGTGATCGGAGTTTTCCTCGATTCCTTGATAAGCCACCCTAGTTTCCAGGGTTTGATGCACATGGGAATGAAGATAAGGGTAGCATGTTGTTCCCTCATCTATAGGAAAATTTTAAAAGTATCCAAAGTAGCAACGCAAGGTGAAACTAGTATCGGACAGGTGAAAAGAAAAGCTATATAATTTACAAGTTTAATAGTCCCATGATTGATGGACAATTTTTATTCTTTTAAAGATGATCAACCTGCTGAGCAACGATGTTAACCGTTTAGATTATTGTGTTTATACGTTGCACTATGCATGGATAGCACCTATCCAAACAGTTCTCGTCTCTTACTTATTGTATAGGGAATTAGGTAATTCAGCTTTCGCTGGGATTGTGACTCTTCTGATTTTTCTCCCGATTTATGGCAAGTAAATTGAGATAACGTTATTTTAATTCGTACAGTCAATAATGATGATTGAATGCTATGCTACTATTTTGGTAACAGGTTGCTACGGAAAGTTGGTGTCTAAACTCACCTTAAAGATCGCCCAGAGAACAGACGAGCGTCTGAGATTAACCAATGAGATCATCAGTGGCGTCAAAGTTCTTAAAATGTATGCTTGGGAAAAGCCATTTTCATTACTCGTTGATTATGCACGAAGGTGAATAAACTGAATTCTCGCTGACACCGATAGTTTATATCCTTCAGAAATTGAACTGATTGTTTCTTATATTTCAGAAAAGAAGCAAGAGTTATAAGGAATAATTTCATGGCAGCGGAGGCATGCTGGTCATTAGAAAATTACATTCCACGACTTTGCATTTTTGTAACAATTCTATTCTATATTTTAGATGGGAATAATGTCGATGCTATAAAAGCCTACTTGATCACAGCTTATTATAATGTGTTACGCACAACTGTTTATCGTTCTTTGCCACTGAGTAAGTTGACGAAGAATCATTTCGATTGAAATGTTTGTATTTTTCTTATGAATCTGATAAAATAATGAGTCAATTCAAATAAACAAATCATTACTCTTACTTTATTAACTTTGAGTTTACATGAGTTATCGAACTTTTCTACTAAATGGATCATTCTGGAAATCACAAATTTACTCAAGAGATTAGTAACAATTTTTGTTTGTTCAAAACCAAACCTCGAAAAGATTACTTACATTATATCTTCATCCTCGAATTCCAAAAAATGTATATTTAATTCAGTGTTTTGATTTGCAGGTGTAGAAGAACTCGCCGAAGCTTTAGTATCGATAAAACGACTTCAGAAATTCTTATTGTTTGAAGAAATCAGTAATGAGCCAATGCAAAACAACGACCGCATCATTTTTGATTCCCAAAATAGCGTTGCTTTGTCATTCAAGAACATCACGGCCAAATGGAAAGCGGATTCTGAACATGAAGCTCTGAAGCAGATCAATTTCCAGATCAAATCTGGATCTCTCACGGCCGTCATCGGACAAGTAGGAGCTGGGAAAACTACTCTTTTCCACACGATTCTCAAAGAAATCCCTATCACAGATGGCCTCATGACAATAAATGGTAAAATCTCGTACTCTAGTCAGGAGCCGTGGCTCTTCACTTCGTCCGTTAAGCAAAATATTCTTTTCGGTCAACCGATGGACAAGGAGCGATACGATAAAGTCATTGAGGTCTGCCAGTTGAGACGGGACTTTCAGCTGCTGCCGTATGGTGAGAACACTTTGGTCGGCGAGAGAGGGCACAATTTGAGCGGTGGCCAATGTGCTCGGATTAATTTGGCCCGTGCCGTCTATCATCACGCTGACATATACCTATTGGATGATCCGCTCTCGGCCGTCGACACGCACGTCGGCAAGGGCATTTTCGAGGAATGCGTGAAAACTTTCCTTCGTGACAAAACAGTCGTCTTGATTACTCATCAGTTTCATTATCTAAAACACGTGGACAATATGATCATACTTGAAAATGGATCCATCGTTGGACAAGGAACTTATGCGGAACTCATCGATTCTGGCTTGAATCTAACGAAGATGATGCAAAAAGACAGTGAATCCGACGAGATAGTTGATGAAGTGGAGACGACCGAAGTGAAGCCGAATGATTTCATCGCGGAGACGGCGAAAATGAATCAAGAAGAGGAAGAAGAACAAGCGGAGAGTAGGCAATCTGGGCAGATTTCAGCGAAAACTTACAAGCAGTATTTCGCATCGACAGGAAGCGCTTTTCTCATAGCTTCGGTGGTTATTTTGAGTTTTGCTTCTGAAATACCATCAACGGGAGCGGACTATTTCGTTACGTATTGGATGAACGTCGAAGAACGGAACGACACGTTTGTTGACGTTGACGAGAACGACCCTCTCAGAGGCCGTGGGATGTACATTTATATTTATGGTTCCCTCATTCTTGCGACAATCGTCATCACGTTGATACAAATTTTTTCTTTCTTCGAGATGTGCATGAGAATATCAAGGAATCTTCACGCGTTAATGTTCGGTAGCATCGTGAACACGTCGATGGGTTTCTTTAATGCTAATCCCATCGGGCGAATAATGAACAGGTACATGATTGAATTTGAATCTCATTATTAATTATGGATCACGTGTGATGTTATTTTCTTACTCGATTATTTTGCCCCTACAACTCGCAGATTTTCGAAGGATATGGGAATAATTGATACTCGGCTTCCTCAGACACTCTTCGCTGTATCAGTGATTTTCTTGTACGTTATTGTGGTCTTGGGTATGTTCATGTATGTTCACGTTTGGTTCATCGCCCCGACGATAGTTCTCGCAGTATTGACATATTTTTTCCGAACATTCTACATAAAAACCAGCAGAAGCATCAAGAGATTGGAGGGAGTCAGTGAGTATAGGATCAAAGATTCATATATTGTTTAGAAAAATTGATGAATTTTTAATTGATGATGATTTTCAGCTCGATCCCCTGTGTTCAATCACTTGACAGCCAGTGTATACGGCCTTTCAACGATCAGAGCTCTGGGAGCTGAAAAAATATTGATAAAAGAATTCGATAATCACCAAGATCTACATTCGTCGGCTTGGTTTATCTTTTTCTCCGGTTCAATGGCATTCGGCATGTACATTGATCTCCTGCTGGCAGTATTCATAGGAGTGGTGGTTTACACTCTATTGTTTTTGAGCGAGACTTTAGCGGGCGACGTCGGTTACGTCATTACTCAGTGCTTGTTGCTAATAGGTATGGTCCAGTGGGGAGTTCGGCAAACAACTGAGCTTGAAAATCACATGACATCAGTCGAGAGGATTTTAGATTACTCGAGGTTGCCTCGGGAACGTTCCTTGGAAAGAACCCCGGAAAACGCAGCCCCGGAGGGATGGCCGCACAGAGGTCAAATCGTACTGAAGAACGTTAGCCTGACGTACGACCGACAAGATAAACCGGCTCTGAACAATCTGAATTTCACCGTCGAGCCTCACGAAATGATAGGTATAGTCGGAAGAACCGGGGCCGGAAAATCGTCGATAATAAATGCATTGTTCCGCCTAGCGGACCTGGACGGTGAGATTTACATCGACGGAATCGCAACGAGCAAAATAGCTTTGCAAGATCTGCGGTCGAAAATTAGTATAATACCCCAAGAACCAGTATTGTTCGCTGGTACTTTGCGCAGTAATTTGGATCCTTTCGTGGAGTATTCCGACGATGATCTGTGGCGGGTTCTGGAGGACGTCGAGTTGAAGGGCTCGATCGACTCCGACGCAGGACTTCAGATGATGATCACCGAGGGCGGATCGAATTTCAGCGTTGGACAAAGGCAATTGCTTTGCTTGGCACGCGCTATCGTTAGGAATCACAAAATTCTGGTACTGGACGAAGCAACCGCCAACGTAGACCCTAGGACCGACGAATTGATCCAAAAAGCTGTTCGAAAAAAGTTTAACAATTGCACAGTACTCATTATCGCCCATCGGCTCAACACAGTAATGGACAGCAGCAAAATACTTGTTATGGATGCCGGAAAAGTTGTTGTAAGTTTTTCATCAAGTATCCGACAAATTCATGCTCGGAATGGTCATCACTTTTTAGGGGATTTCAGATATTGACGACAAAACGAAATAAAAAGATCCGAAATGTGGAGCAAATGTTTCAACAAAATGCGATATTTATGTTATATTTGCTCGAAATATTGCATTTATTTTGAAACAGAATGTTCTAGAATGTTCGAGCAATAATTAGTGACTGTAAATTCTTGTATTTTTCTGTAAGATTTCTAGAACAAAAGTTCGATCTACCGCTTCTTGATTTATAATCTATCCTGATATAATGTTATTGGTGTAAAGATACTATGAAGTACTAAAAATGTAAACGCAATTTATAAAACTATTAGTTTACATCATTATCTTTTGTATCCGGAAGCCACTGTTGGCTTCACTCATTGGGTAACCTGTTTTGATGAATTATGTTATGGAATATTTGTGAAATACATATTTGTCTTTTTTTTAACAGGAATATGATCATCCATACAACTTACTTCGGAAGAAAGATGGAGTCTTTTATGGGATGGTACAGCAAACCGGTGGTTCTACAGCTGATAATCTTCTGGAAATTGCGAAATCTGTTAGTATTCTTCACGTAGTAATTCGCATTATTTATTACAAAATGTATTCTTTAATTTTTTTGTTTTTTTCAGACTTACGAAGAAAAGAATAACGTGGAAACAGTACGATTGTGAGATGGGCTGAGTAACTAATCAAGATATTTTCACTCAACGCATTATGTCAAGACAATTTAAAAAATTTGCCCTGATATCTTGCAATTATTCTCAATTTATTCACTGGTGAACCGAGTTGCATTACTATTAACAGGGAACTGTCATTATTAGTAGCGATAATCATTACTAATATCACCTTTCGAGACTATATGTAAACCAATTTCATAGTGAAATAGAGAATCACATCCGAGCTTTTCCATTGATTTAAATCTACTAAAATTAAACAGAAAAGAGGTTTTGTTCGGTTCTTATAATTATCATATAAGTATTTTTATTGAATTTTGTAAATATTTGTACATAAATAAAAGTTTGTACTTAAGCATTGATATACATTATATCCAGCACTAAACATGAAACAGTCAATGAACTTGTGATTGTACTAAATAGATTAGGAATAGAGAGCTTGAATGTATTTTATAGAAAAAAGGATTTAAAATTTGCCATTTTTGAAAGTTCTAATAGAAATCTTAGCTTAAAGTGATTGATATTTTGAATTATTATGAACATTAAGTGAATATAGATGAGTTTAAATAAAAAAATCGGCTGCGTTAATAATCCAAAATTTACATAAACATAAAAAATAAGGTTGTGCACCAAGCTTCATTTGATGTGATATACGTTTGAAAGAAAAACCGAAGGAAAGTGAATGATTTCTCTTATTCACTGAAACGGTTTCTCAGTTTTACATTGACTATTGATTTAATGATGAAGATCGCAGAATAATTAAGATGATACTGATTAGTTAGTGTTTTAACATTTAAATATAGCCATTTTTCATAGAAGTAAATTTATGCTACGTCCGAAACAAAATTTTAATTTTGATATACTCTTCGAACATTAACAATTTCTGAGAGCTCGTTTCAGAGTTTAAATTTGTAAATATTATATGTATACATAACGACAACGAGTCAAGAGTATGTAACGGCACATATAGGTCATACTGTCGGAGGTGCTCCAGAAAAATTGTTCTTGCTTGATTAGATCATATCTTCAACAGACGAGACGATATATAGAACATTACTAGTATACGACTTGCTTTCAAATAAATATTGCAGATAATAGCGTGTACTGCAGAGAGCTCAAATCCATATTTCCAATCATAGGATAACGAGTTTCTTCTGGTCTTGTTAGCAATGTACTTAATTTATGAAATATTTATTTATTGTCGCTGAAGAGATTAATTTACACAATAGATTACTGAATCATCTCTGAGTCAACCATCAGCTGTTCAGCAAAGATAAGATTCGGCTCGGGGACTTGCAAGACATTTGTGATCTTTATCAATACTTGAATCAAGTGTTGGGAAGTTATCTTGTCATGTGCTTCGATGAGTATAATGATCGCATTATATTACCACCCGCTGATTTCTCTACTGTAAATAAATCATCTAGTAATATTGCTCAATCTGGAGAATTTACCAAGTTGATCTGTTGTTAAATCCGCTGTGAAGATAGCCCCGGGAGAGAACTGATCGGTTGGTGAATATTACTTTTTTTATTTTTCAAATAACTTACACTCAATTGGGGAAATAATTCAAAATAAAAGAGGTAATTACAATGACAAGCCAATTGTTCTGTTATCTTCTCGTATTTACATTTGATTTAATGTGCAGTTGACTTGTATATCAATACTTTCGCCTTCATAACTCATGCAACCCAATACTTGAATTTATATATTTTGAACATACACGGCAGACACGATTTCTTAATTTAGGTAAAAAATCTTTCTTAAAATGGGACGAAACGAATTTCAGTATAAGAAAAGTACTTGAATCAAAATTCTAATTTTGTACTTAGATTGAGTACTTATCGTACTGAATTTCGGTACGACGAAGTATTTGAACAATCAATTTTCATTCCTGTATTTAGATTATTCTTTTATTAGTGTCTCAATCTCAAAAAAATGCGGGCGATAACCCTTAAACAAAATAGATAAAAATGTAATTTTCAAATCTATTGTTTATTTTCTTTTATTATTTTTTTATTTTTTTTATTTTATTTTCTCTATTGTTTTAATCAGGTTCTCAGAATCCCAATGGGCCTCTCTCAGCGGGGGTCTGGGGCGAACTGGATCAGCTCACAAATTTCTCGAATACGGTTGATTCCGCGCCCTCCACCGGATAAAGCGGGGTAGGATGGTCCTTTTCGCGGAGGAGCTACTTCACCAATAGGTCGTCTCTCGTTAATGACTACGCTGACCGAACGAAAAGAGCATCGAACTGCCGCGGGACACACCGAGTACACCCCTGGATTAATCCCACGCGTTACTTACCTGTTTTTTTACCAAAATCACGGGACAGCTCATAAGATGGGAACCGGAGTATGAACGAGAGTTTACGTTATAAAAAGAAATGACTCAGTCGCTTAGTGTATGAAAATTCGTACCGTTATCTAAACAAAGTCAAAATGTCAACAACTCGCCATCACCATGCGGCAATTTGAATCAAAAGACATGCATCTATGAAAAATCAAGTACTAAGACCCTCCCCAAATACTTGAAGAAAATCAGAAAAATGTCCATACTCCGCCCATCCACGAACAACTCCCACCGACGGGAACGACCTCTTATTCGTCTTACGGGCTGACCAGAGTCAGACTGCACCAAGAAAGCTGGACCCATTGCCAGCAGGAAATCATCCGCAAATGAACAGAATACAGACAGAAACCACCCAGATGCCCAATTGGATTTTTTAAATATTCAAATTCAACATTATCCCATTAGAACTCAATCATGCATTCATAGTCCGATTCAAATAAGGGGGTATTCGGAATCGAAAAAGTTGAACAAATGAGGACTTATCTTTGTTTTTGGAGTGGCGAACGGAATTCAACCATGTTCTGATGGTCCTCTCACGGCGGGAGTCCGGGGCAAACTGAGCGGCTCGCACATTTCTCGAATGTGGTTGATTCCGCGCCCTCTACCGGATAAAGCGGGTTGGGGTGATCCTTTTCGCGGGAGCGCTACTTCACCAATAGGTCGTTTTTCGTTGATGACCGCTGACCGAATGAGAAGAGCACCGAACCCACGAAGGACACACTGAGTTCTAGCCTGTAAAAATCCCACGCGTTACTTACCGTTTTTTTTTCAGAGTCACGGGAGAGTTCGTGAGATGGGAACCGGAGTATAAACGAGAGTTAACGTTATGAAAA
>CM037084.1:52768968-52801674 GCA_020882725.1 Aphelinus certus
TCAAATTCAACATTATCGCATTAGAACTCAATCAAGCATTCAGAGTCCGATTCATGTAAGGGGGTATTCGGGATCGAAAAAGTTGAACAATTGAGGACTCATCTTTGTTTTTGGTGTGGTGGACGAAATTCAACCATGCTCCGATGGTCCTCTCCCGGCAGGGGTCTGGGGCGAACTGAGAGGCTCACAAATTTCTCGAATGTGGTTGATTCCGCGCCCTCTACCGGATAAAGCGGGTTGGGGTGATCCTTTTCGCGGGAGAGCTACTTCACCAATAGGTCGTTTTTCGTTGATGACCGCTGACCGAATGAGAAGAGCACCGAACCCCCGAAGGACACACTGAGTTCTAGCCTATAAAAATCCCACGCGTTACTTACCGTTCTTTTTTCAGAGTCACGGGAGAGTTCGTGAGATGGGAACCGGAGTATAAACGAGAGTTAACGTTATGAAAAGGAATTATCAAGTCATTTAGCGTATGAAATTTCGTACCGTTCTCTTAACAAAGTCAGAATAGCAACAACTCGCCATCACCTTGCGGCAATTTGAATTCAAAGGAAAGCATATATGACAGAGCAAGTACTAAGACCCTACCCAATTACTTGACGCGAATTAGAAAAATGTCCATACTCCACCCATCCACGAACAACTCCCACCGACGGGAACGACCTCTTATCCGTCTTACGGGCTGACCAGAGTCAGACTGCACCAAGAAAGCTGGACCCATTGCCAGCAGGAAATCATCCGCAAATGAACAGAATACAGACAGAAACCACCTAGATGCCCAATTGGATTTTTTAAATATTCAAATTCAACATTATCCCATTAGAACTCAATCATGCATTCATAGTCCGATTCAAATAAGGGGGTATTCGGAATCGAAAAAGTTGAACAAATGAGGACTTATCTTTGTTTTTGGAGTGGCGGACGGAATTCAACCATGTTCTGATGGTCCTCTCCCGGCGGGAGTCCGGGGCAAACTGAAGCGGCTCACAAATTTCTCGAATGTGGTTGATTCCGCGCCCTCTACCGGATAAAGCGGGTTGGGGTGATCCTTTTCGCGGGAGAGCTACTTCACCAATAGGTCGTTTTTCGTTGATGACCGCTGACCGAATGAGAAGAGCACCGAACCCCCGAGGGACACACTGAGTTCTAGCCTATAAAAATCCGACGCGTTATTTACCGTTTTTTTTTTCATAGTCACGGGAGAGTCAGTGAGATGGGAAACGGAAGATAAACGAGAGTTTACGTTATGAAAAGGAATTATCAAGTCGCTTAGCGTATCATTTCGTACCGTTCTCTTAACAATATCAGAATAGCAACATCTCGCGATCACCTTTTGGCAATTTGGATTTGAAGGAAAGCATATATGACAGAGCAAGTACTTAGACCCTACCCAATCACTTGTCACGAATCAGAAAAATGTCCATACTCCACCCATCCACGAACAACTCCCACCGACGGGAACGACCTCTTATCCGTCTTACGGGCTGACCAGAGTCAGACTGCACCAAGAAAGCTGGACCCATTGCCAGCAGGAAATCATCCGCAAATGAACAGAATACAGACAGAAACCACTCAGATGCCCAATTGGACTTCTTAAATATTCAAATTCAACATTATCCCATTAGAACTCAATCAAGCATTCAGAGTCCGATTCATGTAAGGGGGTATTCGGGATCGAAAAAGTTGAACAATTGAGGACTCATCTTTGTTTTTGGTGTGGTGGACGAAATTCAACCATGCTCCGATGGTCCTCTCCCGGCGGGGGTCTGGGGGGAACTGAAGCAGCTCACAAATTTACAAATAGTCTCTCATTATTTACATGCAGGGTGGATAGGAAGTGTCTAATTCTAAATCGATTCAGAAGTCATTTGCGTATTACTTTCGCAAAGAGTAAAGAATTGTTGGGATGAAAATTAAACTTCCTGATCACCGGGCCTTCAGATCGTATAATGTTGGATTCTAGGAATGTTTGTATCTACGCGTGTAAAACTATTTTTGGCACACGATATCTTCTGAAGGAATGGTAGGATCTCTATGGAATGTTGCTCACAAGCCATTGATATGGCAAGGTTTGGTCCTAGTTCAATTTTCCACAGCAGCCATTTCTTACGGGAAGGTGAAAATCAGTTTGAGGTCTAAACGTTTTTAAAACTTTTGATGGCGAACGAAATGCACAGAGTTTTTATAAGTTTCCATACCAGCCGTTTTACGCATCCTTAGCAACCATTGCTTAGAGAAATGAAAATTAGTATAAGGTCTACTTTCGGTAAATCCAACGTCAAAAGTTAACAAATTTCCGAAATATTTCATATTCCATAGCAATCGCATTTTATATCCATAGAAAAATATGTTCATGTCTTTAGTGACCATTGAAATGAGAAGGGAGGGGATTTAATGCGCACAATCCATTTCTAAGAATTTTTAATATTCACAAAGCCTCTTCGGGTTCACTGAAAGAAGAAACGTAATGCTTGATATTTTAAGCGCACTGCTAATTTACTTTGCAGCGGTATTTCCAAATACATCATGTTGAAAGTAGTTTTTGTCTACACGAAGAATTACTTTATACTAGCTACTTCCAGACGCACTGCACGCGCTTAATATCCACATGTTTCAAAATTAGTTTTCTGAAATTTCATCTAAGATTTTTCATATACATATTAATGGATACACATTAATGGATTCCAGACTGTGCATTTTTAACATGTACATTGAAATTTTATTAAGTTCCTGAAAAATAAATTTGGTCATTAGAGTCTCAAAACACATTATACTTAGCTTCTTCAACTCCTGACAAAACAGACTGAAACTGACTACTGTATAACCAATAAAGATCTGTCTCATTTGTCCTTATTTACTCTTTATACAATGCCTTGCTCCATATCTATATCTATATCCTATACTCATATTACGTGGTTTGGGCTAAATCAATCACGAGTTAACTGGCTTCACTTTACAGACCATTATTTTCCGTATAAGGGTTTACTTTCCGCTTCTCCGATTCTCACCTCTAAAGGAAGGGGAGGTCGTATCACCGCATCAACGGGTATCACTTGAGCTATGAAAACATGAGCTATATTACCAAAATGATACGGATAATCAATATTTAACCTGCAGAAGGAAAAGTATTAGCGGCCATTCCTGTCGTAATCATCATCGACCGAATGAATTTCCCGAGGATAAATCGAGACATCAGAACGGGATTTACTGCGGGATCTTGACAATTGTTCGCACTACCCCTTATATACGCGCCTCTGTATCTCATATTTGAATAACCGTATGCGTAAGCCATAGCGATTTGCATTTCGCATTTGAATAACGAAGAAATCGCTGAGTAATCAGTTACGAGGAACAGGACATTGGGGGAGGGCGGCGTGTATATGGTATCGACACCGATATATATCCACGACATCTGCGGCGGCATGCGAGCATTTTCTCTCCTCGGCCGCGGCCATCCCCTGTAACGCTCTCATATTAGCGGCCGGTGGCGATCGCACGCCATCGGCCGCGACGCTCGATTAGCCCCGGCCGGCTCTCTAAATTATAAGCGTGGAATCGTGCCGAGTGGCTCTCTCTCTCTCTCTCTCTCTCTCTCTCTCTCTCTCTCTCTCTCTCTCGATCGAGTGGACGCGCACCGAGGGGAATACGGGAAAAGAGGCGGGATATAGAGCAGTTTGCACGACGCCGCGACCATAAAACGCACGCGAGCTCACGGCGAAAAAGCGGGATAAAGCGACGGGAGAAAGAGGGGGGGGGTATAAAGGCGGCCGAGAGATAAAAAGAGAATTCTTATGTGGCACTTTGTGTCGCGCTTAGAGGACCCGGCGCGATATTGGCGTTTAATGGCCCCCGAGCTGCTGGGCGACGATTTCAATGGACGCGCGCGCAAGCTCGCACGCGCGGGGCCAGGTTGCGCGCACCCAACGCGCGCCTGCGAGAAATTGACTTTTCCTTTCTCGTCCAGCCCGTCCTGCACCCACGCTTCTGGCCAACAGACAACGCGACGGATCATATTGCGTGGATATTGGATCCGATTGAAATTTATGTTTCGTTATTGGGGAAGCGCGGCTGCTCCCGCGTTGCCACTGGCTGCGCGAGCATGATTGCAAATGTTGTTGTACGTGTACGACGCGATGGTTCGTAAGGACTGGTATACGCTACACCGAGTAGAGTCTTTCGTTTTTCCCATCGAAAAACGTGAAATGGAAAAATGAATTAGCGGTTCAGAGACTTGTACTGGCGTTATACACTCGATAAATGTATAACGATTCGCCAATCGAATAATCCTCCGGGTATTAACTCATTCCTTGTCGTTCAGATTAGATACGAAATGTTGTGTCTATCTCGGGTGAAAAATATAGCGACTCGCTCACGTGAAACCGAGACCCGGATAAAAACGAGCGGTTGCAGGAATTTTATCTGAAAATAATCAGATTGTATCCCCGACGCCGTCGTCGTGACAATGGCAATCCTACTCCATTAGCGCAATAAAACTTTATTCAACGCTAGTAACACCACTAATACGATAAATCATCATCGCGAATGATGCTCTAATCCATGTCAACTCGGATGCGCGACCCATTATGCTTCTGATAAAAAGGTACAATACTCTCGTCATTTCGAGCAGGGCAGTGTACATCCACTACTCCTCAAAGCTACGAGTAGATATATCTATTTTTCTGTGAATATCCACGGTGGTTTCCAGGGAAAACATTTCATTGCTCACGTAGTGCGAGAACAAATAGTATTTATGGTGAATATTCAATGCTAGCTGTATGTGGCAGGAATAGTTTGTCAGTGGAAATGTATTTGAAGAACTATAATTTACTATCCAAGCAGTGAATAACTAGAATACGCGCACTAGTGTGAAAACATGATATGGGTCTGATATCTTAGGTCTAATCTGTTTCTTCACTCTGGAACGAAGTATTTTCTGTCTATTCTTTTATTTTAAGGTGAGTTTTGGGTACACGTTACGTAAGATACGATTACTCGAAAGAAATATTCTGGAATCATCTGGTGCAGTGAAATACGTTTTCTGGCTATGAATATATACTAAAACTGAGGACGTATCGGCGCACTTATAGGCATAGTTATTTCATCAGTAAAAAATTTTGAAATACTCAAGATTTACCAATCCAAAAATATGAATCTCAAGTCATGTTTTTCAACCGATTCGGTACACCTGGACAGAGAAAAGATTGGTACAAGATGAAAGATAATAATTGAATCTGAAAAATCAATCGATAATTACCCGGATATAGATTTCTGATGTGATATCAGAAAATGATTATATACGTGATTTGCTAAATCGTTTCCGAGAACACTGAATCTTGCTACCGAAGTAACCAGTATTCTTGGATTGGCACTCAACCGCATAAACAGCTCTTATACGTTAAAAATTTTCTTGGCGACTCAAGAAAAAGTACAGTCAACCGTTCCAAAACATCTAAACGATATCCTATGCACGTGTTTTCAGAGACCCCCTTGTCAAAGCACACTCATACCGAATAGTGCAAACTTCCTCTCCGAATAAATAAATCCCCTAACAAGCGCTAGACACGTGACATTTAGACAACCACAAGAAAAACATTTCGGGATCTCGATTCTCCTCCTGCCAGCTTGAAAATATGACCTACGATTTCAGCAATTCGTCGACGTGTACTGTATGTTTATAAATTTTCCACGCGATTGAATTTTTCTCCCACAAGTGAAGAAGGCGTCAAGCTATTCCCGGGCATAGCCGCTCACCCGCGAGTGCCAGAGCAAAAAAGCTCATTCGTCAATGCGCACAGCCACTCGGGCTGCCACGTATGTGTAACGCTCGCAAGTCGCGCGCGCGGCACTTTGTTTGCCGCGCTGTTGGCTGAACGGTCGCGTCGGCGCGCCTACCGAGTGACAGGCCGACGCGACGTCTCGGTTTGGCGGGGCTGCCTTAGCCGCAGGCGCATCTGTCACCGGCTCGGCAAGATATTGGGTCGGCCCTGCTATACATACGTTTTCATTTCGAACACGGCTCGCAAAATTTGCGGGCTGTTGGCGGGCCGGAATCGCGAGGCTTAACCTCGAGCTTCTCGCAGCCTGATGGAGAAAGAGACAGAGAAGGAGAGCTTTCCTCTTCGCTCGCGCGCCACGATGCAGTAATGGGTTGAGGGAAACGTTACGGCATCGCGATGACGCGAGCGCAAATTCACGAGTCGCGGTTCGGATGCACTTGTGACAATTCATCATAGGAATGACCTGTTGCCGAATTGATCAGAGAGCTTGAGTAATAATTCACATCGTTTGATTAAATGAGAATTTGAAGTTTTAATGGTGGAGTTGAAGTTTTAATTAATTTTTACTCTGGTGAGAAAAATTGTTCGCTCTTGATATAACATATATGTAAAAGGTGTTTAGTAATGTTTATTGTTGTTTGGTTTTGTGATAATAAATAGCCTGATGAGGCCAGCGAACCAAGCCGGTGAAACGTCGCAAAATACAAATGTATATGGAGTTTTTATTTGAGCCTCATATCACGGATTGGCCCTCAAAGATCGCGACTAAAACGAATTTTAATGGTAGAGCTCAAAGCTCAGAATGTATGCTAGGTCAAGGGTCAGAAAAAGAGAGCTTAAGGCTCAAAGTATATGTGTAATAAGCTCGAAGCTCTACCTTGTCATTAGAGTTAATTATTCAATAAGATTGTTACGAATTCCACGTTCCTTTGGACGTCAAGCGTTACCATGGTCACTTGTACAATTTGCTCTCGCTGTCTGATCGATCTCGGAAAAAACTTCTCATCAACTTTGTCTTGCGTGACAGATCGATTATTGATAAGTATTAATCTTGTTTTTTTCCTTTGTGCGCAAAACCCCTGTTGGGTTGGTGGTCAATTGTATATGACTGCAGTTCCCTGCTAACTAGTCGATGAAACTTCTTTACGACTCTTGTAGATTATCAGGTCGTAGAAGACTTTTGGTAGACGTCTCATGCTTGGCATTGATTCCATTGGTTTGAAACTATAGCTGTGTGCATGTAAGTGGTGGTTGTTCGGGTTTCTTCAGCCACGTCTGTTCGACCCTCGTAGCGCCAAAATTTCCATGTAAATTACTCCCGGTGGCGAATCTTCAAGGCTTTTTGAACATGCCGTCCGAGTTTTTTTTGTATAAATAGATTTATACAGATTTGAATGTAATTGGCGTTAAACAAGCAAATGGCGCTACTCGTATGAATCAAATCCCCATACTGATTGACAAACTCACTCAAACTAACTACTCTATAACCGAATCCATTTTCTCCGCCCCAACCAACTCTTTCTACAATAATTTGCTAGCCAGTAGTCCCATCTACATCTTACCCACGCCACGCGTTTACCTCTAAACCAATCAATTCGCGAGTTGATTTGTTCCACTCCACACAGGCCATCACACTTTTTCAAACGAGTATAATACCGATCCAACTCTGCGGTTGGTACGGTGACGAAGAAAAAAAACTCGCGCAAGAGCGAGACGGCGAGTGCTCGGGGGGGGGGGGGGGGGGGGGGGGGGGGGGGGGGGTGTGTTTACGCAGGCAGAAAAAGCATTTGCATGTTGAATTCGGGAGCAACCGGTTGAGTGGGCAAAGCCCGTAACTCGCTACGAAGTTCGGCCCTCTCGGCTGCAGCAGTCCGCGGAGTTGGGTAATCGGTCGTCCCTGCCCATCGAACTACTTACCCGCGGTAGTTTCTCGAGGGCGTTCATCCACGCCCCGGCAGCTCGCTGTGTGTGTGTGTGTCGCGTATACGTAAATGTATACACGCGAGGGCGCGTGGCAGTATTAGGGGAGTCGGCCAGTCTCGATTTTCGCAGATTCTCTCCACGTCAGGATTTCCAGCCGTTCCGATGTATGTTGTACCAGCGCCGCGTGCGCCACCCGGATTTCGATCAGCCTCGACTTCCGCGACCCGGAGCTCGTTGTGTACACTCCGACATCTCGGATGTGCTTATGCATGCGGACGTGACGGTGTATTTGAAGTTGGACAATCCCCGCACAGGCATCAGGCAGACTCTGAGCGCCATTACGAGATGCGGGCGCGAAATGCCTTCTGTTGGATGTTCTGCTGCAGTGTGTGATAAACAGATACCGCGCTGCTTCCGCCCATCCCCCTGGCTCGCCGGCGAAGTTCTAACCAATCAAATGATTGCAAAATATTGCTTTCGTGGATGTAGTCCCACGTGAGACGTAACGGAGAATCTCTGAGACGTACTGGAGAATGAGGAACCAACGATGGGTTTTGGTAAATCGTCTTGGAGCAGAAGTTCAATTTGCAAATTGAAGTTATGAGGTTTCGGCTCGAAGTGATTTATAGAATATAAGATTTTTGAGAATATTTATGATGGGTCGTTCTGATTTAGATACAATGTTGAGTCACTGGCATTATCAGGTATTTCAGAGTCGAAAAGACCTTGTCAGTTGAAACAAAATATTATCGAAGTGTGGAAATCTCGTTGATTACGTGCCTTAGAGCGTAAATAAGCTCAATTTAGGACCATCTCTGGGTTAATGAGTTTTTCTAAATATGGGTGAGATGGTCGATCAGAGTCGGATTTGAACTCGACTTACTAATTACAATAACGAGTACCTCAGACTCACGAACAAAATTTAGACTGGATTCTTTGATAAAGATTTGACCGGATGGAAAATAAAGTCGCGAATACATTGTACTTATTCATGACGTGAAAAGAATGTACTGTGAAAAGTTGGTAGAGCAAGGGAAAAGCATTTTTGAATGAAGTAAAACGTTTCTCTTCTTGAAGAATATCTTGAAAAAAAAAGAACTGGCTGAAATAGTTGTTTTCATATCCAGAGCCTACTTTGAGCCTGCGGGTGATCGGATAGGGCCGATTTTTGCCATACTAAGCGCCGAGTATGCTTTTGGTCTTATTTTTAGGTGTAAAAATTTTGCTGCCCAAAAACAGTTACTATAGTAACAACGCAAACCACGCACTGCTGCTTGGTTACCATAGCAACGCCCCTAGGGCGTAACAATAAGCTCACAAAACAAGACCATCAAAGTGTACTTTACTCCCAATATTATAGTTTAGCACATCGAGAGATTCTCTCGAACCGTTTATTTCAAAAAGCGTCAGAGCAGTCCTGTTCGTTCAACTCGCTGACATGAGAATTATTCCCATTCAATTGCATTTATTAAACTACTGGACGAAAGAGGGGGACAATAAAACGTTAAATTGTTACAAATATCTTATCGTGCGATGTTTCGGTTTGCACGAGAAGCTAGGATTAGCATGGAAACAATATGAGAGGGGGATAGAGGGGGAGAGAGAGAGAGAGAGGAACGATGTCAGGCCCATTAGGTGTTAGCTCAAATAGCGCCCGCACGTAGACGATGAGCGAACGAGCATAGTCGCACGTGCGCAAGTGGATCGGAAATTGCGGCCGAGATTGCGGATACAGTGGGGTTAATGTAGTGGCGGCAGCGCGCGGGCTTCGTCAGATACTTATCGACGAGTACGCTATCATAAATCTAATGCCGCGCGCGCGCAAAGCGGGGCAAAGTGCTTTGCCGCCGCCGCCGTATGGAAAGTAGACGGCCACCCTTTACGGCCGGGCCACGAGGGCGAGCTTGCACGCGGCTTTTAGTCTGGCTTGATGTTTTCATCGCGGAGTTAACGCGACCTGTCGCAAGCTCTCCCGCGGCCCGGGCTTCATTACGCCGAGCTCACGCTGCAACGTCCTGTCGAGCGAGCTTTTTGCTCGAGCTCGGCTCCTCTCGTTCTTCTGTCGCGACGGAAAGTTGCGCGAATATCCCCGCCCGCTGCTGCTCTCTATACGTGCCGATGCCGCGCGAACTTTGCAAAGTCGTTTTACGAGCTGCGGCGTTGCGCTCGCCGGCCAGGGATACGATTATCCACGCCGACTGGGGTATGAAATTTCCAATGACCCATTGGAGAATGATCGCCGGCGAAAGGAGCCAATTCTTTTGAAAATATTTTCTTTATTCAAGAATCTCAGTACAAAGTCGTATTAAAACAGTGGTTTACGCTTCTCTTCCCACTTCCTCACTCGGCTCGTTTTCATTCGAGCTTCTTGGCAATACGTTAATTCTTATTTACAGTGGGAATAACAATTAAAAAAGTTACTCGCACAATCTTCCGGTTATTATTCTACTGACCTGTTCGATTCGTTTTCACAAAGCTTTTGATACGATTGAGGACATGCCGTTCTCTTCGTGATCAAAGTTATTCTCATGAAGCATATTCGGATTTTCCGTGAGGTCTCTCGTATAAAAATATATTCACTTCCATTTTTTTTACAGAAATAACGTTGATCTGTTATAACAGTATCAAGTATGGAAATGGCTTTGTCCAATCGATTTTTGTGTCAAAAACAAGTACAATAGAATATTTTCATCGATTCTCGGCACGATTATTTGACATGAATTTTTCAGGAAATTCTTATGGATATTTCTTATTGTTATTCAACATAGACAAATAATTGGTATCCAAATCAATATACGTATTATAAATCATACAAAAAGTTTGAATAACACATACATTGATTATAGATACAACTGGAGTATTTACAAGGGGCTTTACAACTTTCATCTCGTTTTTACGGGAATGTTTTTCGTTCTCGTGAATAATAATCATTTATTCAAAAGAGAAAACCTAACTTTCGATAATTATTTTGTCACAAAATCAATTAAAACTTCAATTTAACTCGATGAGTATAAACATGTGATATATAAATAGATTGAATCAAACATTTATATAAGTTTATGTACAGTAAAAATGAAAACACGCGAGCGAAACTTTAAATTCCCTTGATATTTGAATTTGTATTACAAATTGAAAAATAGTGTTTGTAGGTCCAATTCTAGTTTCATAAACTTTCTAGTTTTTAACTGACACTTTAATTGTTACAAACACGCAAGGAATCTCTATCGATTGAACACAAAGTCGTAGGAAGTTCAATATTTACCCATAAGGTTTGAAAATGCATGTCTTGTCACCTATAAAATGCCTTTTTTCAGTAATTTCTATACATACAAATCATACAAAATTGACATTTTTCAACATAGTCTTGATCTTGATATTTAAAAAAACAATCACTCGTATATCTCGTTATATCTCAAATGAAAAAACTCAATGTACGGTAATCTAATAATCTAAGAAATAGAAACTAATTGTTGATTAAAATTCGCTTATGAAAAATTACATCTTTCAATGTCCATAAAATATGTACTTCGGACTTCATTGTCCCATAATGACGGCGTGAGAGAATAATATTCAAATTTATTATAGTCAACATCCCTCCTTTTACGTTCACAGCTAGAGTTTCAAGAGTATATAAAGTAGTTCTTTTGGCGTATCCATAAAATTATATAGGATTAGTCTGATCCAAAGTCTCGGTCCAAGTGTCTTACTCCGTTTCTTTACACAATATTAAAATAGTATTTCGTTGATTGTTTTTCTCCGTCGGTTTAGATTAAATTGTTCATCAGTAAAATTTCTGACACTTATCGATATATACTGTCGTGCCTGACGTGATGATATCATCGACGATGGATTTTGGTTATCGTCAGATGATGTTTGAGATTGTCACCAACGGTTGTTCACATCAGTTCTTAACGTAGATGGGAGTCAAATGTGCTGTAACAATAAATGTCACCGTTTGCTTAGTGTGCTATGATTATTTACCTATTTGATCTTGGAAATAAAAGTTTCTTGGGTGCAAAAATAAATTTGCAAATTGTTTTCAAATTGATACGAATCTAGATAGTAATTCCGATCACTTGGGAAATCATTTATGTTTCGTATATTTAAATGAATAGTATTTAACAATGAAAATTTTGTTTCAGCGATACAAATGAATGATATTTTTGAATTAACAAGAGAGTAAAAGTAATATTAAGCCACACAATTATTCACCCTTAGTTGTTACACGCTTTTTAGCTCTCATTAGTAGTAATAAAGGCCGGTAAATCGTTCGTATATATTGCACATTTTTATTAGACATTTTTATAGAATATATCTATTAAATTATCAAACAAAAAATTGAACGCCGTTACGAAGCCACTTGGAAATTGTAAAATCTCAATTGTCGGTTAATGAAGCTTTTGTACGACTGTTCGGAAATTAATAAAAATGTGGCCTAGTCTCAATTTGTCATATTGGTCTGTTTTTGAGCTGACATGTATATAGGTCTTTTGATAAATTTAAAAAGTTTTTGAACAGATTCACTCAGTATCAACTTTTCAGAAAATATTTCCACGTGGGATTCAGTTAGAACTCTTTGAGGTTGTTCTTCGGAAACCAATCGAGCAAAATATACGACGATGTAATCTATTATTATGACGGCCTTTCATCATATCCCATCAAAGAACCATGTCTCGGAAAAGTCGTACGGTTCAACTGAACGACTGCATATTTTCTCATTGGGTTCGGTAAGAGCAACCTCAAAGAGATTCAGCAATATCCGTGACCGAGAGCAACGGCTTAATGATCGGATGTGAGAATCAAATTGTCGCTCACTTTGTCAAACAATTAATTCGAAAACAATCAAACTAATTAGATTTGCTTGCGCTCACCTCCGTCTTTTGGGTCTCAATGCTATTGAGAGCTACGTGCTCGGGTATGGTATCCTCGTCATCGGCATCGCCGGTCCCAAAGATCGACTTATACGCAAGAGAAGCAAGCAGTGCTCCACCCAAAGGCCCGAACCAGTAGATCCAGTGATCGTCCCACGAGTTGTTCCAGAGGGCCGGTCCGAGCGACCTCACGGGGTTCATACTGCATCCGGTGTAAGGCCCGACTGAGTTGGCTAGGCAAGTCACGCTCAGTCCGAATTTCAGGGCAGTCGAATCTGTGTTGTGGGCGTTGCGTCCGTCCCAAACTGCGCACGCGATAAACATCAAGATAGCAGTTGCGACGCCCTCGATCAACAGGCCCTGGATTGCGTGCAGGTTCGAGTTCACCTTCGTCACGCAAAAGTCGTCCGGGTTGCCGCCTGGTGACGTTACCAGGTTTTCCGCTGGCGTTATCACCTGTGAGTGTCGACAATTGCATGGTCAATTCATGTTTTGCATTCGTTTACTTTTTCGACGCGTCGATCGAGCGGAAAAGTTTCGTGAAGTACACTCTCTTAAATCCTTACAGTGAAAAACCACTACATTGCAGTAAAAAATTACTGTAAGAAGTTGGACGATAAATTCACTGGATAACAGTAAATTTGTCATGGAAAACATTTTCACATAAAATTCACAGTAAGTAGAGTAGAAAATCCAGTGAATTTGTCGTCCACCTTCTTACAGTGATTTTTCACTGCAATGCAGTGGTTTTTCACTGTAAGGATTTTAGAGAGCAGAACGCAAAGAATTATCATTCAATTTATAGAATGAGATTCGAAACGTGCGCGATTTGACGGATAGTCACATGTGTACAATGTGCGTTCTCCAATTGCACCCTCCTTTGGAGCCGTTTTAGAAAAACAAATAAGTACAACAACAGGAAAATAACAAGTTTGTTTCCTTGTCTATACGATTCCGCGAGCCTTGGCCGTCTAAATAAGTTCCATCCACTTGAACCCGGCTAAAGTGTTATTTCACGCTTCAAAAATATAATGATCAATTTTGATAATCATTATCTTGGAAAAGTGGCTCGAAGACAATAATGAGTGGCGAGAATTGTACAGTTGTATTGACAATTGAAAAGTTCGACTTCGAGGTATTATTACACGTTCCGTCAAAAAAGTTTAACATGTGAATTTTCGAATAACTGACCGCTTGAGCATCCACTCTTGTGGAAGCAATGTACGCGTCTTGAAACAACATAATTTGATATCAGTGTATCGACAATTTTAAATCGAGGAATTTATAAATGCAAACATGAATAATCGCGATAAATTACGCAAAGTCGATACGTGAGAGCAAGAGTTATGCAGTTAACATATCGTACGTTAATATGCTCGTGGCGCCTGCCTTGAGTTGCCAATTATTGGAAAAATACCACTAACGAGAATTCTCGGGTCAAGGGTCGTTAAATAAACGTTTCCTGCATCGCACGTCGTCTATTTTGAACGGAATTTTTACATATAATCAATTTCGCAATCGTTATGACAAAAGCACTGTATCTATTTCTGTTCTCTAATACATCTTCTAAGCTAGTGTCTGACGAGGAAAGATTTTCTGCACAACGATTAAAATACTCCTGGTAAATAATTTATTTTATATTTCGAGTGAACAAATTGAGAACAGTAATGTTTATCCATTATCAATGGCGACTTATTCAAATATTCATATAATAAAAATGTGTTTATATTCCATTCTGATTTGACAAGTTAAACAAGATAATAAGCCGTAGTTGCAGAGATCAATACATGCACGCTCGAAATGTTCATCATAGGCTAATGATATTCGTTTTCAATAGAAATTCATTTAATTTTGGATGGAAAGGTTCGCGGTGCAGAAAGATGATACCCTAAATCATCTATCAAAAGTTTACTTAGAATAAATATCAGGAGATCTACCTTGAGTAAGCCATATCCAAGTACGGCGCCGAACGCTTGAGAGACAAAATAAACGATTCCTTCTGGAATTGTTTTCTTGCCGAGTACGATTGCACCAACTGTCATTGCTGGGTTTATATGTGCATGACTAATGTGTCCAAAACACTGAAAAGAAATGTGAAAAATTATTCTTTTATTCATCCTAGACATTATAACAAACTTTTAAAAATCATCCAAAATGGTAAAAATATTGCTCTAAAAAACTGAAAAAATATGGTGAATACTTAATAATATTTTATTTTTACTGTATACTACAATAGACTAATCAAGTAGTGATATACCCGTCTAGACAATACTACTGAAAAATATGAGAAATGTTACAAATTATATGTTGTTCCTCTTACTTCATGGATACTGGATAAGTATTGTACATATATCATTTTTTAGAGAAGCTATAAAAGAAAATTAAGTGCACCAGAAGTCGAACGTACTAAACATACAAACCGGAGCTCCAGTAAGAAGCTAACAAACATCAGCAAGAAGAAAAAGAATATAGATATACTTCACATGTATAAAATTAATAATGATAAGTAGAAAATCTCAGAAAAATCGAATCATGGTGAGGAATACTATCTTATTCAAAATATCCTTTGGTAATGAAAGAAGCCTACAGAAACAAAGTTTCATTAAATTAAGCTCCCGTATAGCATAGTGTCCCTTTAATTGTAGAATCAATTAAAAATACAGTATATAATTATTACAATTCACTGTATAACAATGTAGCTAATTCAATTTCACTAATAGTGAGTGAATTTACAATGTTACATTGACTTTTATAATATATTTTAAAATATGTTTTGAATCAAATAAATCTATAATGCAACGAATGATACTTGTTCATTACAGCTATATAGATATGTACAATTTCAATTAAATAAAAATTTGATGATCTCTCAAACTCAATACTTGATTTGAATAGAAACAATAATAAAGTTGTATTATACAGTTCATGCAATGTCAATATTTTCTTGGAATATTTCTCGAATAATTCGAAGTGTTATTCATTCTTACTTTACTATGTTTGTTTTTCATCAAATTCATACATTGTGAAAATTTTACTCAGTAGTAGAAAATGGCGAAGAGAAATAAAAGTATTATTCATACCGGTAATAGTAACTGAAAAATCTTGTTTTAATTAATTGTATTTACCTGAATGACTATTAATACTGTCAAACCAAAATTCAACGTTGCTTGTAAGTGAGATGGTACAACACCCAATGCGCCCAAACATCCCATGCAACCCAAGAATACCAGCATCGCAGTTCCTAATAATTCCGCGATTGCACACCTTATAAGCTCTTTGCTCGCACTTCTGTCCTGTAGCATCTTGAATTCTGCAACAAAATGATAATGATGACATGATTTTTTTTTCTTCATTCGAATTGGATTTGCATTGACATATTATTCTTGATTAGATTTGTTTCGTTAGTTCTCAAAATATCAATTAGATTGAATCTTCTTGGAGAGTTATGAAGTAATTCCATCCGAAACATTTTGATTAATTTTTATGGAAAAAAACTGTTTTCCCTGACAAATGAAATGTCATGGACGGAAAGTCTGATATAGTTCTGATTTGGAACGGCTGAGAAGATATTAAAATACTCATGGATTTTGAAAAAGAAAATATGAGTTGAGACCAGGTACTCAAGGGATAGTGGAATGGAAGTTTTCCCGATGCCCAAGGGGCACGTAGACGCGTATTTCTCTATACAAGTAAGCCAGGGGAAAGAGGCGACGCCGACGCTCAAATGGTCCAAGAACACAGAACCCCGGTTCTTTTCAAAACAAAAAGAAAGTACAAAATAGTTCTCGGCTTGTATCTTTGGTATGAAAAATGAAAAAAATCGAAAGAAAAAAAGGGAGAGAAAGAGGTGGGGACGGGGAGAGATTTTCACTACGGTTACGAAAGGGAGCGAGGGTAGCGAATGAATTTCACCGATGCGAAAATAGTTTTCCCTCGCGGTGGCATATTCTTTGCAAGGCGGTCGAGCTCCCGCCGCACCTGACTAAATGCCCGTTTACATGGCCTGCGTCTTTTTACATTCTCCTGTTTTACCTCTTTTTTTCAACGAGATCCCTGCCTTCACCATCTCCACCGAGTTCGCTTTGTGCTTTGGCTCTTTGTCTCGCTTTCTTATTAAGCGAGGAATCCCGCGGAAGTTCGAGTGCAGGCTCAACGAAGTTGATGGTTCCGAGTTATTACTCGGCACTTTTAAATTACGTATTACGTTTCAAAAGCTGAGTGGCTAGACTAATGCCAATTTCTTATCTTGTATATATTTCCGTCTTAGAGTAATCGATTTTCATATAAGTTTTACTTCCGTCGCAAAGTAATTTTGATCCAAACTTCGGAAGACTTTTATGACTTACTATTATGACTTTCGAAAGAGTACTAGTTGAAAATTTTGTCCATACTGCACGCGATATAACTATTTTTAAATGAAAGAGGGAAATAATTTACAGTTGGAAATTACGTTTGAAAATGACAATTTTGTTGTTAGAATGAACAATTAAATAGTAAAATTTCAAGTTTCTATCCTTGAGTATACATAATAATCGCAATTATGGAAATTATCATATCTGTTTTTAGATTTCAAATTGTACCATACAAAACTGTTATTCCTCGTTTATAATTCGTTCAACGTGTGCTTCATTCCATTGAGGCTATCACGATTCGAATACGATAGCGGTTCACAATAGTTATAGAATAGATGGTCGATGAACATTGTGAATTGTGAATTATTATTCGAAAAGTATTTACCCGAGTCACTCCCAAAGCTGAAAGAATTTGCAATTCCGAGGTGAGAATCTGTGCTTTAATAAATTGTTTGAATTTGCATCGAGTTCCGCTAAGACGCGAAGTAAGCCAGAACGCTCCGAGAGACGCTGCTATGAATAAAGAAGCTCTGATCTTAAAGATGCAAGTTTTCCCACAAGCTTTTAGTTCCTGCTGCCAGCGCTTGAATGGCATATTGCGATAAGACGCGAAGCAATACTTCTCGTTTCATTAACAGACCGTGGATTAAAACGGCGTTTGAGTATAAATATTTGTTAAATTTATAATCTCATCTTCTCGTGGGGTGTTGAATAATTATTGCATCTCAAAGAAATGATCACTGATAAAGATGTAAAATCTTTCAAACTAGGGACAGACGCAAATGAGCTTCGGAAACGTTTTTGCCTGGAAGAAATCTTCGATTTGAGTGTTTGCGTGTATTGATATATCCCATGTAATAAGAAACCAGAAGTGCAACCGTTGTGAATATAGTTTAACAAACTGACCGATCAAGATCAAATCAACATACAAAGTGGTGCAATCTTCTCATTTTGTCTCACTCTATGGGATGTTTTTTTCCTTCAATGCAGTGAATATTGACCAGAGAATCATTATTACTTATATTCAGTCATCCATGTCGAATTGATCGTTGCTCCAGTGCCAGAGCACACTTGTGTTTTTTTAAGGTATAATATGTACTATAGTTGCAGCTGCGCGTACTCAGATCTGCGATAATATATTTTTTTCATTCCCGTAGTTGCTCAACTGGGAATAATACATAATGAGCTATTTGATACAGCTGCGCTGCATAGGAATTGAAGCTTGGCATACATACGACAAAAACTTGTTAGTTTTTACTATTCTATGGACTTGCCAAATCAATGCCGTGGGAGTAAATTAATTATTCTTCATAACGTCATTATGATATTTGACCCGATTATTTTTCTTTGCTAAGTTTTTAAAATTTTCGAACTAAAATGCGGGTGTAATCAAATTCAATGCATAACAACTTTGAAAATTACGTGAATAGACAATGGCAGTGTTTAGGCATTAATTACTTCTTACTGAATTTGAATGAAAATAACTTGAGATAAACAATCTCACCGGGACTCCCCGATACTCATTCAGTTATTATTAACAATGCTATATTAAGCGGATGGAAAGTTTTTTTCATGGCCAATGCCACATTTGGAGTAATTCGAAGGTTTCCACTATCGATTGAAAACAATCGACTTGATTAACACATTAAAAAAGTGTTTTTCTACTCGGCGACGAGCGACTTTATCCATCATCTTCTTCCAAATTATTTATCTCGAGTTTATAAAAGCATGAAATGTACAAACAATTATTCACGATTTTGAAATGCGCGTATCTTGGATTTCGACATAACGAGTTGACATTCTCGAAAGTGAAAGTACCCTCGTGGCGGCTGGTGCGCAGCATTTGATATACGCATGCATATATCCACGTTATATGCGTGCATCTCATCGTAATCTCCACAATATCGCTACTCTTACCAACTTTAGATTTCGAAGATACTACGCGTCGCGTCGTAGTCTCAAAGGCACATCGATCACCGTAGTTTCGTTTTGTGATCTTCACTGGGGATTCCGGGGGCCGGGAGTTTCTTCGCCCCCTCTCAATCATGCAAACTACAGGTGGCGCGCGCGCATTCGCCTCGCGACTATATACGCACTCGTACATATTTGATCGAGGCAGACCGTCTTTCAAGGCAATTTTTGTAGCCCTGTCGTTCCGCCGAGTCCTATTGCCACCCGTTCCCCCGCCGATACAGTATTCAAAGCTTTTCAGTGAACACCTGCGCCAAGCCCGGAGGAAAAAGAGAGTGGATCAATTGTCCGTTATCTCTTTGTCTTCTCACGTGAATGCACGAAAAGCGTGATCGCCTCGCACACGTCACGCCCGTTACAATTTTCCGGAATTCCTTTTTACTTTTTCATTCCAACGCAAGTGCCATATTAACAGTCGCGATCGTGACAAAGTACTAATCGATTGGGAATAATTTTCGAATGACATCAGTGTCGGTCTCTCGTTTGATCCTAATTTTGACGAAATAGATCGGCACTGTTTGTGTGTGACGGCGTCGAGAAACTGTTCGTCCGAGGAGGTGTGCCGGGATCGTTAAAACATAATTAGTATGCGCGCCGTGATCGTTCCTCTCGATCGATGTCTGATATTTTATGAACTGAATGACTTAGTACGGGCATTGTATTCCAATTGATCGATTGTAATTTATGCCACGGCAAACACCGAAATCGGACGTACGCGTATATACTCGTTTTTCCCTTTCGTATATATGTATACAGGATCGCAAAATCGCATGACGAAACAAGGTCGGGTCGCGTCCATCGTGAATATTCAAAAATTCAAATCGATTTTGTTAAATATTTCCAAACAAGCGCGCATCTCGCGCGCACTCGGCTGTCGTGATAGCAACGCGTTACTGTCGCGAACGCGTTTACCCATCAGAACGAGGCTGATTAATCAATGTCTGATGTATTTCCGGATCACCAGATAGACCGTACATGATCGATCGTTATGAAATTTCAGGACGCATGATATTCAACGCGATTCATTAGGCTATTTCGTCACGTGACTGGCAGATCACGCGATCTCTCGTTGGAGCTACAATACTCCATGAAAGAGAGAGAGAGGGCATTGGAACATTTCTATAGATAATTTTGCTGCCGTAGAAGAGTCATTTATTTCAAAACTTCGCCCCCCACCTTGGAAACCTCGAAACACCGGTTTCTAGGCAAAGATTATTTGAGCCAGTTTAGGAATCGGAATATTTTAAAAATTGTAAGTCCAAGTGAACCGTTCACAAGTTCCTCAACATTACACTCTAGTCAGTTGGTAGGAAAATTAGTTCTCTGGATATCGACGATGGAGAGGAAAATTTAGATTGGTTGTGTGAGGTATACATTTATCATGATAATTAATTTCAAAGTGATTCAGTTTCATCAGCAGGTCATTCATTGTTAAATCGTCGAATCACTTTGGAGATAATTATTATGATAAATATCATTTACTTTTGGGGCAAGGAAATCATTTTCATTGAAATTTTCCAACGCTCGCTTATGGAATGTTAGACCACCTGCGAGTGGTCACGTGGTCTGCCAGTCACGTGACGAAACAGCCTAATTTCGTATATCGACAAAGCCGATTCGGCTCCCAGGAAAGTACACTCGAAGTTTGTCATTCGCGATCACGAGTAGCGATGCTCGCTTCCTCGAACTTTATAGCAGCTCTCCGGCGTGGATATGCGTCAGGAAAGATCTTTAGGATAGACGTAATTTTCGCCGACTATCATCCTCAAGATTGGCGAGCCTGTTAGTCGGCAGAGGAGTCGGGTAACAATTCGCATCGGGGCCGACTTCCGCCGTCGCACGTGACGCTACTACGGGTCAATTTGGCTGGTGCAGCATACGCTACCGCTAAATGAAGCTTTAATCTGTCCGGCATCGCCCGCTTACAATCGGATAATTTCGGGCAGCAGCAGCAGCAGCGGTGGCACCAGCACCTGCAGCAGCGAGATTACCCGGCAATTAGCCGCTATGCTCAACGAGCTACGGAGCGCGGGAGTAACGTTACATGGGCGAGCTCCGCTGTTTCGCCCTTTCAGGCATGAATTTTTCAGCGTTCCAATTTGGCCCCGGATGATTTTTGGAATTAACTGAATTCACGCGCAAATTGTGCAATAGGGCGATTTCGATTCCACGAGAAAGCGAACCCTCCGCGCCCGCGGAATATGCATACTTCCAATTTGCATTGGGAGTCGGGGAAAAATGTTATCGTGAATGAACTCGTATTGTAATGCTCTCTTTGGACTATAGTATAGTATTCGCCTAGAATATCAACTCGGATTATTTCGATCAAACTTGACAATGGACCTAAATATCTGCGAATTGTTTGTTATATATAGGTACGGTGTAGCTTTAAATACTATGTAACTGCATCCTCAATCAAGGAAACATAACCGTTTGGATATAGATGATGGTTCAGCTACCAATAATGTGAGGATAAATATTCCAACTTGAAGAGTAAGGGGCACAATTTGCAACTGCAATAGCAAATTAACATGAACGCCACAAATACATACGTTTTTCTAATTAAATTTTGTCGAAGTTCAATAGAAGCTGCTCTTTCCAGTGACTGGAAATTCCCCTCAGGGTGGAATATTCAATATCTTTGAGTTTCATTTATGCTATTTAGTCTTTATTAATAGCTTAGTAAATTCAGGAATGCACGCGGAATACATCTCTCGAACATTTATATCATACTTTTGGAATATGACAATTACAGAAATTAATTGAATGAACCAAATTACAAGTATGTAGAGTGAGTGTGCTACACAGTATAAATTACCAAATGAGTTGCTGCGACTTTTCGAAAACTGCGTAATTTGAGTGACGTGCTCAAACATTCCGAAATGATATTTCTTCACGAGCTAAGAGCTTCCGTGTTACAAAGTCATGGACAGGCTGATCGTTGAACTAATCAACTGCGTCCGCTCAGTCTCGTGAACTTTTGTCATTGTTGTCTGGAAATTGGCATTGGTTGTTAAACGATTTGCGACATTGCGTATGGATGACTGTGATTTGAAAATAAAAACATATTACGCAGAAACAGTATTCAAGTAGGACACGGAACACCTGTTACGTTTTGGAAATGTTCTTTATGATTATGAAATCGAAACTTCAAAGATACCTTCTGTAAGCTCATGGTTCATCTCCTTCCAATAGTGCAACATCCGATTTTCAAGTTTAATTTATTATTGGTAGAAAAGCAACTCGAGCAACGATTTTTTTCCACTTATAACAATATCACCAAATAAAGTATGAATTTTTGATTTACGACGAATGGAAAATTAAATGAAAATTAAATGAACCTTCAGATTGCTACGTATAAAAAATGTCTTCTCGCTAACTTTGAACGTTCAAAATACAATAAAAATTTTGAAAAATCCTTTCCCGACAATACGCTTTTATAATTGTACTAAAAGTTTTTTCTCTCCGAGAGAGTTAACAGAAAAAAAACGGGTACAAAGAAAGAGAGTATGAAGTGATACTCCTAAACATAAAAGTGTAAGGTACACAATGTATTGTATTTGTCGGTGTTGTGTATACATATGACGCTCTTGATATTTATCAGAAATCGTTTTATATCTATTTGCATTGTCATTGACATAAAGTGTGCGATCTACGCGAATAATTCCAGATTCTCAAAGCGCATGGAGGGGATCGTAAAATATAAAACGAAATTTGTTTTCTGGCGAATTCGGAAGCTAAATACAAGCCTATAAAGAACAATAAATGCTGTGTAAGTATTGTGTTAGGATCTCACTGGCCGTATGAAGTTTTATTCACTTAATCTCTATTGGTTGAAGACATTAACTGGCTTGTCTGAGAGATAACAATCTCAGGTGACAGAGACATATACTGATGTGCGATAAACGTTCTTTGTTGACCGATGAGAATTCTCTTGTAATAAATAATTTTAATCTAGTATTTATATTCATCTTTTCACTTTTCCACTGGTATCAACGTATATTCTTGATTATTCCAAATAACTGAGGGTGGATTTCTAACGTAACATACGAGAAATAATTTATTCATCTTCCTGAATGAACGAATCACGTTTACACTCGAATCGTTTTTGACACATTAATACAGATTGATTTTAATTTATTTAACTTGTTTTCTATAAACAATAAGCCGTACGGATGTAACTGCATGTATATTCAACTATTTTTGCAACCTGAGTATTTGATTGATTATTTCAATAATTAACATTGGAAGCCACATCCTACAGTCAATTACAGAGAGGAAACTGATGCGAGTTTCGTTTGTTGTATGTAAATGAATAACTGAAATATTACGGCCACATGATAAAATGTTACGTGCATAAAGCGTCATGTTTGATTAAAATTTGCAGTTGCCAATGAACGCGAAGAACTGAAGTTTAACGAATTAATCACAATTCTCAAGGACGAAGAGAGAATATTTTCGGAAGCGAAATTCGTAATTTTTCCAAATTTCCCTTGGAAATTTGTGTACAAAGATATGCCGAGACGTTTTATCCGGGAACTTCGAATTGGCTGGGTAAAAAAAGAACATACGCTGGGAAAAACCTTGGGCATCTATTTTGTTTGGAAAATATGCGTGGCCCTTGTCGATGCCTATGAATAGGCGGATGCTCGCGCTTCGCACTCAAAATATCCAGTTCAAGTGCCGTGCTAGAATGCTCATGATGTGTATATAATTGAATACTGTACTCGCAGCATTTATAGCTTCCTGTCGAAAACAATTCCTACTTAACCTGTAGTCCCTGAAATGTTTGGAAAATTTTGAAATCACAAAATTTAACGAGCGACGAAAAGTTTTGTACAAGACATAGCGAATGAATCATAGATTGTTCAAATTATTAATACATCTTTGACGATAAAAGCGAAATGGATTGACGTAACAGAAGTTGAGAAAAGGCGAAACGATAGCATATCTGAACACGATACGAAGATTAATTATGTCTCTTTTAAACTTGTAAATGTAGAAGAGATCGATATGTGCGTGGAGGAGTGATTTTCGCATCGCAATTAAGAGATGCAGTTGGAATGTTGTTAAAAATGCAGTTGGAAACAAGTGATTTATAAATGAGCAGAGGTTGAGTAATTATTTATGAGCATCAAACTACTTCCTCAAACTGTTTTCCATGTTCACTTGATCTCACGCGAGAACTTGACGATTGTGTATTGTTACGAATTTTCGCTACAAAATCGTACTATAATTTTTATCTGGGCACATCATCTCATTGTTACTTTACCGCGCGCAATGTAACATAATGGCTAACTCTTGAATTTTTTCACCATAATTGCGAACTCAAATTAGTAAATAATTTCCAACAAGAACAAAAAGTCGTGTCATCGTTAAATTAACCCGAGGAAGTCGATAATACCGAAATAACCCTGCTTTCATTTTACCAATTTTCCAAACTTCAAGTATGGTTTGCGGAGAAAATAACATACGACGAATAAAATAGAATATATAGAATTATATTTTTTTCACGATAGCTGAAAGTAAATTTCCGATGTCAGACATTCTTTAAGGATCTCAGCTTCTATAGATACGAGAGAATGTTACTCACGCTAATAATAGATAAAGTATTAGGATAATTACCCGCTCTCCAGTTTTTGTTTACAAGATATATGTGACAAAACAAAATGCGCAAATTCTATCTATGAGTGTATAAAAATCACAATGATTCGACAAGTAATTCCTTTGCCACGGAATTCCTGATTCGGTCATTTTAATTATCGAACAGGCAATTCGTTTGATTGAAAGAGATATTCGTCGTATCGCGGCATATGTAATCAATAGATTATATACGTTTTGCGCGTCACTTCATTACTAAACTATATAGGTTGAATAAGTTTCTAAACCGATGTGATTGAATTGTGGACCAATGATGAAACGCGCAAAATGAATCGATTCATTATAGATCATGTAACGGACTAATGGGCTAATTTCATTGATTACATCTTCCTACGCACTTCGGGCGCTATCGAATACGAATTAATTGTCAAAACAATGAATCATCGAGTGCTTCATCCCGTTTCACCGAGTGAAACATCATTTTAAGGGATTGCGAGTACAATACGCGTTAGATAAGCCGTCAGCCCGTTTAAGAGGTAATAGCATCAGTTAATTCGCGGCAGCTCCGCACACATTTTCCGCTGGGCAATTCTTCATTACCCGGGCACATTTGTCACGTTCAAGGGAAGCAGCGCGACAGAGCGAGAGAGGAAGGAAGAAAAAGGGGCAAATTCGCTGCTCAAAGTCATTCAAACGCGAATATCATTATACCGGGGCGTCGCGGCGCTGCTCATTACGAATTCAGTTCCCCTCTCGGCTCTTCTTTCTTTCTTTTTTTTTCACGCGCCACACACCGCACCAGCCCGTCTGCGAAATATTAAATGCAAAAGAAACTCGAGCTGTAGCCCGCGGAATGAAGGATTTTTTATAATGGGCCAAACTTCTGTGTGAATTCGTTATTAGGTGCGCGGCGGTGGGGCGCATGAGCGCTCGGCAGGGGAGTGTCGGACGTGTCCGCGCCGGAACAAAGCTATATACGCGAAACGGCGGAATCCATGGAATGCATAATCAAAGGGGTCAGAGGTAAAGGCCTTGGCGCTTGAACGTGAACGCAATTCTATTATAGAGAGAGAGAGAGAGAAGCCGCGCGACAGACTGGGATACGTGTCGTCGGGTTTAGTCGCGGAGGAACGTCCGAATTACCGCTACGCGGGCCAACGACGCATTCCCGCGATGTGTGCGTCTGAGCGCGCGCGCGCGCGGCTTCAGGTATTTCCATAACCGCGTCACACGCGAGCTATTGAGAGTCAGCCGCGCCTGCAGTAGCTACATTCATACACTCCCGGTCAATCGTTCACACTTGCTTGTTTATTCCGATGATACGATTCGTTTGATTCTTTTTCTATGTACCGAAATGGATATGGTGTTGGTCGAGCTGTAAGTTTCAGTGAATTACGAATACTAGTACTAGACTTTATCGTTTTTTATTATCAAAGCCCTGTGAAGAAAATTCAATCGAAATCTCTTTCCAAGCTATATGATATATACATATTCTGTATAGTATATTTTTCTACAACACGATGATATTGAATCGCTTCTTTCGCCTTAATTTCCAAAATTTGTCTGAGATTTTGGTAGAGCAGAGAATAAAGACGTATGAAACTTAACAATATTTTCACCCTCGTACAGCTATACATTATTTATAATTGCAAATTTATTTGATGTTCCATTAGAAATTGAGATCTCGCCATGAATAATACTATCAATGTATCTCCTGTAAATTATTTCGATAAATTTACTTTAATTTCATTTCGTTTTGCATTTAAATGACATTTGCACTTCAAAGCGTATTGATTCAGTGCTCCACAGGTGCATTTTTATTTCCTTCCGAGATCAAAGTAACGGCATTAATAAAATTCCTCCCCGGCTAGGTAAACCCATCTTCTTTCTCTTGCTTTCACAAAAAGGAAGCACAAATGGAACCATTGCGCTCACTTAGAGTCTGTACGTTTCCATTTTAATCAACACCTTAGAAGGATCAGGCCTATTTCAAATGAAATTTCTTTTCTTCCGGAGACTCCATCATGTCTATATATTAATATTGTAATATAATTAGTACTCTGGCAGTTTGAGATCCAATTGTTCCATTCTTTTTCAACGAAATCCTGGAATATTTTCGAGTTAAGATTAAAATCATGTAGGTCAATCGAAAAGATCGTCAATTTGAGAAATCGATATTCGAGATTGGGAGCGTTAATTGCGTTTTCAGATTTGCCAATGTATTTCATTCGCGTTTGATAATTGAGTGTCAAAACACCGAGCAACAAAACACTGATCAAGGCATAGAGTCTATCTCAAACGTGTTTTGGTGAGTCTGTCCAGGGTAAAAATTTTAATGTTACGCACGCGAACTCATGGAATTTTTCTACTCTCCTTGGTGTGGCAATCCATAAAGTATGTTAGATGAACAAGAGATATAAATCTATAGTGATATCTAAGTCGTACGATAAGGTTGGATGAGGCAAATATAAACTGATATGTTGATCTATTTTAGATAATTTTTTGTCCGTATTTTTTACTACTTAATTTAATAATTTAATTTTTTTTTAATAATTGGCTTGATATTGCATAAACTTAATTAAAATTATGTTTATGCAATATCAAGTCAATTATTAAACTACTCCATTGTACTTAAATATCACACATGATATTAGAAGCTATAAAAGTCCCAGGAATTGCATAATGCATGATGCAAACGCAATCGATTAAAGAGCTGCGTTATCGACAATTTTTTCGCGAGGTTTATAAATATTTATTGCATGATTTATCAGGCTGATAGGCCCACTCAGGATTTCTCCAATTGAGAAGCTCGTTTCAATGAAAATCTTCCAGGAAGTGTACGATGTGGAAAAATATAAGCTCCATTCAAATCTGATAACCTCTTTCGCGGTGTGAGCCATTAAAAAACCAAAGCAAAGACACAGGCTGTCCTCATCTGGTTGAGTGCTTATTTTAGATAGAGAAAAATGTAATGATAACAATGAATTGAGCGTTACTGATAATACTAATTGGAAGTAACGTAGCTTGAATTCTAGATTAGAAAAAAAAATTGCTTCACGCCGTTGAAGATGTGCTCATAATGGGGACTATTAAGTTGGTTAAATAGACTGAGATTAATTTTGTCAACAATGAAACACGTGGGAAGGTAAGAAAAAAGGAACCACAGTGAATAACTGTTCCAAATCTGAATTGTTTGGGACAATTGCTAAACGTGTTCTTGTTAATTCTATTTCTAATACCTGTTTCATTCGGAGCATGGGCGTATCACGGATATTTGCAGGTAGTCTGGACCGAAATGAAAATTTGAAGAATCACGCGGAAGCAAGATCAATAGTCATTCGAATTCGAATTGAGAAGGAATCATACAACTATAAGCTCGTACAGTTAAGACTAAAGTCGAAAAGCTAAAATCAAAATAAACACTAACAAACTTTCGAATTATTGGATAGACACACATCCATACCGGCATAATACTCGATGGACTCTCTCACAGGATTGAGGCTCAAAGAGCTCGCGAATCCTCGACTGCGAAGTACCTCATCCCCTATATCTGATCTCGCTCCTCTTGCAATATCTTCCCTCTCTCACTATTACACCATTCCTACATATATTGCCGGTTAATAGAATTTATAAGTAGATATTGTCTGTTTTGCAGGATAAAAGGTGAGAACTCGTATACTTAACATTTACGAGTTCTCACCTTTTATTCCGCAAAACCGAGTTGTTACCTTCTTGCTGCCACCCAACGATATATGATTCCATAAAATGAATCAATTCAATATCAGACCCGTATTGTACACCGCATTATATTCTCAGCTAGTGAGCATGTCCCTTATTTTCTTTAACCGCAGTTTGGCACTTGCTCAGTCTTGGGACTTTTAAAACGTGCTCTGTACTCCATTCAGAAAATAACAATCTTCTTCAACTGATACGTATCCTCACCCAAATTCTACTATACTAATTCAGTCAAAGTATCTATATTTATCCCAAGACCGTATAAGGAAGTATACCCACGAGTGTGCCACGTACCATCATTATAGGAACCGGTTATATTGAGAGTAACCTCATTCTTTGGTCACGGGTCTTCAATTGAATAAGCTTCTCTTAAAGCATATCTCTCATCACCCGATATATACTTAATTTTCTAATTCTGTAACCTGTGCTGATAAAACTTTGAGATAAGCGTGGGACGATTGAATATAATTTCAGTTTGTGCATTGAGAATCATACAAAGTCTCTCCCGAGTGCCGCAAATCCTGAATCAACAGGATCGATTGCATTACGTCGGTTCTCTGCTTATTGTGAGGATATGTCCTTTCTTGCGTTCATCCACTTTTGGACTCGAGTGATTGTCCCTAAGCACACAATCGCATCTAGAACACGTCAATTGGATCAAAACAAATATGCCTTGCTCCTTACTGAAGTTTGCAATAATGTTCTCGAATTCATCAATGCTCTCTGTAAGCCCATTTACTTATTCTTTCTCAGATTGCATATTAACATTTTGTATGGTTTATTTTGACATCTATTTTTGGAACATTTCCAAGCTCCGCTGACAACTTAGTTCCAGTTTGTGCCATTGAAATAATTGATTAGGTCTAATTTTCAAATGTCTTCGATAAAAGTTGAAAAATATATTGTTTTATTTTTATTCAAAATCATGATTTAAAAAGTTGCAAGTCACAAAAGTTCGAGTATTTATAGTACTTCATAGATATATTGTGTGATGTCACATCGGTGTGTTGACGTGAGAATTTTTCGCTCGCTAAATCTACTCACTTTGTTATCAAATCGAGTAACAAAATATACGGCCCAATTTTTGCCACGTATTATGTGGCAAAAGCATGCGGAGACCCCGCAGGGAACTTACATGAAATCGCTATGGAACTACTATTTGGTTGTTTTTGTCAAGCTTTTAAAAATGATTGGCACATGTTTCATTCCGGTATAACAAAAATTACTGAATATATAGTGAGCTGGAATACATTGTCTACACAATGTGTAAAGTGACGTCAAGTAGATTTTAAACGGTAGCTCTTGTAATTTTCATTATTTCGAGAAACAAAAAATACGTGTCGTTTATTTTCACAAGGTCAACAAAAACCATCGAATAAAATTTCTCGTGCAACTTCCCTATTGTGCGCTGCGGACAGGGCTCTCGTAAAAAAAATATATAAAATCGCTTTTTATTTTTTTTTCTTTTTGTATTCAGTGGATTTTAACGTAAGTATCTACCGAGACTGACGATTTAATTTAAGAAAAGTTTTTTACATTCTCAAACCAACAATTTTATAAATATAAAAAAAAACAGGTTTCCGAAAAAATGTAACCACCCAGGCTTTTACGTAGCGACTAATCGCAATCTTTCTTGAAATTGATTTGTCAACTCAAAATAAGATAGCAAGAAGTGTATCAAACGAGGATGTGGCTTTAACTCCACCCTAATGGTGCCCAAACATGCCAGAACAAATTTAGAGCTCTCTCCGGTCTATTAATAGAGGACTCATTCAAATAGCACGACGTTTCTATCATTTTTCCCCTCTAAACTTTTCCTTCTGAACCGCTAATACGCCGAGAACGCTCATTTCCCTAACGACAAAGAAGAAAATTATTCCCCGATGTTGTCATTCCGGAGGAGCTTCTTTTTCCTTTCGCATCTTCTCGCAATTCTCTCCACGACACGTGCAACGATTTTGCTCGTGGCAAAACCAGTATTTTTCACAGTGGCGCATCGGGAAAACCCTCGAGTGCACGAAGCAATTTGCATCGAGCGTCGAGCGAGCTCTGTCCGAAAATAAGCACGTGCGCAGGTGTTGTTCGCGTACGAGGAACAAAAGCGCAGCGATCGAGTCGTTACTCGGCGCATCGCCGATATACACCGACGACACAGAAGCAACAACAACAACAACAACAAAATAGATCCATTCTATCAGGGTAGTAGAGCAAAAGAACGAGGCGAAAACTCACTGGAAGGTGTATTGGAAGCCATGGCGTCGTCGGGGGGCCGGCGTGTAGCGGCGAAAGTGGGGTCGGGGCCAAGGGTACGAGGGCTGCTGCTGTGTGTGTGCGTGTGCTGGCGATCGATCGATGCCGGGGGTGCGCCGGAATATCACGGCCGCGCGATGCAGCAGCCCAGCAGCCAGCAGAAGTCGCGCGAGCGGCGCAGATCGAGCAGAGCCAGCTGCGCGCTATATATAATCGCACTGTCGGCGCGCGCGCGCCTTTCAAACCACACTGCGCGCCGCTTTGTCGTCGCGCCCGCGATCAACTTGCGTCGACGAGAGGCGTAGTGTGTGTACGCGCGCGACTCGCGGCCCGAGGGTAGGAGGTATATACGCGCGCGTATCTTATATAGCCGACACACACGCGCTCGAGCTCGCCGCGGGACGGCCGATCCGACAGCTGCGAGAGCAAGTATACGTATAATATCGTCCTAGCGTCCCGAGACACAGCCTGCGGACACGCGCCGCGCGCCGCGAGAGAGAAATTCGGTGGTGGGGGCTCGGGCGGCCTTCCTTTTTACTATTGACCCTGACCACGTGCGGCTGGATGTGCTTTCGGGGCTGCCCCCTCACGTGCGCGCGCCCACGTGCGCCGCGGTATATATGTATATACATGTATTCGCTCGCGCGCACCTTTTGATTTGTGTGCGTGTGTATACGACGATGTGTATGTATATCGTAATCACAGCGCGCGACTCCTGATGTATAAGCTCCGACAGCTTTGTCGCACAATGTGAATAACACCGCGTGGCAGGCAAGCGGGACGCGTGATGAGTCTATTGATTTTTAGGAACAGTAGCGCGTTTAGATGCCTGCTCTCGGACATTCCAGATCATTCCAGCCGCGGGCAACTCGTTGTCAAACGCTTGCGGGACTCGACTCATTCAATTTTCTAACGGATTTTCAAATTTCTAATTGTACTTTCTCGCACTTGCGGCCGAGACCTAAAGCTAAAATAGAAGACGTCTCGAAGCGTATCGATGCTTCGATTTTCATCTCTCACCAATATTTGCCAATTGTCTCGCTGATGATACCAGGCGTATACGCCCGTATTGTCTGTGTGTCGTTGGAACGATAATTGCGTAGGACGAGGAAGTGGGTTCGTCGCACTCTTGGCGTTTGCTTTGATGATTGAAAAAGGATGCGAGCGTGGGAAGCGTAAATATATATAGAGGACGAAGATTTGTGCCTCTCGCAAATACAATCGGGCGACGGCTTGCCTTACGCGCGTGGCTCATTGAGGTGGCCAGATTGACCGGCGACGAAAACTCGTCGTTGAAAGGCGGGTGCGAGCTCTGGAATGCGCGTGACATTATAGTCGATGTACCTCAATAGAGGACCGCTTCTAACTTGTTCGCACGTGAGGTGAGGGCGTATGAATATGATGTTGAACACCAGTTCAATCCGCAGATAAAGCCCGGCTAGGTCTGCGCGCATTTATGTAGGCCACATTTGCGTTTGACGGAACAAGCAAATTATTTATCGTTAGCCGCGTATGTTAATCCACCGATTACTCTCCCGTTCCGTGCGTGAAACGCGATTTCACACACTAGTGCGTGAAATCGCATCGGTTTCCGTGCGTGAAATATTTCACACACTAGTGCGTGAAGTCGCATCTCACGCACGGAAATCGATGCGTGAAATATTTATATAAATGGTCGAGTGGAGTATTATGGCTCAAGTTTTGTTCGCAGTGAACGAATGCTCCGATGAAAACTCGTTGATTCTACTACACCTGTCGCACAGTTGTTCCGTTGAAAGAAACTATGCGGTGGTTGGGTGTAGGCTGATGGTTGGAGATAAGGATATCAGGCCTTTGTTTGATATCGCGTTACTGTACATGACTTCACTATCGCACGTTTCGGCAATCGAGTACTTCCTATGGCACGAACAACACATTTGACTTTTAAATAATTCTTTTATATGCCTCGTCCAAATATTTTCTTTCGGGCTCAGTTTCTTTTTTACGTGTTTATATACGCAGATTATTCATTAGTTTGCGCTTTGAGGAAGCTTTCGGATACCAATCGAGCCATAATTGCCCTCATTTCATACCCCACTGAACGTAAGGTTTTTTTTTCAAAGTTCTACATTTTTTGTATAATGTATAATTTTAATGATAAAAATGTACCTACTTCAAATACATCCGATGGAAGATGAAAATTTTGAATGTTCGTTTTGGTCGTTAGATTTTTTTCTAAATTTA
>CM037084.1:52801694-52835896 GCA_020882725.1 Aphelinus certus
AACCGATGCGTAAAATTGCATTTCACGCACTCAAATCTCGATGAGTGAAATTCGCGTTTGGATCACTTATAACATAAAATATCGTATGCAACTCGTGAAATGCGATTCCACGCATTCGTGTGACCGCCTAACACTCATTCGCCGGCTTCGCCGGCGACTCGTGCAGGCTTGTCACACTGGTGCGTGAAATCGCATTTCACGCACTAGTTGCATAATATACTATATCGTTAGCCGCGTATGTAACCGATGCGTAAAATTGCATTTCACGCACTCAAATCTCGATGAGTGAAATTCGCGTTTGGATCACTTATAACATAAAATATCGTATGCAACTCGTGAAATGCGATTCCACGCATTCGTGTGACCGCCTAACACTCATTCGCCGGCTTCGCCGGCGACTCGTGCAGGCTTGTCACACTGGTGCGTGAAATCGCATTTCACGCACTAGTTGCATAATATACTATATCGTTAGCCGCGTATGTTAATCCACCGATTACTCTCCCGTTTGAATATACCTATGGATATATAAATGGTCGAGAGGAGTATTATGGCTCAAGTTTTGTTCGCAGTGAACGAATGCTCCGATGAAAACTCCTTGATTCTACTACACCTGTCGCACAGTTGTTCCGTTGAAAGAAACTATGCGGTGGTTGGGTGTAGGCTGATGGTTGGAGATAAGGATATCAGGCCTTTGTTTGATATCGCGTTACTGTACATGACTTCACTATCGCACGTTTCGGCAATCGAGTACTTCCTATGGCACGAACGACACATTTGACTTTTAAATAATTCTTTTATATGCCTCGTTCAAATATTTTCTTTCGGGCTCAGTTTCTTTTTTACGTGTTTATATACGCAGATTATTCATTAGTTTGCGCTTTGGGGAAGCTTTCGGATACCAATCGAGCCATAATTGCCCTCATTTCATACCCCACTGAACGTAAGGTTTTTTTTTCAAAGTTCTACATTTTTTGTATAATGTATAATTTTAATGATAAAAATGTACCTAGCTACCTCAAATACATCCGATGGAAGATGAAAATTTTGAATGTTCGTTTTGGTCGTTAGATTTTTTTCTAAATTTATAGTACCTTCAATTTTAACAGTTGGGCTTTACCAAGAAAATGCTTTCCAAGGCATGCAGGTATCTCCAACATGCTTATCAGTGTTGGTGTTTGATGACGAGAATCCTATTTAGTGCCTTTTGGTCGTCGTATATACACATATTTTTCCATCATTTCCAAATGAATGAATTTTATTTTCGCCCGAAAACAGTACTATTTTCCAATCTTCGATGGTCTGAGTTTGATGTATTTTTGGAAACTCTGATCTGGCTTTCTCATTTTTTTATTGATCAATGTTTTTTTCACTCCAATACGCCCAATAAGTCCAACGTTAATCTACGAGAAACTGCTCTGCGACTAATATTAGTTCAATTTCCTCCACGTAATTCACGTGTGATTAATTCATGCAACATCTTTTTATATCTTTGACTGTTTTTCTCTTGATTCATTTATCCACACGATTAATCGCTTTTTTTGGTCCCCCCAGAACAAAATTTATCATTTCCATTTTTTGATTATATCATTGGCAATCGTTTTTACTATTGATAACAATTCAGTTCACATAAAATTTTCCCTTTATCTTGAAAATTGATAACCACTTTCCGCATATATATTTAGTGACGCGCGTTTCGGAATATTGATCAATCTACTAATAGTAAGTCGTAGATGGAATGAAATTGCTTATGATTACCTATATTTGCAATCGATAACGTAAATAAATCTGGTCAGATCATAGCTTCTTGGTGGGAGATGGTCCAATACTTATGAATAACCGAAAAATGGTATTTGTGATATTAATAATTGTTAATCATTGTGAAAAACGTTTGAGTTGTACATTCTGTAAGTATAATGAAAGAATTCTTATTTGTTACGATCTTTGAGGGCCAATCCGTGATATGGAGTTCGAATGAAAACACCATATGAATTTATAATTCGCGACGTTTCGTCAGCATGGTTGAAACGCCAGCACGGTGAAAACAAACATGGGTCACTGTCTACGATTGAAAGATAACCAGACTCACATAAGAGGGAGTTTTACAAATTATTAACATCTAATTATGGATACAAAACAACGAAAATGCTCAAACTTTTTTTAAATTGCCTGTTGAGGCCAGCGAACCATACTGGCAAAATGTAGGAAATTATAAAATACGGTGTTTTTATTTGATCTCCATATAACGAATTATCCTTCCAAGATCGTATTCTATTCTCCAAAAAATGGTTTATGAGGTTTTTAGGGAGATAAACATTGGATTTTGCTGAAATTTGGATGGTCCTCTTAGTCTAGGGATGTTATAGAAATGGAATTTAAATTAATTTTTCCCTACCTTAGCAACGGTTATTTGGGAGGTAAACAACGTTAAGCATAGAGCAAACATTAAGATTCGTCATCGAGAGCACGTGAAATAGTCCTCAGACTGATTTTTACCCTTCCGCAGCGGCGGTTGGTAGGGATGTAAATTACAAAGATACTATGTCGTGTGACCGCAGAATATTAGTAACAAATGAATATAAATCGCCTCATTAGTATAATAATAATGTAATCTATGTCACTTTGAAAGAGTAAAATAAAACGAAGACGTCCAACGTTATTGCATAAAATGTTATATGACACTCCATTATTGTGTATTTATTCGTTTCAGTGAGAGAAAAGTTTTAACTCAATATTCAAATGAGTTTTTTTTTCAAAATATTACATTTGAATAAAATAAGTAATTATTGTTTGTCCATTCAACCTGCATGTGAAAGTTTGCCATAAATTTTGGGTGCGAGACTTCACGAGTAGGAATAATTAGGTATGTGGAGAATAATGGATATGTACAACAATAATATATGCTGGATATGCGTATCATTCATTTGGTAGAGAATACAGTATATGTTTTTCGTATTTTTCTCGGTGATTATGAAAATAACCCCTAAAAACTTTTTGTATAGTCTTCATTCACAAATTATATGCTTCCATGCGATAACTATTCTGAAAAATGTAAACACGAATTAAATAAATTGATCGAGAGAAAATTGAAAAATTAAGACTTCAAAAACTTACACTGAATACTTACACGCAGAATGAATTCATATCTTACGAGTAGTAATATACAACATGTAAACTGCTGAGGTAAATAACCATTCGCCTCGTCATTTCTTCACTTCCAAAGTTCATGGAGATTCAAAAATGCCAGTTTGAATATTTAAATACGACGTAATAAGCCCAAATAGAACTTCCGGTAATATGTTTTCTGGGAGTATTTATTCTTTCATATATCCCGTCACCGTCAGCTCGTTTAGAAATTACGTGAAATAATCCAACGTCACAATGAGCACGTAGCATTCCATATTTACAGGTGGAAAATTGCGCCCGACCACAGTCATACACAGTGGCCCCGAGTCGCGGGACAATTAAAACTTTTGCCTGAACGGTTGCTGCCTGCCGTGACGGATCTAATTTCCGGAAAACGCGACGAGCGGACTAATTGCGTTATTTCGAAATTCGTCGAGCTTGGTGGGGCGAGAAAAAAATACGAGGATACGTGTAAAAATGAGAAGCCTGTTCTGCTGTCAGTTTGAGCCGCTTTATATGAAAGTCAGATTTTTTGTTTTTTATCATTCATTTTTCCCAGTACACTGCACGTTTTCCCGGTTGTTTCATTTTTCCTCTCTTTCACGAGCTGTTTTTGCATTTTTTTACAATGGTCTCGATTTCGCGTATGTATACCACAGGCTCGAGGACGCACGTAAGCAACACCGATCCTCTAGTACCCTGGAGGACGTGCGAACACGAACTGTACAACACTAGAGAGTTTAGGTGGAAAAAAATGATTGTACGTAGTCGGGCTGTTTTTATGCTTACTGGGAATAATATTGGAAACCACACAGTGCAGTGGTGCCGATTGCAAGTATTGCGAAAACCATCTTTTTTCGATTCAAGTCATTTGAATGTGAAAATGAGATGAATACTGAGAGTTATTTCGAGAAGATTCATAGGAAAAAAAATAACACGGTAATCGAGAAGTAATACTGTATTATTTAAAACTCGTGACGAAACATCAAACTTTTTACAGTGTGATGGCGTGTGAGTTATGACAACGACCTTTACATAATCGGTAGAGCATATTTTTGACAATGTATTCAGGTCATCCAATTTTTTGCATGTACAATTTTGCTTGACAAGGTGAGTCAATTATGGATTACATATTTCCAAGTCGACAAAACTCGATATTTACTAAAAAGTTATAAAATAAACTCAGGAGATTTTCTAAAATATACTAACACTAGGAACTATTACTTAAACTCTAATGAGTAATGATTATGCTCAAAGTATAAGCTCCACGAAACGAGAATCTTACATGAAAACATGTGCAGTCATAGGTCATACATTAAAAGTATATTTAAATATTGATAATACGTTACTATGAATATGAACCACCCCCCAAATGAGAATCTCTCTTTGCACTATTTCACGATTTGAGAATATTATCTAATACTTTTTCTACCTCTTTGCTCGAGAATGATGTCTATAGGCGTAATATCTTGATGAATTTCCAAAAAGGTGAGCATTTATATTCAAAATTCAAGAGCATGCCGAAACCTCTTTGAAAGTACAATTAAAATAAAGCTATAATTTTCTTTTATCTCTGGTTACATTCACGGTTTGTTCTGTTCAAGTGATTACTGATACAGATTGTAACAAGTATACTCGTACGAATGTTTTGAAAAATGAGAGATGAATAAATAATGATTACATAGATGACTTACAGTCAAGCGTATTTTATATGGTAATGATAATCACACCGTTTTGAGGTGTTCCACTTTTTTAAAAAAAACCAATAATGGTTGATAATTTATGAGAATTAATACAATTTTCTCGTATTTGGATAATTCTACTTCATTCTTAAATCACAGATGCATATCATTTTTACATATTTGGAAAATTTTTTGTGAAAATTTGTTTCTGATGAAAAATTTTCCAATAGAACGATGAATCATGATGTAACGTTCGAGTTAGGAGAGGACTGTTGCCAGCTGGATAAGAAATATAAATTTTCTCCTTTGATTACCACTAAAAATAGTTCAGGCCTTCATTTCGCTTGTCGAGACCTATATTTCACAACCCTTGGAGAACGAATTTTTATTCTTTTGTTCGGGCATATTTCAGACAGAAGAGACAAAAAAAAGGAGTCAATTCTTCTCAGTGCCGAATGACGTTTCCAGATTCCTGCGAAGCTTTCCTTTCAACAATTTTTTCTCCGCTGAACTCGATATTTTACAGGTCCGCTATAGTCGAGCGGTCAGACTGGATTTCCCTACAAGAATTTTTCGGCTGTCAACCACAGGAACGATGAAACGTTTCCCCCTTCGTACCTGTTGAAACATAAAATACATGTTATTTTAGTTTCACTAAAAATATTTGTTAATATCACGAAACATGATTTTTCCCGACACGAGCTTAGAATCGGTCTATTTCCATGCTTGTAAAGTGTACAGGAAGTCACTCATTTACCGTGTATTTCAAATGTGGTGGGAAACGATCTCCATGAATATAATTTTGTATTTAGAAAACTCAAGTGGCGCACACGATTCAAGATGCGCCAGTCCCTATCCACCTTACGTGCGGGTAATAAGAGACGATCTATGCAATATTCGAGAAGAATACGGAAAGCAACAAGGGTGACAGTTTATTCGTAGCTCAGGGAATGATTCGGTACTCGTCTTTGTCTCGGTACGCTCTCGACTGCGACTCAAGTCAAATCAAATGTGTGTATATTGTCGATCTTTGAGGGCCAATCCAGAGTGAAGTGGAAAAAGGAAAATTCACTCTGGATTGGCCCTCAAAGATCGACAATTTACACACATTTGGAATTATGGAGGATGCACAATATAATATCAAGCCAAATCACTTTACCTTCGCTGGAAATAGCCATATTTCAACCCCTCGCTACACGATATACTATTATTGTACGACATTGAATTTCCGTACTGTTACTGACTGACAGATAATATTAGTTCTAAATACGGTATCACGAATATCTATTTGAGTAATAAAATCGATTGATATATCTAAGACCAAGTTATAAGACCGAGAAAGAGTAATAATGTTTGGAGTGGACAAACGCACTCTTAATCAAATCGGAACACTGCACGAGTGTGCGATCATGATTCTAGGCTGAAGCGCGGGTAGAGTTGCCGACGGTCGATTGTTCAATATAATAACGTACGAAGCTGAGAGTGCGGCTAGACGCCGTTGTCCGGGTGGACGGCGCCCTCCTCCTTGGGCTTGAGCGCGAACGTCGTCTTGTAGATGAGGCTGGCGACGATGGCGCCGGCGAACGGGCCGAACCAGAACACCCAGTGCTGGGTAAAGTTCATGTTGATGAGGGCCGGGCCGAAGCTGCGGGCCGGGTTCATGCTGCAGCCGGTGTAGGGCACGAAGCCGAGGCACAGAGCCGCGACGGCCATCCCGAACTTGATCGCGGTCGAGTCGGTGTGGCGGGCGTTGCGCGAGTCGGCGACCGAGCACGACATGAACACCAGCACCCCCGTGGCCAGCATCTCGGCGAGGAAGCCCTGCATCACGGAGATACGGTCCGACACTAGGGTCACGCAGAAGCTCTGCGCCGTGTCCGGGCTCGAGCCGTACAGCAGCCCTTGCGGCGTCATCATCTGCCGAGGCACAAACGGCAATTGGTTATATTATTGCGATTTCATGCCTAAAGTGTGTATCCGCGAGATCTAGCTACTCAGGTTGCCGCACCGATAGAAAGAATCGGAGATGGCTACTATATTTTCACTATTTTTTTCAGTTCAATAAAGTGATGGCCACGCGATATTAGTAAACTTCTCTATCCAAAACATAGTGATCATTAATGGGAAAAATAACATGAATTATCATATTTATACAATTCATTCTACGAGAGTGAAGTATTATAAAATAGTATAAGATGTGGTAGACTTTACAATAATTTACGTAACATAACTGTTTTATCAAATTCTACTATGCGATAATTGTAACAAAAAATGAAACAGATACGTCCAATGAAGGAGAGTAAGATTTGCTCGAGTAGTAAAAGACGAGTGTGGCGAGACGGCACTGATTTGGAAATGTTTCGTCCTTGTGTTTCATTACAATTGAAACGGCTCTAGTGAGATATATTATGAATAATTTTGATCGTTTGTATGAAATTGTGTACAGGGCCGAATCGAAATATTAAAGTTTCAATGTAACCCTCAATGTTTTTTCCTAATAATTAGAAGATAAGTGTTTCTATTTGAGTTTCGATGGTAGCGAGCATTGTGTATATATGGATAATGCAGTCGTGCATGACAAATTACCTTCAACAGGCCGTATCCCAGTACACCTCCAGCTGTCTGGCCGATTAAATAAACTAGGCCAGATAGTAAGGATTTGTGTCCACAAACTACTGCTCCGACGGTGACCGCAGGATTTATATGGGCGCCGCTAATGTGAGCTACACTCTGAAACGTTGAATTGCAGGTCGTATTATTTGCGAAGCCCTTTGTTTAAACATATAACAGTATTGGTTCACCAGCTCAGCTGAAGGAACAAATTCGAATGATGAATACTACGCAAATACATGAATTCAACCTAGATTTATTGTACCAGTCCAATGATACGTTAAAGTCTACTCAAGTATGCATTCAAAAACGGTCTTTTGTTCGTTGAATTCGCCGAGTATATTCGATGAGCATGCAATGCAGCTCAAACTAAAACTTGACTCACTGTTATAGCGATAATGACAGCGAAACCGAAATTCAGGCAGATTTGAAGATGTGACGGGATGTTGCCCAAGCTGCCTACGCAGCCCAAACATCCCAAAAACACGAGTATCGCCGTGCCGATCATTTCGGCCAAGCCTTTTTTGAGCGACTCCACGGCCGAACCGTCGTCCTTGCACCCTGGAACAATGAAAATGTGAATTTTATTTAATTTATTCAATGTACAGATGAATCTATTCCATCTGAGATATCTTCTCATTATTATCTAGCATATACGATAAAACCGTCGGCTGGAATTTTCTCTTCCGGGATCTCAATAGTATCCACGGAGGATATCCCTTACAACGACGCGCACGATACCGTACATGAATATCGTACAATAGCAAATTTTTCTCGCCGAATTGAATAAAAACAACATCACTCCATATCCCCGAAGGCATTGAGGTTTAATCAGCGTACATCAAAGGGACTTTTGCCTATCCGCCCAATCGACGAATCGAAAAATATGTAAAAAGCCAGGGGCGCAAAAGTAATTAATCACGAGGGGCGTCCCATTAATTAGCCGCACAAAAGGAAACGGCGAAACAACGGGGCTCGAGTTGTGTGCTGTACCGCTGAAGAGCGAGAGAAAGAGAGAGCGAGACTAGTGCCCCGAAGTTTTGGAAATCGGATGGGATTTGTCAGGAGGCGCGAGTCGGAAGCCGCGGAGGGCGATAAATTGCAGATGCGCGCGCGCGACTGGCGCCTCAACAAGTGGAGGGATGATTGCGGCGAGAGGCGGGAGGAAGCGGCCGGAAGAAGCGCAATTCATGAATCGAAACGAAAAGATGCATATATATACCGCGGAGCGCACGAGCTGCAGAATTAAATTAGCATCCGCTGAATGCCCCTGATGCGCGCGCGCACACAATATCACTCATTATCCAGCTGCGCGAGGGTGGAAAATGCGCAAGTGGGCTGGAGCGCTACGGTCGTAACGCGGTAGCCTGTGCAGGTGTATGCGTTTGCTTCTCGAAAAAACATTTGCTACCTATGGATCGCAGAAGCTGTATGATCATTCGCCGATGAACAATTAACGGTAAATAAATAGTATATTGAAATATTAAAAAATGCACAACTGATAAAAAATACTCGATATTTCCTAAAAAAAATAGTCAAAAATTTTAGTAAATTAGTGAAAGTTTACTATTTTTTAGTGAAATTCTAATCTTTCTTGGAAAATATGTACTATTTTTATCAGTTGGGCAATTCGTACTATTTAACAGTTGTTTTTTACTACTATAAAGTTAGAGTATATATGCAAAAGTGGAACCGACGACGTTATACACGTAGCTACATAGCTCGCCAAGACATTCCGAGGATAATTTTCCCGAGCTACAGAGCCGCGGGTATCGGGGTAACTCGTCTATAATAAATAAGCTGGAATACAAGCGGCGGGTTCGAACAACTGTATATCGCAGGGAGGTATCCAAGCCGCGCAGCTCGCAACTTTCCAAATCAAACTGCGAGCGTAGCCGGAGCGGCACACGTCCAGCAGCGGCAGCAGCAGCCGGTGACTTTAGTACCGGTTCAGCATATGCCTCGTGTACACGGCAGCTCGTCGTGTTTTCCGAAAGTTCACCGGCAGCTCCATCTCTCTCTCTCCCTCTCTAGAGCCGATTGCTCCGGTTGGCTCGACCGCCGAATTCGATTATCGGAGCGCGCGCGCGCAAGGGTCAAGCCGAATTTGCATCATGCAGATATCGCGCGCCGGGGGTCGATGCTCCCCTCGATGTGGGGCAATCAACGCGTGAAAAATATACCCGTGTGTTTGCGCGCTGTACTCCCTAGTGCCACTTGTTCCTTTTTTTCTTGTTTTCTTTCGCGCGCGCGCTCTGTTCGAGTTGTGTACCGCGCGTGTGGAGAGCTTGGCTCCCGGACAACTTTTGAGATTGGGCGATTCCCCGTGATTCCCCCGGCCACTGCATACCACGGGAGCGGGAAAAATATTGGATATTTGGAAATTATCGATTTGACTTTGTCTCTGTCGTTGCGCATCATCGCTGGATAAGAAGTTTCGATACTGCAGTGACTGCGAGATAAGGGGATGGCGATTGAAAATTTCGAAAAAAAGAAAATATCGGTTCCCATGTATGCGCGCTGCTGACGCACTCGCAGTGGGTTTTGACTTTCAATTTGATATGTATGTGCGTTCCGAACAGAACTGACTGATAATGCAATGAATTGAAAGTTATTGAATTGACATGGAATATTTTTTTTCGTTCATCGTTTTGAAGTGAGCTGTCGCTAGCAGCCTCCGCGGAGGATTTGAATACACTTTCTATATAATATCGCGATAACAATACCAACAGTCGTTGGGCAATTACTATTGAGCTGGAGAACGAAAATATTCGATAATTCAATTGCTGATATGCAACCACCTCAATGAGATGGCGAATCAAAATTTGTTGATACTGCAACTGTGGACGCTCGCAAAATATTTTTAGAACTGAACTCTCGTCAAAATCATGATTAGTGCGATTGGTTGTAGTTTCGTTCACTACAGCACTACAGCAAAACTCACCATAGCAGAATACTTTTCCATAGATACAACATTGCCTTTCCCTCCGACACAATATACACGAATACGAATAATCAAATTGAAATGATGTGCTTCGGACACTGAAAAATAACGCAAAAAATCGAGCGACGCTAATAATCCGAGCAGGGCAGCCGTAAAAAATTCAATCAGAACGTCGCGTATATATAGCCTCTATCAATTTCCGTGTACGGTCAGTCCGATTTTTCCAGAGCCACGCCGAACTGGATTAACGCGTAAAGTATACGCGTATTACATTGCAAAAAGTGGGAGAGGGAGCGACGGGGACGGGGAATGTTGTTTGCGTAATCGAATATAGCAGGGGGCGGAGCGGGGGACGGGGGACGGGGGGAGGACGCGGCCGAAATGACGGGTGCCATTTGCATTTGGATTAGCCTTGACTTCAAACGAAATTTATGCGCGCCCCGAGAAAGCCGAGCTCGCGCGCGCTCGCACCTACGTATATATACCTGGGCGCGCTCTCTCTGTTTTCCGCCGACGCGGAGGGGGCGGAAATTGAAGCGCGCGCGCTCGAGCCCGCGAGGGGGCTTTGACGCCCTGCGCGAGCACGCAATTATTCCGCGCTCGCGCGGGCACCTCGGAAAATACGCCCTACCCCTCTCTCTCCCTACGGATCATTGGCGCGCGTGTACCGAAAATTTTGTCGGGTTTTTATACAGCACTGTACAAAAAAGCGACAAAATTTTCTGGCGCCGGATGATGTTTACCGATGTAGTCGATGGATGTTTAAGCCGGAGAGGAGGAGAGGAGACACGCGTCGCCGGGGTTCATTACCTCGAGGAAGAAACAAAATTTACCTTCGAAATGAAACGGGATGGACGAGAAATATCATATCGAACAGTGGGACATTTTTTCGCTGTAACATTCGAGAGATGCATAATCAGGAAGAGCATATGTCCGCTAACGATAATTTCCAACGGGAATGATTTGTAATTTATATCTTGGACTTCCCATAGCATGGCTATTGCGTTACAACTCTATCATTTTCTGAACACGTATCTGTATTTTATTGATGAAGCATCTCAGTTTTCGATCGACCCGCATACATATGAATCTTCGTACCACGGCAAAAATATATCCCCCTCGCTGTTTTCCCCTCCGAGCTCCAACGATAATCCACCCTCGCCGAGTGAACTAAGTGGAGTCGCCAATTCTGGGAATTCCGTAAATTTGAGAAGGCTCAAGGCCGGAATTACGCGAGAGAGGCGAAAGAGTCGACGAAACGCCAAGTAAACGTTTCCGCTCGGGGCGCGTAAAGCGAGCTCTCGGCTTCTCTAATTCGGGGTGATTTTCCCGTGGCGAGCGTCACCCCGGAAATATATCCCGCCGTAATCTCGGCGACTTGAATTCCAAATTTCAGCTTGGTCACGCTGTCCTAAATTCTCAGAATTTTCAGCTCTCGGGAGGACACGTACCTTCTCTACCTACCCCCGAGCCCGCTGCGACCCCCCTTCCCCCCCTGTCCCCGCGACTTTCGCGCGCGGAATTTCCGCGCGATTCGTTTTGGACAATTCGCGTCATTATACGCGCCGGCGCGCCACGGGGATAGGGCGCTCTCGAGACGCGATTTTCACGGTCGGAAATTTGCGATTTGGAATTCGTCCAATTCGAAGGTGGGTTCAAGGAGAGGAAGAATCCCCGAAAAAAAAAATTATATATTTTTCCCGAGCGCGAATTCCCCGGAATGTCTCGAACCATTACTCCTCTCGCGGAATAACTTTCGAGCGTTGCCGGGCGGTTGGCCCCCACTTTGCGAGTTTACCCCATCCCCACTCGCTAATTCAAAAGATATATCGGCGAGCGTTAGCGCGCGGAATCGCTCCCTCGGGACGATGAATTTCCAAGATATAGCCGCCCTGCCCTAATCACGCGGTCTGCTTATTAATGTTCGATCGCGTGTCGACATCGACGAGTGTCGCGCCCGAAATACTCCTAGACGTGTATTTACATACGCGGAGCGCGAGGTAAAGTCGCCTCCCGAATGTGTATAACAAGGGCGTAAACAGCCGAAAGGACCCGCGCTCCGTTTAGCCGGGGCCGCGTACGACTCGCGTCGTTTCCTCCAGCTCAGCTCTCATTAAAGCTCGTACACACGAGCGCGAAAAGACAGTTTTGGCGCTGCCAGCGGACCATGAATCGGCCGCAATAAAAAGCCTCGCTTTGGGGAGGAAGAGGACGAGCAGTGGGTTTTGAGAGTTTTCGCTGCCTGCGGATGAAATATGCAGGCTTAATGGGGGGAAGGAGCCTGGCAAAGATACACTCTCTTCTCCCCCCGTCGCCCGGACGATTTTTCATGCTCGCGTCTTTCTTCGCCGCGCCGCCACGCGCAGATCGAGTCTATAACCGTCCGCGATTTAATTCACGGCCGAGGCATTCCCTCTCGCGCGTCTGTATGCTATATGGGACGAAGAATCTTCATGGAAGATCGAATAGTTCCAGTGTTTTTGTTGTATCGAGCAGGACTCGGTTTTTTTGAGCTCTCCGAATTTTTTCGGTTCAGATGTGTATGTACGTCGCCTGGGAAGTTGGAATCAATCGGATGAAGTGACTTTTCAATGCCCGATGCTTTTGCGCTCTTCCTTTCTACTCGTCCAACTAACTCGGGTGAGAATTTTTCATCGGTCAACTATTCTGAACATTGAGCATCTCCGAGGAAGCTGTCGAGGTCGGCTTCCGCCAGTCTATACTCTCTAAATTCCTTACATTGAAAATCGAACTGTGAGCTTCAGTGAAACGTTTTTCACAGTACCCACAGTAGATTGTTGACGGTACTACAGTTAATTTTTAACTATAAATATAAAACCGATTTTCACTGTAACTTACTGTAATGTAGTGAGCGACATTTTATTGAATCTTACAGTGAAATTAAACTGTGAGAAATTTATTGAGTAAAACTCTCCGATCCATATTCGTGCTCGTATCTCTTACTTGTGTGAATTAACAGACGACCAGTCATTTTTAGGTGACCATGTTCGCGGCGGTTCAAAATTTAATTCAACCGTCCCGAGGGGACCAAATCGTAGTCGATTAAAATTTGACACATCCCATTTACCCGGGCCGTGAATGATTGAAGCATGTGTACCATACGAGGCTCGCGCTATAATTTGATTCGACCTCAATATTTCAAGCCCGAAACTGGAAACACACACACGAGCACGACGTACAACGGTATCGTTTCACTCATTTTTCTTCGCGAGGTTGGAGTAGCAGGTCTCGTCGGCGGCTTGTTTGAGAAGCCTATGAATTCGTGGTTCGCTTAGTATTACTGAAATATAACGGACAATCGATCGAGTTACACGGGAAAAACGATTAGTTCAACGATGTACGATTATTGATTTTTCGTCGTATTTGAATGGAGGCACTGATAAAAATAGAAATTACGAATTTATGTTTTTATCAAAAAATGTGCGCAATTCAAAATCAGAGAGGGAATAAAGTGGAGAATCGATCGTAACCCAAATCTTTTCGAGTGGATTTCGCACATCAACAAATAATAGCTCGAGAGCCGAGCTGTTCGTGAAACGAATGAAACGAAGCGTCGTCGAGTTACGCCGGGGGTCGGTTTAAAAATTTCCGTATCGATTGTCACGCGTCCATCGAGTTATCATCATCCCTTCACGCCAGGCAAAATAATTGGATTTGTTGGTTTAACGGCTAGTGTCGAATGCACCATTGGTGCAACTGTAAAAAAATCATCGAAGTATATGCACACGATCAACGAGTTTTGGAAAATTGAGGGAGAAAATGAATGCATTTGTTGTTTAACGATTGTAATGTTGCCGGCCGTACAACCGCTGACTCCATTCGTTTCGTTTTCGTAAAAATGAACAATTTAATTAACTCAAATTACGTTATACTCAACGAATATAAGGTATGAAATGAAATTAATCATACGTGACAAGCTTGATTTCGTTTCTGTGCTCACTCGACGAAACCAAGCGAGCTTCTTCCGAGCCATTTGCGTACTAGCTCGCAAAAGAGTGTCTGGACTGATCAATCGACTCACACTCATCGTGCATCTAAGAGTAGTATCTTTCGCATGAAACTGAACATTGTACAAGCGTAATTAAATCATCATTAAAAATTCTCATTAATCGCCAGGTGAGCGCGTCCTGATTATCATTACAAATGATCATCTCCCCAATCTCTCGTGTAGCATGCTCATAATTACGCTGCACCGAGTATCACGTTTAATTTTGAATACACGCCGCCGGTGCTGCTCTGTATCGCGGCAAAGACTAGCTAATTGTACCCTGCTGATGATCACGAGCGCTTGTACCATACTATACATGTAAGTTATAATGTCACTACACGATAAAACGAGACAAGGAATTCGTAGGGCTGATTCTCGCAATCAAGATTTGATGCTTCGTCGGGGGCTAAATGAAGTGAAATTAAATTCACGTCAGATTTCACAAAGTTACGAGCTTCTCCTCTTCGAGGCGTGATTTTGAGCGACGTTGAATTAACGAGAATTAATTTGTATACGGCACAGGAAAATTTCCTCGTTGAAAGTATCAAATTCGAAGTGGATAATATTTCTACAAGTGTGTTTTTTTAACACAAATTGAAATTACCACGGACCATCGGTAGCGCGAGTGGTGTGTAATTTCAGTTTTGAATTCTTCAATTAACTCGTTTAAAAGCCATCAAATATACTTTCATGGCGTAGAAAGTACGTTGAGAATTATGGTGCGGGTACGCCGCCAATTAAATACGAAGATTATCCGTCGCAGTAAATTGGAGTTACGGAGATCTTGGGGGATTATACGAGAAACGATTTTCGCGGAATAAAATATGAAACTAGAAAAGCGTGACTTTATTCTCTCCTCATTTGAGTGTTTGGGTGTGCGTTGAGCTTTATCCTCCAGCGCAAAACTCTCGCAGCTTCCCTTTCCATAAAGTAAACGAAATTGAAGTTTGTTACGCGGCCCGGTTCTCAACTCGATCAGCACAGCATTTTCCCGGCAGCCACAATCTGCGTGTGTATGTGTGAAAAAGTCACGAACAATCGCTATCCAGTGAAATCTCGGAGCACTCGGGTAGAGGCAAAGTGATTTCCGATACAAGCACTTAAGCGACAAGAGCACGAGGCTGCAGCTTGCGGATGCGCGCGCGCGAGGTGCTATAATGCGTGTCATTTGCGCGGGGGCTGGGCAATCCGGGGCGATGTCTTGCCTCCCTCTCTCTCTGGCCGCTAATTAAAAGTAAAGCGCGGGTAGCGGGTGCGCAGGAGCGCGCGATAGATTAAGTCCGCCGGTAATTACCGCGGCAAGAGCAGCGGCAACGTCTAATTACGCGCTGGAAAGTACACGCGAAGACGTTATTATCGCGCGCAAGCGCAAGCGCCTAGGCGTCGGATCGACAGGAGAAAGGTGCGCGTGCGTCTATAATTAATTCACCCTCGCCGCGGCCCTTTTTCCGGCAACCGCGGCTCTTGTCTCCTATACCCTCGACAAGCCCAAAATCTCGAGCTCGCGAACGAGCCGAGTGGCGGGAGATATCAGCCTGGGAAACTCGTGCGGTTGGTGTTCCGACGGAGACGCTTGGATCACTGGTTCAAAGGGCCGCGAGGGCAGATTTTGACGGATCGGAGGATGGGAATTTTAAATAATCATCGAGAGTCGAGTGGAGCGACATCTGACGAGCGAGACGTACGCCCATCGATCGACTTAACGAATATAAATTGTACAGATGGCGAGAGGCAGTTATTCGTTGTACCGACTACGGCAACAGCAGAAATTCACCAAGTTCTGTCGCGAAGAGTGTTTTCAAGATACAATTTCATAAAAGAGACTTCCAAATTTTCTCGACCCCGATGAGAGATACTCGATAATTTGCAAATTTGATGAAAAATCAAATTATGGATCATTATTAGTTTTGCATTACTAATGAATTTTGTTACCACAAAGAAAATTAAAAAAAAAACAATATAGGGTGCACAATCTGAGACGATTCAATTTTTCTTTGCTTAACATTGAAGTACGTAAAATTATATTGTGAACTGGTATTTATGAGATATTGTACTTTTTCTCGTATAGTCTCTTTGCAATGATTTTGAATGTATTCACGACAAATGTAAAATCGTTGAAAAACAACGAACTATTTGAAAAAAAAAACTAGAAATAAATTTTATGTTTATGGCATAGTATACATATTGCTTAAAAAAATCTTCAAAGATTAGAGGTAGTACGTTATGTAAAGAGGTTCTTTACCTGTGAGCACGTATGAATTATTAGCTACTTAGTTTAAAATGTGTAAGGAAAACAGCAAAGTAAAATGTTGAAAGCTGCTGTTGAGGATAAGAGAAAATAATATCATTCCTTTCTGGATGCGTTTGCTAAATTAAATGAAGGATCCAAGAGTAGACAGTGAAGTTATAAAGTATTCATTGAAATTATTTTCTAAAACTTGTAGAAGAACCATTAGATGCTTAACTGCAGTTGGGAGGAAAGATCGCAAACAACCAAATAGTTGAAAACTACTCAAAACGATAAGGGATAATAACATCAAGTGATTCTGAATGAGTTTACTAAATTGAACAAAGAAAAGGAGCACAGATATTCCACAAATTTCAATTCACAAATAAGTGTTTCGAATACTTTTGTGAAATGAAATAATCTTATTCACTGTAATCAATTCACTTACAGTCTGTTTCAGGAATAGGCTTACCATTATTTTTTCAAACTTCGTATCGACAAACATTACTCACGTGTTCAATAGTATAATTTAGTTTTGAAGATTAGTATCGCACAAAAATAAAATTATTCCATAAAATTGCCATCAATTCATCAATAAACTCATCAATTTATATCAATTTTCATTACAGACAAATGGGATAAACATAAAACATCAAACGAATAAGAAAGAATATATCGGAGGGAATATAAATGCATACAGTTTGGTCACGGTTTTCAATTCTCAAAAATTATGATAGTAATTTATTATTCAGTTTTTGTTTCATGAAGACTTTCTTTCCTCCTTAGTCCTAGAAGGATCCGTTTAGCAGGAGAAGAAATGTTATTATAGAGTCAAGCAGATTTTCAATTTTACATTTTTGCGAGGATAAACTGACTGATCGATTTGAATTCACGTCAATTCCACCATTACATGAATCCTCCAAGTAATTTTTTTCATATTATCATTGAAGATATCTACACTTATTCATTATTGAAATCTGTAAAAAGTCTTTCAATGTTTGGTTCTTTTTTAATTCGAATAAGAAATAATCATTTGAATCTGTGATTCAAACTCTGTTTCCATCAGATATAACGAGCTTGATTCGGAACTGATGCTAAGGACTGGACTTCATGGTTACTCGATTATGTATTTTAGGATGACTTGCGCTTTGCATACAAAGTTTACCGAAGTTTTTTCGAGCTATGGAAGGTCAGTTTATGTTCTTCCGGCATTTTCGAGGGCATACTTTAAAAATCTGGTCAGACTCTGGAGTCATCAGCTTTTGTTCGTCAGCGCAGGTGGACACGTGTTAAAAGTGAGCACGTATACGCTCGTCAATTGTAAGCGAGCCTCGTGGTCATATAACAATAAATTGACGACACTTAGGCAGAAATTGGCGTGTTTTCAAGTAAAATAATTTTCAAAGCTTTCATACAACACGAACCACTCTAATTTTTCCTTAAAAAGATTAAGATTGATTCGTGAAAACTGATTTCGAAAGATGACGAGGTTCGTCGTAAGATTCATCAAAATTATACGTAAAAAAAATATACCTCTCACTGACGCATGCCCGTTGTTGCCAATAAGATTGCTATTATAACTATTCTTTCATTAACATTGATCTAAGGAAACGAAAATGTCATTAGTTAGTGATTATCAAGTAATAATTTGCTAGTTGCGCGGATCAGGGCTCTTCACTCGATGAAAAAAGCTTCAAATCCAAAAGAAAGGTACGGTCTAATCCCAAAAATATATGATCTACGATAAAAGTGACTGTGCCAAATTCAAACAAGCCGGGATACGAAATTCGCAAGTTACGGTAAGATCACCGCTTTTATGCATTTTGCAGTTCCTTCAGTTGAAACACAATCAACTTGTCTGGTCTATTTCTTGTGATAGAAAGTTTTTTTTGCTAAACAATACATAAACAACGAAATTCTCTTCTTATCACAGGTAAATCATTCTGTACGTGAATATAGAATGTCAAACGAATATATTCGCCCTACCGGCGTGAGGTGCAACTTCTACAGAATGACCGTAGTGGACCTCAGCCCCATACGATCATCAGGAGAGCCAAAGTTGCCATTGATATAAAAATAACTGTATGATTTTCTACGTCCTAGAATCTTCCATAAATCGTGTCAGGCTCTTATTTATCCTCGTAGGGCATAACTTACATATATATGAATTCTCATTCCTGTAAGGACACCAATCTCTTTTGTTCTTGTCTCGGTGGAATGTTTTACGATTCGTCGCGAGCTGTGCCGTGAAATCATGCAAATTTTATTGAGACATTTTTCTCGAAGGGTAGATATTATCAATCTTTGCGCAATAGAAACCGGAGTAAATTGAGGGGGGAAGGGGCGATGATACAAGGTTGACGAAGAATTGGCCTCAACGATCCTCGACGCGCAACCCGAAGGATGGAGGAATCATAAGGCGCGACTCAATTATCACGGTATTTAGGCGCTCATACATTATTTACGGAGTCGAAAATTTATTACCGAGGCGAGAATTCACTCTCGCGAGTAATTTAAAAAGAAAAGACGCTATGTTGCAATCGAGAAAAAAAAATGAGCGTCATGTTTGGGTTATCATTATCCGGACAGTCGTACAGAGTGCAGAAAGTGGCTAGAGCTGTAGGTTTGGAGGTTTATAACGTTAGGTTGTAGACTCGCTTGATAACCATTAATAACGACAATAAAACGAGATACTTTATTTTCCTGAAAGATGTTGTGAGAAAAAAAGAGCTCGAATAAGGCTGAATGTATCCCATGTGTGACAAGTCAAAATATTATATCTCGGAAGTGACATACATAGAAACTAATTTGGTACGCGTGAATTACCGTGTAACATTTAATGTCTCGTAACAAAGGCAAAGATACGAGATTTTTATGACGCAGACGCACAGTATAGTTATAATTAGGTACCGGGCGATTCGTGTGACAAATGCCGTCCGACTCTACAAATTCATGCAAATGTTCACCCAATTACCACGCCACCTCAATCAGCACGTATTGCAATGGCGAATAATGCTAAGTCGAAACAAGGGTATGTGTGTGTGTGCGTGTGTGTGTGTGTGTATTGGTGCAGGGCTCGAGACTCTCCAAAACGCATCGCAGCTGCGCCTTGGCGAGAGCAACAGCCGGTGCATGCACTCTGTCTACCAGCAAGTGTGACAGTGGGTCAAGTTCGCGGCGCGGTGAATGCCCCGAGGATACATACACGTGCCGCAGACGTCGCGGCCGTTCGCGTGCACGCGCCCATCATGTTCCTATATTGATATTTGCCAAAGCGCGTTGCGATGATCGGGATTACGCGATTATGACGTCGCCGCGACGCGCCTCTGTATACGCGGTGGATCGTCCGATTGTCGCCCGATTGTATATCCCGACGTCACTCGCGGCATAGCCCGTCGTCAGGTTGTTATGGGAAGTTTGGGCAAAAGAAGGATGTATTTTGAAAGTTCAAGGACGATATCTCACTTTTTTCTTCGAGGACTCGAGAATATTAATGGAACAGAGAGGAAAGATTCTCGCGAACTTTGGGATTTTTCACGAAGTTAGAACCTCACGATCGAGTGAAGCTGTTCCGGAGAAGCTTAACCATTGTAATCGACGAGTGAAATTGGCTGACTTTGATATGTATTGGACAATGAACGAGAAAGGCAAATTTTCTGAGAACTAGTAAGGAATGCTTCGTGTGTCGGGGGATGGAGGTTATTCAGATAGAGCAAAGTCACGAAGTCATTACCGCAACTCTTCTTGTAATGAGAAGCATTCAATAGAATGGAACTTCAATAAATACAGAGTGAGTTGGGCTTTCGCAAATGGAAAGCAAAAACGTATAGGAATAAGAAAAAAACTCTTTGTTGGAGCGAATTAGGATGCCTGCAACACCGTACCGCTACCTGCAGCTACGCGCTCGGGTTTCTCAATTCGCCCATAACGAGTAGCCTTCCTCCCGTTTTATTTAATAGTAATGCGAGGCTAACGGTCCACGTCCGAACAAATTTTCCCCTCGTCCGTTTTCTTTTTATATCGGGATTCCGGGCATATTTCGCGCGGGAACCAGATCGACTTCGTTTATATACATCGCTTTCAAGTTTGCCCGTGGAAAATTCACAGCAGCGGCGAGGAAACTGATTCCGAAATTGAAATGAACGAGAAACCCGTTCGACTTCGTTCGTTACACTTCTCCTCGTATAATTTTCATGGATTATTGGGAAATTCCATGTTTCACGGATCTTCACAAAGGATACGGCGAGAGTGATTCAAATTCAGCATTATACTTTCAGTCGATTGTACAATGGCAAGCTGAGAAGAGATTATACGACTTCTAAACCCAATACAAGTTTCCCAATACTCGCTAGCTGGTCCAGATGGAAACCAAGCACTTTGGATGGAATTCCTATCTTCTCAGTGTATTTTGAAATATTCAATTGTCAAAAGTAGAACTTTTACATTTGAATTTTTGTTTAACAGGATGTACGAACCGCTTAATCGCCGTGGAAAATTTCTCTTATGCTCATTTGCATAAAAAATATTATCGCAAACGACGTTTTGATTAAAAATCACGTTTCTTTACGAATATTGATGTATACCCGTTTCAACGGATGTGAAACAAAGCCATCGATCGTAAACTTTTTCCACGCCTTCTGTAAGAAAAAAAAATTATCAAAGCAAGAGATACGATTGAAGAAACGTCAAACTTCGAGGCGAATGATTCGAGGAAATTGAATTTTTTGCGTGTAAACGCGAAACAAAATCGATTACCATGCCGCTACGCCGTCAATATCAACCTCGAAACAATGAGCCAATAATTTCGGTATTTCGAGGGCAAAGAGGCTGCGCCGAGCTGTGAATTCTCCCGAAAATAATGAGGGAAACGAGCAGTTTCGAGCCCGAGAGCGCGAAAAGTTAATAACTTCACGCGCGACTTCATTGTCGGCGAGGAGAAAAAGCGCGGCGCGTACAGCTACTCCGTGACAAGGAGGAAAAAAAAAAGGACGAGAGAAACGAGCAGCCGAGTGACCCTGTTGCGAATTGGCGCGAAAGGAGCATAATGCCGAGGAATTAGGGGCCGCTAGCGTGATTTGGCGAAGACCGAGAGAGAGAGAGTCGAGTGTGCTCGCGTCTATTAATCACAGGCCCAAGTGCCGGGGAGAATCGATGATCGTGAGAAATCGACGTGTCTGTCGCGGCAAAAGTAGTACGCAGACTACTCGCTGCATCTCGGAAAAGCTATTTGGCTTGACGACGACGAGGCTTGTGCGCGTTCGCTTTATTAACTTATCAACGCTCTCTTCTCGGTGCATCGCGGCGAGAAACGCGCGTTTCGAATATGCAATCAAGGGGTTGAATCAGCACGAAACAAATCACCCGAGTGTACGCCATCAGGCTGAACTGTTTCTTATGTCTAGGATGTTTGTATTAAAGGAAAAGTACAGCGAACAGACGCTATTGAATTAGGTTCATCTTTTATATTTCGATATCGCGAGAAGTGTTACAGATGCGATCTTTTATTCTTCGCGCGTCTTCGTATCGAAGAAAACAACGTTTTCGCGTACTCGATCGAGGTCCTACAGTTAATGATGAGTTTATTGAAATGGACTTGAACCAGTCAATGATGTAACGTGTACCATGGGCTCTTTCAACTATCGTTTACAAGTGCAGGCGCAAGTTTTTGAAGAGGAAATTACGTAAAAAGCTTGTCAAACGTACGTGCTTGTTGAATTTCTACTCGGAGCACGCGACACAATCTTTTGTTTGTCGCGTATCTTGGCGAGGAAACTATGGATCAATAGGAGAGATAATTCTATTTAGTTTGGCCTGCGTTGAGTGAATACGATTGCAAATTCACTGATTCATAACACAGGAAATGGCTCTTCCGCAATTGAAAATAAGTCGGTTAATTATATAGAAACTTCGATAGTTACACAAAATAATAATCACCAATATTGAAGAATTCGTGAAATCCCCTGAGAAACATCGTAAATTTCAGATATTATTGCTTTGCGTGGGAGTGTAAGTTATCTAACCCCCTTGGCATGTGCAATTGTAGTTCATCGAGATTTGAAATTCATATAGAATAAACTTGATTCAATTTCAGCAAGATCAATCGCGAAACAATGTAATGATCAGATATTTTCACATCTGCCATATCCGGCTTGTTCTACTGATAATGTCATTCGCATTCACTGATTCTCCAGGCTCTGGGTCAAGTGCAAAAGTATCAAATCTTTCTACAGTGATACCTGGGTAACTCGAATCTCTGCAATTTCAAATACGCTATAAATTGAAGAAATTTTCTGCCGGAATTAAAATATATATTAGAAATTTTCACCTCATGTTATCGTGTGAATTATCATGTATTAGTTCGATTCGGCGATCGCAGTGGATAACACAAATCGAAAGATTGATCGTTTGAGTATTGAAGATGAAGTTGGAATTATCAAAGAAGACCTAGACTTAAATCTGAGAATAACTGTCAACTGAATTCAACTTGAGGTGCTTCTTTTGAGTTTGAAATATTGAGCTTTGTAGATCAAAATATTGAATCTCAAAGCTTAGCGAGGGCTCTGCAAGCTAGAACATTCGAAACACACAAAATTTCACTCATGATGAGGTAAGATCTTGTTTTCATGAATGGAATAACTCTGAATAGAATAACTTCTCAAGGCTTGAATAAGATGGAAACTTTCCCAAAATGTAATGGTCTTCAAGCTTGCTGCCATGTTCAGTACGGCTTACAAGTAGTAGATCATTAAATTTCTAAAAGTTTGTACATTTAGCAAGAACTTTTCCCTAGTGATCTCATTTGAAAATTATTCCGTTTTGAAAATGTTGAAAATTCACTATATTTTTTTTCTAATGAAATACTAAAAAGCTAAAACCGAAACGAATCAACGGAGGGATATAAGTGAAATTCTGCGTTTAGAAATGTTCTTCAGCTCAAAAATTCGTTCGTTCAACTTTGGGTATCGAGTTATCTTGGTCCCGCCGAGTTTTGGTTTTTTTCCATTCCAGTAGCGGAAACAGCCAATATATAAGTCGGCCGATCTGTCGATCTCGAGCGATCCATCTTATCGTCGCAACCTTCAATATATACACAAATCAATCAAGCCATGGACTGTTTATCGGAGACCCCAGTGTCTCGCGTCGGTTATATCTCGATCGCATTCCTGATCATCGCGGTATCTCCTGACAATCCCAATAAACTCGTCTTCGGGCCAAAGTGACGCGCGGTGGGAAATGCTCCAGCACCCCCGATAATCGCGAGCCAATTGGCCGCATGCTTCGGACTCATTAACCGCACCGCGGCGAGCGCGTTACGCTTTTTGCGCATTCGCCGAGCGTTGCGCGCATCTCGCGATCTGAAATCACAACGCGCAGACAATCGCTCACAGCACTTTCTTTTTCCAGTGAAATGGCCGGAACGATGTAGCGTTCACCGACACTCTGCCCGCCACGGCACGAGTTCTCTGAGAAAATCCCCTGTCTCTACCTCTCTCTCTATTTCTCTCGTCTCTCGCGTCGACGCAGCTTTCGCTCTATTTTTTACCCTACTGAAAATGCGAGTCTTCTGGGTGTCTCGTTTTACTCGGTCAAATGCGACCGAGTCGGCGATATTTCCTATGTGCTCAGTAATTTCAGAATTCAAACAATGCAAATCTGTTTGTTGATTAAACATTAATTAATTTTGTGTACAGTTAATCTACCTTCATTCTTCGGTGTACGTTAAAGTTGCTTACAATGGGTTCAACGTATAATCTATAGTTTCACATCATACATTTTTCGCACGACGTCGCAAAATCTTATCTCGCGGTAATTGCGGATGTGACATTCAAAGAGGGTATCCTTAATTTTTATTGGAGCAGCATAGAACATATACTTTCGTCACAAGAAAATTATTTTGAAATTTTCTTTCTCGCAAATTTGATATTATTTCGGAATATGATGATAAATTGAATTACTATAGAAATTAATAAGTGATATGGTCTATGATAAATTTTATTAGTGAGACAAAATTCATGAAAATAATCGATCGCGGGAAAGGAAAATTATTCTCCCACGTATTATTCCCAAATTTCAAACTATCTGTATGAGTTCAATATTTTTCTCACTTCACTCATCAACTCCGATAAATTGACGTTAATATGTCATTGATTGGTGTAAATTGACGAGTCGAAAAATATGATATACTTGCTCTGACGAATCAATGTATATCATCACATTTACTCACATGGTATACGTAGCTTTTCTTTCGCATTCATGATTCTGCTAGCGGTGCTAGATTTCAGTCCGTTGCTGTTGCTCTTCACTTTAGCCGTGGAGTTGTCAGTGATGTTCGGTGGTGATATTATAGATATGCCTGTGTTGCCTTGCTCCATTTGACTGCCTGTTATTGATACACACATTTCTCAATTACATTCAGTTATCGATGATTGGCGTAAGTTAAATCTAGGAGAGTTTTCAAAAGTCTTTCCTGCTATATGCAATTGGGAAATATCGAGTTTGGTTTTCCTTGTCATACTTTGAGAGTTAAAATACGGAAATGGGAGGTATCTTTCATCATGTAGTCAAACTCAGATTTCAACAGCACGCGAAAAATTATTACATCTTCATGAAATTATAATGCAATTATTTCAATTTCAAAATGAGAAATGGGGTATACAAGCACAATATTCTCATTGCGATTTCATTTCATCGATCGTAATAAATTTGTCGTTTCTCAAAATATATTCTCTATGAATTAGCACGCCCATACTAAAATTCATTCTGATTAATTCAATTAATTCAAATAGTGGGTAGCTCGAGATAAAAGTTCCTATTGATTGTCAATTATATCTTTCTCTCGATAGTTATCAATTGATTTACATAATTTTCCTTTTACGGTTTAATCTCAAGTACCAAATCTTAAATCTTGAGTGTGTAATTGGCATTATTAATTTTATCTATATTTTGATTCTAGTTTGGAGTTCGTTGAAATCATTATTTGCCCTCTTCATCAGCACAGATGAATTGAATGCTCATAAAATAGAGTTTATGTCGATGAAACTATTAATAATAGAGTATCCTCAAATCACGTATTCACTATTTACATCCATCCGATACATTGATTTGGATTTGAGCCAAATGAGATAAAAAATTGGCTCTGTTTTTTTATCAAATATATAACTACAATGAGAACAATGTTTCATACATATTGAGCAAACTAGGAATACACCTGTCAATCATTAAATTCATAGTTGCACACTGAATTCTGTAATTAGCTTCAACTCATTTATTAACGAATGTATTATTTTCATTATAGTTCTATATGACTATTGAAAGGTGTGTATTTTATTTTGTGTAACATATTGTCATGTAGAAGTAATCATTCATTTTGTACTTTAATCCAAGATTAATTAATACATTTTTTCTGTAAAATATGCAAATTGTTTATTAATATCCTAACTCGGGGTGAGTAGGAGAAAAATAACAGAATAGACATGAGCTTTGAATGATTTTCATTTGACATATTCGGTGCCATCAATGATAACGAATCAAGAGCGGAAGTTAGAAATTATTAGATGGAAAACTAGTACAACACACGGTGCAATTCGTTAATTTTCACGCAAAAAACCGATGCTCCGATGGGTGTTTACGACACAGGATTATTTACGACGTTGACAATGAATTACACGTGTTATCATCGGACGATCTTGCTCGGTGCAACGAATGTCAAATAAAACGCACGCCAAAGAATCAAGAGCTACTCGATCTAATTTTCTACTCTCGAGCGTCGTGCTCTTGCTACAACGCGAATGAAAATTCATCCACATCGAATTCGGTAAACAAACCTTTTTTCCTCTGCTTCCCAAGCAACTCGGAGCGAGCACGAAACTGTACGAACCACACCAGGAATGTCCGTATACATATATAACCACAGGCCGGCGCGATTGAGCGATCACTCGAGTGGAGAGTCTGTTTGGCCGCGAGTCGAGTTAGCACAAAAGTCAAGCCACTATCTTGTTTGTATCGCGCCAACAATGCCGATCGCTACCGATTTCGATAGTCGCGCGCGCGCGTGCGTGTGTGAGCGGCCCGCGAGAGACTGGATCGGCGCCGTGACGCGCTCACCTCTATAAGTATACTCGTGCACGCCGCGGCAGACGCTCTCGGCTCTCTCGACCCTCTCTTTGCCAACTTTTCAGCTTCCTCCGAGCGAGCGAGCGCTACTCGCGAAAGCATCCCAAATGCATACCGACGCCCGCTGCCAGCTTATCTCGCGGTGCTTTTCAGCTCGGCCGAATAGCCCAGCGCCAGCTGCCGCGCCACGACCTATCTCCAATCATACTTACGATTCGTCTGTGTTTACGATAAACTTGGCTCGCGCGCCACGCGGTTTCCGTATATTACTCTATACCCTACGGGTATTCGACGGTTCTCGTGAGAGGTGGAGCTGGAAAATAAGGGCAGTTGTTCGCACGCTGTTGTTTTTTAACTTGACAGATGCGCAACTGGTTCTGCCTTCCATTTGAATCTTGGAAATGTCATGGTGAAAAACGCGTTGTGATTTATTTATAGTTTATCTAACCTAAGGTAGTTTATAAAACTTTGAGAAACTGTGAATGAACATGAAAAATTACAAGTAGATTGATATAGCAAACCATGCAGGTTTCTAAATTATTGTCTTTGAAATAAATTGCCTTAATTAATATATTTGCATGTTTCGCTGTAGAATAGTTGCTGAATTATTTTTCTATTTTAGTGTATAGTTTGTTCATTCTTCACAATTATATATAGTGATTATCCTATATAATTTAATTTTTTTGTCCTTTATTGAGCTTTTCAAACGTAGAAAAATACATGATTGTTTACAGTTATCAATTCAATTACAATGGTACTTTTACATACACAAGCTGCGCCATTTCAATGACGATATTCGAAATACTAAACTTTCCAAAATTATATGCTCCAAGAGAACCTTGCCGAGTATGATGATCTGATGTGTTTATAAAGATTTATTTCATGTGCATTCAAGATACTAAATTAATGACACTGAATTTTTCTGAGGAAATTATTAAACCTCAATCATATTGTCGTCATTCATTCTTCATGTTTTGTTCCATGAATATCTGAACTCATTCCGATTTTACCATTTTTTTGCATAATTAAACTCTTCGCTATTTTATATTTCATATTCCATTACCTTACAATATATCACAATCCTTTTCTAAATTTCGCAAGCTCCACCTTAGCTAACAAAATTGCAATAATGGGTACAGCACGTTTCTCAGTTTTTTGTACCGAGACTCTTAAAAAAATGTCGATTCTAAAAGATATATGAATTTTTTCCCAATTCAAATTTAAAGAATTTTGGAATAAGATTTGATGAGTGATTCACTAAGCAATACCTACGATGATTGTTCTCTTTTATTTGCAAAGTCAAGTTTCAGTTTAGAATAGAAAAGTATTCTGTTGTATCTAACCACGATGGGTCGCAGTTTTGAATATATCCAAGTAAATACAAAAGTGAATAAACATTGTAATTTGTGTTGTTTGCCATCATGAGCTCCGAAATTGTTTTACGAGAAATCGCGTTTCAGCAACATACATGATTAGCCCATACATTCACGAAGGATCAAAACTATTTCAAGAATCAAAGTATAAGAATAATTTCAATGGAAAAAAGCAGGCCTGTGCGATTTTGTCCTTGGGAGGTATAATATTTAAGTTTAATAATATTGTAAGTTGTATTTCCATGGAACTCAATTTGTGCCTACGCGAAGTTTATTCTACATTGTAACAAAGTTGAATTCAGATTTTCCCGGGGGGCTTCTCACTCCGGTATTCCCTACAAATTTCGATATTACTCCCATCGTTCTTTACTTCTCCATGGTACTAAATTTGATGGCATTCGGCGTTTTTATCTCGCCAGCATAAACTGATTGTGTTTTGATCCATCGTCATAATTTGAGGAATAGCTTTTGTTTAATATAGGCCAGAATAAAGAGTCCATAAACTTGCAGTACTCCATCAGAACTCCGTGGTACTCCCTCCGGGAGTACTGAAGTGAGAAGCCACTCGGATTTTCCTTTATTATATTTTTGAATAAGAACTATGTGAAATACAATCATTTGGGGTAATCCACTGGAATATAGAGAACAAGAATAGAAACTCACTCCATATCTTAATTTTTGCAACGTTCCGACAGGATAGTTTACTGACTTCGTTAAATGTAATTTTAAAATAAAAAAACAACTCCAAATAGTGTACAAATTATCGACGAAATACACAAGCATTTCTCACAAGTTATTTGAATTTACAACAATTACATTACATTACGTGACTTGCGTTTCGTGGTAAATTGAGGGGCACGCTTGTACATACCCAATTTTAAAGTTTAAAATCCTCTGAAAACAAGGATAGAATGCCGGTCAGAGGTCGAGTTGACTGTTATTAACTTAAATCGCAACATATTGATAAAATACGCTAATTTTTTTATTGAATATATAATTTCTGAGAGGAAAAAATGCTAAAGTTTTTTAAAACGCCAATTTTGCATAAATAATTTCGCAAAATTATCAACGCACTGAGTCTAAATATTGTTCTTCAATCTCATATCTATCACGTGAAACAATTATATTTTGTCATTTCTTGCATTTATGTCATTTTTATGCCATCGTACCTTTGTTCCGCAAGCTGGTATAATCGTGCGCGACTCACGAAAACGCTCGATAAATGATATCAAAAAAATGTCATAAATGCAACATTCAATAACAACATTTAATTGTTTCACGTGAAAGATATGAGATTGAAGCGCAATTTTTAGACTCACTACATTCACTGGTGTTCACTCGGAAAATTTAATTCAACGCCTTCCAATAAGGAGGCTGCATAAAAATTTGCATGAATTTATTATTGTTCGGCTACATTAAGACCCATTTTATTGTTTCCTGATTTGAGAAAAATTACGACTGATACGGGGGGTTGAAGTTCCTCGTTCCGTTATAATACTTACATACATATCTATATTGACCAGAGTTGTGATGTCACGAATTACCCTCTGTATCATCTTTAAATTTTGGTCATTCGAAAAACAAACAAATACGTACGTACTGATTAATTTTGGTGATTGAATAAGAAACAACTAAATGAGATTTTTTTTACAACTTGCCAGACATCGGGAAATAAAAACTGTAGTTCTTTGTCGAAACGCAACAAACGATGATTAAACTGAGAAAAAGGTATCTAACATAAGCAGATTTTATATGAAATAGAACGTTACTATCTCAAAGGCATGCGTTTATTTCTCTCAACTCATATATTTCTTTTCATTTTTAAAACTATGATACATAATAATTGCCTTTCTGAATATAAGAGCTCTATAGATTCCTCACCGTCATTATACGCCAGATTCAACGGATCAGTCGTTAACCAACAAAACTTGATAAACCTCCATGTTGTGAAACCTAACTCAAAAGACGAGTGACGTATGAATCTTTTCTTCTGAAATATGCGTACAAAGCCACAATTTATGCTTCTTCACATGACTACTAAAATTGTAGCTTTAGACAAAATCAATATACACTTGTTGCTAATTTCTCCATATCTCGTAAACGAACAGGAGATCAATGCGATTGTTTAAATTGGATAGTATAGTAATGGAGCTAGACATCTATAACAATAATTCATATGAATAAATTATAATTAATAGAGAAGAAGAGAGGAGAACACAATACGCAACATTTGCTTGATTGGACTGCTTGAAGAGGAATTTGTATTGGAGGAGCTCGGAGGGGGGGCGTGGTCAGTAGCGATTTTCTTATACTATTCACGACTTTCATAACACTTACTTACAATTTACTTTATTTGAAAGCATGAATGTTCTCGGTCCTATATGAGCATTCGTTTAGCCGTTCGCATGTCTAGTATACGTTCTTCCTTTTTTTTTTCTTCAATAGTGTTACAAGAAACCCATAAACACGATGCATACTCGTTTTTGGCCGAGTTTAAACACCGTTGCAATCATTATTCATTCGGGCCGTTCATCAACAAACAATAAATTTCTTAATTCGGTAACAGTTACATAACAATGGATTTTGAGGTTTCGGATAAACGAGCGAGTCTCGAAGTTGGAAACTTTCCGCGTACATTCACTTGTTATTTCACGGAACTATTCTCACGCAAATATATTCCCAGTATACCTGAGACGTGAAGTGACCCCCATGATTAATGTGATATATGAGACTAAATCACGGATAGTAGGCTTATATTTCACTTTTTCCACCATGTAAAATATAATTCATGAACTTGGTCTTGAGCGAATGTATCTTGTGAGAAATACGGAAATTGAGTGAAATTTTACTCTTCAATGTCGAGGAATCTCCGGAGAATCTTACGTCTTGTTCGACTTGATCATGATGAATTGCGGTGATAAATCATTCACGAATGGAGGTAACTATTAAGTGAAGAAAAGATACTGATTAATGCACATCTAGAGTCTATCAATTATATCTTTATAGTCTCGCTAATTCTTCTCGAGGTGTTGTATTTTTTTTCTGGCAAGACGGAGGTGATCCTTGAAACGCGATATCTGCACGATATGAAAATTTTCTCGGTGAAAAATTCACGCGAACCTAGTTGAGCAACGTCATTTGAACTTCAACGGACTTTTGCCGGGACAGTTATGGCAAAAGTTCGAATGAGCGAATCCAGATCGAGTTTCCGATCGATATTCACGAGCGATTCGCGCGATGTTTTGGCAAAAGTTACGACGGCTGGGCAATGATCGTATCATCAAAGTACTGCAATAATTCGTTAACGCTCGTTCGATCTTTCGCGACGGATCAACAACTCCTCGAGATCGATCATCGAGATTCGCGCGCAAAACAAGATTCAAATTCGTTAACAGTTACGAATCTCGAGGACGAGTTATGGCTACCTGAATGTTTCGCGAAAAGCATCACCAAGTCAGCCGCGGTCGCGGCAATCGTACACCGCAATCGGGTCGCTCGCGTCGATCCCGCGGAGCGAAATGCGGAATTCCAGGTGCGCTATGATATCGGGGTCACGGCGCGTCTTCGGCGCACCGGTTGCCGGAGCTCGAAAAAAAGAAAAAAAAACTTCGGGATCCGAGTCGTCGACCCCACTAATTGGCCGCTCTCGGATTTCTCATATCGCTCCACGTGCCCGTGTCTAGTTTGTTTATTCGCACTGGTTTGGCGATCCCCTCCATAACAATGGCCCGGCCAAATCGCGCAACGACGTCCGCGGGTCATTACCCGCGCGGGACCGACGTGACGTCCGCTCCCGAACGACGCGATATATATAGAAGAAGAGGAAAAAATAATAAGTAAAGCAGCTCGGGGACAATGTAAAAATGAACAAGCCCGCGCTCACTTTCTCCCAACGCGCAGCAGTGCGCGACCAGTTACCACGGGTCATTCCGGGAGTATACTCGCGGCAAAACAACGCGCCGAATGCTTTTTTATTGTTTCCCTCGATCGGGGCGGATATTTTCGTTGAGATTCCCATATCGGTCGAATCTATATCTAGTGTATTCAGGGGAGTATAAGCCGTTGGAAGAGCCGGAACGACTGTTGTCGAGTAAAGCGAGCGTCAATGTACTGGTTGACGGGTCATAAAAGTTTTATACGTTTTATCAATTCGAGACACCATGAAAAGTGTTACGGTCGGCTAAAACATCGTAATCGAATCTTTATTATCCATAAGATGTCCAATGCGAGATTCTAGAGAACGTTTTATTCGTCAAAGCGCACGTCGATGACTGTTGAGCCATCGAGTTACCTATCGAATATTTAGTCCGAATTAAATATGCTTTGATTTATTAATCTTCGTGATCCAAGAAAGAGAGCACGCCAAAAATTTCATTTGATTGATATATAAGTATATACATAAGTTACTTTTATCCTTATTATAGAACTAGGAGTACGGAAAAGAAACTGAAGTAATATAAAATATTTCAAAAGCACTGAAGTGGGCGTAAAGAGCTCTGTTACACTAGGTAGCAAATGAATCAAATAATAACAAGAGATTATGTTATCTTGACGTCACAGTGATTTTGAATTATCAAACGAATGAATTGATAAACGGACTCTATCTAATAGTTTTTATGAAAAATAGTCAAAATTCAATGCTATGAAAAGTCATTATCTCTTGGACAAATTCAGGTCAAGTTTCATAAAAATAGCGGTGCAATTCTTAGTTTAAAAAAAAGATCCAATACACAGGTGAAATATTCCATTCCATGTTGTAGACTAATTAAGCCAGTAGCGATTACTATCTGTTTGTCGATGCGGCGTGTACATAAACGCAAGTGCAACTCCATAGCCATTCTCTTTCTTTCTTTCTTTTTTCTTCTCTCCGCGCGAGATAACGCAACTGAAAGTATCTATAATGGCGATCGTAATCTCTCCACCTTGAGAAATTCATGTATCACAGATGTTCTCGATCTCATCTTTCATCGCGTGAAAAATTCCAATATCGAGCACGAGAGCGTCGAGGGAAACAAAGTGTGACGTGTTTGTTGCCAGTAAATTGAGTGCGAGCCAAGGTGTTGATGGAAGTTTTCGCACGACGCACGAATACAAAAGCGCGTTTTCCAAATTAATCGAGAATATCGCACGCACTGCAATCGCGGACTTGATTCCGCGCGCAGGTGAGCGCACCGTTGTATTCTTACTAATCGCCGCCTATATAAACGTGCCGCATTCGGGTGTGTAACGAACGTTAAAACAAAAGGAAACTTAGATGTCGATCGGTGTTTGCTAAATCCCGACATTGTCGGCGCCCCGCGAGCGGGCAACTTTCACTCGAAACACACCAGTCGGAAATAATTTGTAGAGAATAATTGTTAACGCGGGTGTGGATTATTAGTGTTTCGCCTCAAACACCGACGGTCGGGTGTGTATAATTACGCCCGATTAAAGTTCGATGGATATAACGATAATTTCAGCTATTATTGAAAAAATCTTAAACATCAAAATTAGCGCGAATCAACAGAAGTATGATTATAATCGTATCAAGTTACTGCAAACCTCAACTTCGAGTAGAACGGGGAACAAAAATGTAAAAAGTATGAAGCTTTTCAAAACTACGTTCCCGGCGAACCTTTACATCGTTCGGGACTCGGCGCTCCGCGTCGGTAAGGAGTTGTGTCTCTCCCTCTCTCTCTCTTTATCGCGCAGAAAAACCCGATGGATAGAGCGCGCATTACATGTAACTGTAGCGACGCGTCGTAATTGCCGCGAGTATGCGCGCAGCATTTCCCGAGGCTGCAGACAGCCGGGCGCGCGTTGTTGGATCATCCGGATCCGCGCAACTAGCGCGTTCTCGTGAAAAAACAAACTCGCGTGAATATCGCCGAGCTCCTTCGAGCTGTCGGGGACTTGGTTCGGTCGGGAAAATGCGCGCCTATAAACGCGCCCGCGGTTAATTGGGAGCCGGGCAAAAACGCTGCCGCGGCATATATCTATCTCTCGCTCCCAATGGGGCTTCCCGTCGCGGGCTCTTACGCACCGTGGGGCCCGTTCGTCATAGTCGGTAAATCGTGATTCCGGCATCGCGTAACAGTTTCGGCTCTGGCCCGCCGCCGAGGCACAACAATAGAACGATACC
>CM037084.1:52836157-52872454 GCA_020882725.1 Aphelinus certus
ACGAATACAAAAGCGCGTTTTCCAAATTAATCGAGAATATCGCACGCACTGCAATCGCGGACTTGATTCCGCGCGCAGGTGAGCGCACCGTTGTATTCTTACTAATCGCCGCCTATATAAACGTGCCGCATTCGGGTGTGTAACGAACGTTAAAACAAAAGGAAACTTAGATGTCGATCGGTGTTTGCTAAATCCCGACATTGTCGGCGCCCCGCGAGCGGGCAACTTTCACTCGAAACACACCAGTCGGAAATAATTTGTAGAGAATAATTGTTAACGCGGGTGTGGATTATTAGTGTTTCGCCTCAAACACCGACGGTCGGGTGTGTATAATTACGCCCGATTAAAGTTCGATGGATATAACGATAATTTCAGCTATTATTGAAAAAATCTTAAACATCCAAATTAGCGCGAATCAACAGAAGTATGATTATAATCGTATCAAGTTATTGCAAACCTCAACTTCGAGTAGAACGGGGAACAAAAATGTAAAAAGTATGAAGCTTTTCAAAACTACGTTCCCGGCGAACCTTTACATCGTTCGGGACTCGGCGCTCCGCGTCGGCAAGAAGTTGTGTCTCTCTCTCTCACTCTCTCTTTGTCGCGCAGAAAAACCCGATGGATAGAGCGCGCATTACATGTAACTGTAGCGACGCGGCGTAATTGCCGCGAGTATGCGCGCAGCATTTCCCGAGGCTGCAGACAGCCGGGCGCGCGTTGTTGGATCATCCGGATCCGCGCAACTAGCGCGTTCTCGTGAAAAAACAAACTCGCGTGAATATCGCCGAGCTCCTTCGAGCTGTCGGGGACTTGGTTCGGTCGGGAAAATGCGCGCCTATAAACGCGCCCGCGGTTAATTGGGAGCCGGGCAAAAACGCTGCCGCGGCATATATCTATCTCTCGCTCCCAATGGGGCTTCCCGTCGCGGGCTCTTACGCACCGTGGGGCCCGTTCGTCATAGTCGGTAAATCGTGATTCCGGCATCGCGTAACAGTTTCGGCTCTGGCCCGCCGCCGAGGCACAACAATAGAACGATACCGCCGCCGCCGACGGAGACGCCATGGGATAATAACCGCGAGCGAACAAATTGCGCGCCTAACCGCTTCCTGTACTGTATATACGTACCAGGCATTTCGCGAGAAACAGTGTAGATATTTGGAGCGAGAGGCGTTGCGGTGTCGATGCTGACTCGCGTTATTCGAGATTGGCAAATCCTAAGCGAATGCCAAATCGGCTGCGAGATGCGCGTTTTGTGCGGCATATCTCTGTATATACATTGCTAAAATAGCGTCTAGACTGAATTGGGTGTGGTCTGGTGCTGGTGGTTGCGGGGAGGACGAATTTCACCTCGACGGCGGATCAAGTCTCTTCGTGGAGTTCCGTGGGAATGACTCGCGGTCACAGAGAAGTGGATTTTTCGGCTCTGATTTTTTTTTCTTTCCGATCTTTTTTTCCAAAGGATTCTGCGTTATGACTCATGACAACATATGACATATTCAACATTATGACACATTGTAGAGAAATTGATTTTTCTCCCGGCAAAACACTTATCATCGGTTTTCTATAACGTTATTGAAAGTTAAACCCTTCGCGAGACTATAGCATCAAGATGGAAGAAGGTAAACTTAATTTCAGTTCCATTCTACATTCATCACAATCTGAAATTCAATTCTGCATTGATTATAATCAGTATACAGGATCTCACGACGAGGCAATAGCTTAGTTATTTCCCGATCAAAACTAGGAAAACCCCGAGAAATTCTCCTTGGCGATTTCAACAAGAAGAAAGATTCCCCTGTACAAAACTCTCTCCCGCGCGGTTTATCGATGTACATAAAGTTCCTCGTACCAACTGCAGGATTGGCGCGAGAAGAAACTCGATTCAAAACGACTCACTTCCGTCGCATTCTCTGATATCCCCTGTAATCCGGAGAAAAATGGGACTGGTCTCGGGTAAATCGATCGTGAACTGGCTGTACAAACATTCGTAACCGAAAGCACGCATAATACTGCTTCTGGTGTTTTTGCTACGGCGGGTGCCGGTATGTACATATACCACGTGGGATTCCGCGACGTCGCAGTTGTCTACATCGAAAGTATATCATTGCTCATTGCAGTTGAGCGCGATATCTACAGCAGCTGGCCGCGGGCGCGGTGCTTCGGCTCGTTGCCCCCCGCCGCGATATCATAATGCAATGAAGTAATCCCGGTAATAGCCGGCCATTACCCAACCGCGATTTGCATAACAATCTACGACGATGATGACGATGCTCCTTCCCGTTTTATCCAAGAGCTCGGCCGCGACTGCGGGTGTATATGGAAAGAGCGAGAGGGCCATTATGTACAGGGCGCACTAACTCGCCGCTCCCGATCCTCTCTGTTATTGAGCAAACCGAGTTGACCGCGCGCTGTTTACTAATCCCACACGGACACGTATACACGCGAATCGCTGAAATCGTGGAATATTCAGTTGGGCGGACACATTAAATTGATGAGTATTATCGTACCGGTCAAATTAATTTCGCTCGACTTCAACGCTCCTTTGTTGCAAAATTGTTGAGCTTTGAATTTGGATCTAGACACATATATACCATGTTGTGATTGAATATCATTCTGTATAATTGATATGTTACTCGTGGGCAAATCGTATATGATTTTGGGTTATTGTTTATACGTCATATCAATAACGCGATTCGAAATTGAGTTGGTCGTGTATCCGGAGGTTCATATCGAACGTTATCTGTCAGTGTTACGTGAGTCGATAAAATCGAAATTGATCAAAAGTTAGTGATGCTGATCGTAATTCAAGATATCATCGTCACGAGACTAACGAAAAATATTTCCGACAGAGATAACAAGGGGATAACAGAATCACAGTAATCATGTAACATTTTTCATAAACATTCTACGTTACGTAGACAAATATAAATAAACCAATCACATACTGTTTCACAGCAATTCCTGGTGTTACTAGTTCTATAATTTCATGAGCATTCCTCTGCAGGTTACGTTGGTATGACACTGATAAACGAAGTTTGGGCGCAGCACCGACGTATTTTTCTCTCGAAGCGACTTTTTTGCAGTACAGTTCGGAATCTGATTATACATTCAGATTTTACATTCCTTTTGAATTCGATGGTGTGCCAAATCCAAATTTTACGGTACGTTGATTCGATTTTTCACAAAATGGCTCAATCGGAGACCTGTTGAGCTATATCCTGAAGATCCATTCCCAGAATGATAAAATTCCAATCCTTCCTCATAGGTAGGCGGGTAATTTGCCTCACTTCACAACAGGTTGCATTGCCCATTATTGTTTTGCAGCCGATTCCGTCGCGGCATATAGAACAGATATGCCAAAGTGTCGCCCACCCGGCATTGCCTAATGGGATTTGCATAAACGCGCCGTCGAGCGCGAAAGATTTCCTCGATCGGAACGGTGCAACTATCAGCAGCGAGGCGATGGCGCGAGGCTATACGAAGCGGACCTTGCGCCAAGTATTAATACGCCAAAGATCGATGCGTCCTGATAAGCTGTTACTGCATCGTTTCGCTACATGGGTTTTGCCGACTTTCTCGGCTAAAACATGATTTGCTTTTCGACAGCGCTTAACAAGCGTCTATAGGAGACCACACGCTGCTGCTTCTACGCGTGTTCAATGCGATGCGTTACAACCTATCGCAGGTATGTAGTAAATTGCCTCGTCGGAATAAATGATGAATGATGAATTTTTATTTTTCTGCGAATTCGTGCATTCGACAACGTGGATCGGCAGAGGTGATTGATTTATGGTTATTACGAGAAGGAAGTGTGGAATTAAGTCGTTTCATTTCTTTTTTTCGAGACGAAATTCGAAAGAAAAATGAGGCATTCAGGATTCTTAATCAGCCATAGAGCGAATGATTGATTGAACGGATTATATGAATATTGTGTTGTGTCCAAAAATTAATGGCAGGTGTTGAATCTAGAAAATCTAAAAAATAGAAAATTTCAATAAATCCAAATTTAGTTCAGAATTCGCCCATGGATTAATAATAAGATATTCGTGTATATTGGTGTATGATTGAAGTGAATGTATAATTGTAGGATCGAGGTGAATGCATAATCGTATGATTAAGTGAATGTTTATTAAAGCAAAAGCAACACGATTGGCGATAGATAATTTCGGACTCTTTTGCAGATATGATCGACACGAACAGGGGGAGGAAGTAAACTCCGGACACGGGAGGCTTCGCGGTCATTTGCAGCACGAAATTGAGCGGCCATTCATTCCAGAGAATCATCGGTTATGTTTTTGTTTCGTTTTATTCTGTATTAATAAGCCTCTAATTTTCGATCGAGTTCACAGACGGCGGATCGAGTCTCTTCGGTGTCAGCTGTATATAATCTCAGTAGAAATTTCTGTATGCTTTAAAAAAAAAAGTCTCTCCGGCGCGCCCATCAATTAATGTATATTATATAGTTCCGTGGGAATGACTCGCGGCTACGGGGGAGGTGGATTTTTCAGCTTTGATTTCTTTTTCGTTCCAAGTTGATTCAAACCGAGTATTAATAAGCCTCTCTATATAGATCGAGTGAATCAATCTGGAAATTTTTTCAACCGTAATCAAACAACACCAAAGGATTATTTCATCCAGAATGTCACGAAAAAAAAGGTGGAAAAAAATCAAAGGGCCTATATTCACTGCACACTCACTCCGGTGAGTCTCGAGTGAATATCCCCTCTTATAGGATAAACTTTTTAGTGAGCAGTATACTCGATGTGTTGTGTAATAGCCAGCGCTAATTAAGGGACGCCGAATCCACCCGGGCGAATTACTCATTAACGAGGGGGAAATCAAACGAAAACGCCGTCCCTCGGATGCGGGGTCTGACCGTCAGCCTCCCAAGGGATTGATCGGAGATAGACGCAAAGGGATCGCGGCCTTCAGGGAGACTCTACCCCAAAACTAGCAATGAAAACTGATGAATACATGAATAACACAGGAATCATTTCAATGCGCTCGATCGAACCACACCGTATACGAAATTCGAGTAAATCGAGAAACGCTGTAGTCCCGTCGGCAATCGTATTAGCGACACGAATTGACCTAGTCCAGAGAGGGATACACATCGAAATTCGCTCGGCTAACGTCTGTCTGCCGTCTTCGCAGTAGTCCATCTCTCAGCTGAGACGAATGGACCGAGGCCGCGATCCAAGTAGTACACGAGGGCCGTTCGTTATCGCCGACGGCGCGCATGTGCACCGGTAACTGGAGTGTGACGCTCCGCGGCTCATTTGGAGGGGACTACATTTCGCGAATATAGGCGCGCACACGCACGCAATAACGCGCATGACGCCCGATTCGCCACACTCGGCCGGGCGCGATATCGCGCGACAGAAGTGGCTCATCGCGAAGAGTAGATCGTTGCAGACACATACGCACACATACGTCCTACTTCCCCCGCGGCGGGACTCACTTGTGTTTTCCGCATTACTTTCACGAAACGAGACGCGAGTGATGTTTTCCGTCTGGGAACTAGGCGGCTGAGAGAGAGATTTCTCCCGGCTCGAATGGGCCATGCGTAATTGAAACAATTGAAAAATTCATATCTGGCGGCGCTCCACACTCGGCTCCCGGCGACGAGTCAGCGCTCTGGACACTTGTCATGTTTACAGTTGCCTCTGGACAACGCGTGATTGTCGGGTGACGTCTCGAGTGTCGCGCCGTGATGGAAAATTACCGTAAACAGCGCCATGAATGGGGACGAAAATTGCTGCAGGAGATTTTCGTCTCTGGATCAGCATAGGTATACGGGGGGAATTCTTATTCGGAGACAGGATCTCGAGAGCGCAGACGTAATTTTGCATATTTCAAAACGTTACAACGTAATTTCACTGTAATCGTGTGTGTTTTCCCCGTAATTGGCAATACAACGCAAGTATCTTCGTTTTGGATCAACTGTCCGGACGAGTTTACTCATATATGTAATGGCTTTCTTACAAATCGTAACTCGCGCTCCTAAATCAACTGGAGCAGAGGTATGAAACTAGTACTCCTTCCTATACAAGGCGCAAGAGTCGAGCGACAAAAAAGTCCAGTGCCACTTACGACGTCTTCCACGTATTTAACGGAGTTCAAGTGGCGGAAATAAGTATTACGCACATAAGAGATTTATCGTGCCAATTCTTTTTAGTATAAACTAGTTTGGTTCTCGGAGGATTATTGTCTCGCGAGAGATTCGCGCTATTGGAAGAACTCGGAAGAAGAGGCTTGTATCTACAGATTGCAGACCTGACTTTTCGACAGGTGGTTTCCGTGGCCATTCAGTCCAACGATCTATTATTCCTAGTATATTTACTATAAATAATCATTATCAATTTCATGTATATTTATTGTAACAAAACAGTTAGCATGTACCTATATATATATATAACTACAGCCAATGAAAAGGAGTAAATATCTCAAGAAAAACAAAACATTGCTTTTGCAAAACATGTATATGTTTGCGTGTGGGTTGTTTTTTTTTATTGAATAATATAGGCAACGAGATCAATTAAGATGACTTCAGTATCAATATTTTGAAACAACCCGGCGTTAGTATTAAATTATTTTACTGAAAGAATTTTCCCGTTGGCGTGTGACAAGCTCCCTCTTACATGAAATTTTATTATACAACCGTGTACGGTGCTCATAAAATTCAAGGGCTCGTACTTTTGACATGAACGCCGATGTATTTTACCGTGTCGCCTTGTGAAAGGTTCCCGCGACGTCCTGTCAACTTTAATCGCGTGTCTCCAGCCTCATCGTTCGATTTCTACATACCGTCCATAAAAACTGTCCAACATACTGCATATCCCACGATCCCCAAGCGGTTCGGTATTGTTCACCCTCGATATCACCGGAAACTTCTGTAATCGTAAATGCGCGTTTTGTTTGATGGCACTTTTCATCTCCAATAATTTTACTGTCCAAGCTCCCTCGTAAAAATCCCTGGCTATCAAGCAACGTGCAATAAACATTTTGATCTCCGAGCCATTTCGATCAGCTTCACTAGATCCCGAATACTTTCTCCGCGGCTTGACAATTATGACATTCAGCCACGGTTGAAAAGTTTACCCCGACGATCACACACTTGCCAATTCAGTTGGAAAACGAATAATCTCCACGTGTGATATCCGAGCGAGGCAAACTGAACAATTAAATCGTGTATACTTTCGACGTGGGCAAACTCCGCCTCGGAACGTCCGACAATTGCCCGGGGGGTTTCTGTGGGCCCTATCTCGGTTTCACCGTTTAAATGAGCTCGCGTGAAGAGCTTCAACTCTCTATATATAGTACAGCTCCAGGCGCGCGTGGCGTCTTCATTCGCGCGATGTTCAGCACGCGCCGAGAGGATTTTTTTCGCCGGCGCACGACGCGGAGCGTGACTCTCGCGGTATAATCCACACCGATGAACCCGCGCGGAATCGAAGCGGTTCACGAGGCGCGTTCCGATCGTTAAGCTCGACCGAGGCGACGAGCGCCACGCGTCCACCGCGGGATAATTGCCCGCGGCTTTCCCATTTCCCGTCTAATTGCGCGCCCGTCACGAAGCCGAGTTACTGCGCTGCGCTGCTCTCGGCGATGTATGTACATATATGCGGCCCCTGGCTGCAGATACACCAACACGTTCTGCCCTTTAATTACCGCGATGTCGTATGGGTGACGCGATTATTTTGAATTTTCACCCGGCGCAATGAGGATTTTTTCACAACTTCGAGGAGAAAAATATAAATACCCCCACGCGCGCGCGTAATGTATAAGCCGGAAATACTGGAATTCAACGTCAACTCAATTTTGATTCATCTAGCAACGGTTGAAAGGGAAGTAGCTATTGAACTCGGATCACATCTCGCCTCATGACTAACAGATGGGATGAAGACGGGACCGCACGATGGGTGTGAACATTTTAATGTTGATGTTAGGAAATATCTTTTTTCTTCTAGTGCATTTGTCATTATCCCTTGTTCCCTAATTTATTCATTTTTTCTGCCAGTTATCTCTGTCAGAAACGAACGATTTTGAAGACGGAGATTTATCTGATTCAAATAATAGAAATAATTAAATATTGCACTACAAAAAATCAGAATCATTTCCTTGTATAACTTCTTCATTCATCTTTTATTGACCTCTTAGTTTTGTAAACATTTATAAAGAAATCATCTGGATCAATGATTCTACTCAACTTATATTTGCACTTTCTTCACCTGTTCAATTTATTTGTTTTTCAGCTTCTAAAATTTGAACAATAATGTAATTATCGAAGTATTAGAAGACAAGATATTTATTCCATTGTTAACCTACCTCTAAAGATTCGGTTATATGCAAATAATCTTTCTCTTCCAAATCTGTTGAGAAAAATATTTTTTGATTAATTATTACTTGTCAAGTAAATTGAGATCAAATCGTAGATAAAGTGGTTTATCATCTCAAATCGAGTTGCTCCTATGAAAACTGATAACAATTTTTATGTACTCAAAACTTCTGCGTATTGTCAAAAAAATGGCTTGAGAAAGTAATATATAGAATGGTGTTTTCTAAATGATAAACTTACGGCAGTAAGGTGCCTTAGAACCAACCAACACCAAATAATTGCCTTGAGCAGCTTTATTTGGAAGATTCAAACCTATTCTGGGACATTCTGCGCAGCTATCTAATCTAGTCTTGAGACGTACAATTTGCTTAGCATCCTGGGGAGTTTCGTCCCAAGGAATTCCTAAGTATTCACATGTGCTTCTCGATGAGTCGTTTAACGAATCAATGAAGTATTTATAAGAAAATCCGTGACTACAAGCTCTTTTTTCGAGGTCTGTTGAACGTTCTAGAGACCGGAACAATATGGCCATGTTATTCAAAAGACCGAGATTCATACAATAAAATAACAAGAGAAGGATTTACTCGATTGCAAGCATTCAGGCTGATCCAGACCACCATTAACCCAATAATCGATGTGTCCTAAAATCAATGCATTTGCTCACTACATGTTCGTTTTGCTATGAACTTATCAAATATGTCACATGACGATTTCAAAGAATCATTTTCACGAAGCCTGATTTTATTTCCTATAAAAATCATAATATTCAAGACAAGGATGCTAATTACTTGCTTGCTTGATTGATTGATTGATTGATTGATTGATTATTTATTGTTCCACGAAGGAATAAATTTATGTTTAAAATCATTATGCATTTGATCAAATATCAAAGTTATTGTAAATATGTCACATGCGATTGAATAAACAACTTACCTACGCGTTCTTTTAATCCAAGATCATAAGAGCCTCCAATACCAGATTGGGTATGAATAACATCAACAAAATCTGCGTCCCCGGCGTCAAGTTTTTGACTTAGTTCAATGTCTGTTGAATTGAAGCAAGGCTTAGCTGGATCAAAACCTGTGATTCTATCAATATGCCAAAACGGATCACTTTTTAATAAATGTGCTACTTGAGCACTCAAATGAGCACCAAGGCTGTGTCCGAGAAAATGTATATGATTCCATTCAGTTTCGGTTGGTAGAGAGCCACCAAAAAACGGCATTTGATTTCTTAGGAATTGTAAGAAACTGAAAATCATTCTTATTTAATTGAAAAATGAATTGTTCAAATGTTTTTCGCGAGCTTGTAATTTAGATCAAGTTTGAAAAATAATCAGATTGAATACAGTAATTATGATTAATACTTTTCATGTTATACAAGGAATTTATAGATGTTTTTACAGGTAAATAAAATGTATATCATGGATATTGTATGAGCCTGTATATTGTACTTGTAGATTTGTTGACTAGCGTCCTGCATATTTCTAACAGCATTGACGTAATTTAGTTTGTTACTACCCTTACTCCAATCTACGAGAAGTACATTAGCTTCTATCTGCAACAAGTTTGAAATTGGCCTATCAGAAACGCAATGAAGTAATTTTCGACAGGAACTTTCAAATTAATACCTGATTCAGGAGATTTTCAGCCAAGTCTCGAACCCACTTTCTGTCGCTACCAGAGTTGTATCCATGAATGATAATGCATGTTTTTCTGGAAGGATTGAAGGTACTCGTGAGAAATCCCGCCGCATTAAGAAAATTGATAATCTGAGGATCTCTATTTTCATTTGTAGCGAGAGAAATAGAAATCAGATATTTATTTGATTTCACTGTGCTTCGAGCACGATATAGTAGAAATCCAACTACTGAACTCGAAAAATCAGAACAATTAATTGTATTTTCAAGATTGGATTCATCTACTGCAGATGAATTGAATGAAAACGTTAAAATTAAAAATGCTAATACAATCTTCATTATAAACAATCTAAATTTCAGGTTATCACTAGAATTTTTCGCGATCGTCTAAGTTAAGTGTGAGGCAGTAATGTAGAGTTTTCCTAACGTTCCAATGATAAGAATTTATGATACACGTAGAAAAAAAAGTAACGTCAAATATATAGGTGCGCTTAAAATAATTGCAGAAGAAATAGATTATTACACACAGCTCATAAAAAATAATCTATTTCATAACTTATTCCGCGAAATTTTTCTTTTTCTTATGGTCTAGAGTGAGCTCAAATTAATGACGATACCTTTGTGATCACCGAATTCGATGTCATTTTCAAAGACTTATCAGAACCGCAGAAAAATTTTTACAAATATGGGGTTTGGTACATACATATTAAAGAAGTAATTTTCAACTATCAATAAAACATTTTATTTATTACAAAAAATACAAAATGGCAGCGTATCAGCGCATCAAAAGAAATTTTTTTTTCAGTTGGTCCTCTTGGCCGTACTGCTACAGGTCACAATAATGAACCTCGAACAAAAAATCGAACGGCGTTTGAAGTAAAATGAGAAACTCAAAGAACATGGTAGGATTTTTTTAAAATTCGAATTCGGGGAGAAATAGCGTCAATTTGAATTTTTTTTCGCGAAAAAATTGTTCGAAAATCGGCGATAAATTCGGTACAATTCAGTCTATCGAAAAAATCCTCCGATGTTCTTGGAATTACGATGAATAGTCATAATTCCAAGCTACTGTTAAAATTTCAAGTCAATCGGTTGAAATTGACGGAGCTATTAGTACGGCCAGATAAAAATGACGATTTCAAGGAAAACGCGTTCAAAGTTTCAAGTAAAGTAACTGCAGCCAATGCGTCACCCCCTAAGGGTTTTTCGCGAATTTGACTATGATAAACTTGGAATTTTCGAACGGCATCTTAAAGGTTGGCTCAATACTTATCAGAAACCATCTCTATAGTTATCATCCGGCCATTTAATCTATTAAAAGTGTCAATTTAAGAAAAAAAACGCAAATAGGCTACACGTGCAGTCAATTCAACACGATTTCACAATCACTTATTACAGCTTCTATACGCCTACAGGGACAATCATATTGACATCCAAATAACTCTCAATCATGTTTCCATTAATATTTATCCAAAACTTTTGACGTTCAACTCAAAAATAAATATCTAAATCTTAGTAACATGTCTATAAAAACGTAAAGTTCATCTCTTAAATATTGATTCATTTAACTCAGTTTTTTAGTTCATAAACACATATTGATATTGATTAAATTACTCGAAATAGACGGTAATCCTAGTATTATAGGAGTACTGTATAGAAAGAGGCCAGTTCTATCTACTAGTAGAATTTTAATTCATAATAGGAACAATAAATGATAATTTTGAATTTCGGCACAGAGTCTTGAGATCACTTGAGTTTCATTAAAACCAATCGTATTGACAGTGTAGAAAAATAGTTGAAGGAAAACTGATGTGACCAATTTCGACTGGAGATTACATCATAAAGAATTACTATTGAGATTGATCCATTTTAATCAATCTTGATCCACGCCTCGATGGCTATTATCCTCAATAAGAAATAAATTAAATTTTCACGAAATCCATAGAGATATATACCGTGGATAATATCAATAAGTCTAGCGTAGATTTAATAATCTCATACAGCATACAGACATTTTCACTGCTTGAAGTATAAGAAGATAAGACAGATCCATGGACGTGGATATTTTTATATTTATAATAGAAAATTTTCTTTTCCTCATATTACAGTTATTCTCAACAATTATTTCTTAATTTTTTCTCCTATCTCAGACAGAAAGGAAAAATTTGAAAGTCTAAACATTTCAATGAGATATATCTGATTGAGTGTTAACAAAACATAATATAAAGAAGCTGTGTATGAAGGTGAATATCAAGATAGAAATAATCATTGATTACATTTCATAAAATTTTAATCATTCTCTTGTATAACTTCTTCATTCGTCTTCCAATTACTTCGTAGTTCTATGGATATTTATGAAGAAATCTTCTGGAAGACAGGTTTCACAAAGTTTATATTTATACTCCCTTCACTTGCTTAATTTATTTGTTTTTCAGTTTCTGAAATCCAATCAATCATTAGTGTCATAGATCATCAAGTATCAGAATATAAGATATTCATTTGATTATTAAACTACCTCCATAGATCGGGACATTAGCAAATAATCTTTCACTTCTACATCTGTAAAGAAAATATATTTAATTCAAATAAATTCTCAGATGCATATTCTAAATTCAATTGGAATTCAAATAAATCATTATAATCAATAAAGGCCCTCATTGACAGATAAATTGTCAGGTAAATCTCGGATCGGTATAATTTTCAATCTCTTGAAGAATATTGAATTTTTCGAAAAATTCCCAAATGAAAATTTTCCACAAATTGGTTAGCGCAGCTTGCTATTCTAAACAAGTAATCTTGTTCTAGTATGATAGTTGATAAATATCTCTCAAATCTCAAATACTTCAAATTATACAAATTCAAATTATGGATAGGGGTTTTTATAAAAGAAAATAAACTCAAAAAAAAAAATCAAATCTTGGTTCAAGAACAAAAATTAACTTGACGCTATGACAAGAAGAATTAATCTAGGATTAAGACTCTTTTCTTGATAACAGAAGAGTACGTATATGTTCAGCAGCAGATTCAATCATCTTTTTATAGTATGCTCAATTTTATTTTTCTACTTTTGTATCAAAATCGAATTCTTGCAAGTGTATAGTGTGGTGTTTCTTAGGGAATGACAATAACTTACGACAATATGGTGCCTTGGAACCAACCAAAACTAAAAAATTGCCGCGTGCGTCTTGATTTGAAAGATTCAAACCTATTTTGGGACATGCTGCGCAGCCCTTGAAGATTTTAGTCTCGAAACCTACAATCTGCTTAGCGTCCTGAAAACTTTCGTCCCAAGGGATTCCTGCGTATTGGCATTTACTATTTGATGAATCGTTCAAAGAATCAATAAAGTATTTATAAGCCAATCTGTGACTGCAAAACCTTACTTCAATGTCTGTTGTATATTCTAGAGACAGGAACAATATAACCATATCATTAAAAAGAGAAATTGTGAAGTAAAAAAACAGAAATTTGATTTACTTGATTCCAAGCATTCAGGTTGATCCATACCACCATTAACCCAAAAATCGATATGTCCTGAAATTATTGTATTTACTCAATACGCATTCAAATCACTAAAATCTTTTTCACGAGTTTCGATTTCATTTTTTGTAAAAATCATAATACTTTGGAGGAGGATACTGATTGATTCATTGATTGAATGATTATTTATGCAACTATGGAACCAATATATTCTTCTTCAAAATCGTTATAGAAGATATTATATGTGCGGAAAAAAATTGATTTAGTATTGGAGAAGATTAAATGAAAAACTTACCTATGCTTTCTTTTAATCCAAGATCATAAGAGCCTCCAATACCAGATTGGGTATGAATAACATCAACAAAATCTGCGTCTCCCGCGTCAAGTCTTAAACTCGGATCGACGTCGGTTGATTTGAAACACGGATTAGCTGGATCGAAACCAGTGATTCTATCAATATGCCAAAATGGATCGCTTTTTAATAAATGTGCTACTTGAGCACTCAAATGAGCACCAAGGCTGTGTCCGAGAAAATGTATATGATTCCATCCAGTTTCGATTGGTAGAGAGCCACCAAAAAACGGCATTTGATTTCTTAGGAATTGTAAGAAACTGAAAATTATTCCTAATTAATTGAAAAATTAGTTATCCAAATTAGTTTTCATGTTGTACACGGAATTGATGAATGGTTTTATAAGTAAATAACATGTATATTATTATTATTCTTATTGTACTTGTATATTTGTTGACTCGCGTCCTGCATTGTCTTAACAGCATTGATGTAATTCAGTTTATTACTACCCTTACTCCAGTCTACGAGAAGTACGTTAGCTTTTGTCTGAAACAGGTTTGCGATCATTAATAAACTTAATAAAGTAATTTGATACATGAATTTTCAAAAAAATTACCTTATCCAGAAGCCTCTCGGTTAATTCTCTAACCCACTTTCTGTCGCTACCAGACTTGTATCCATGGATGATAATGTATGTTTTTCTGGTAGGTTTGAAGGCACTCGTGAGAAATGCAGTCACGTCAAGAAAACTGATATTCTGAGGAGTTCTATTTTCATTTGTGGCGAGAGAAATAGAAATCAGATATTCATTTTTTTTCGCTGTGCTTCGAGCATGATACAGTAAAAATCCAACTATTGAATTTGAAAAATCGGAGCAACGAAATGTTGTTTCAAAACTACGTTCATCTACTGCAGATGAACCGAATGAAAACGTCAAAATTAGAAATAATGATATACACTTCATTTTAAATAATGTAAATTCCAGGTTGTTACTAGAATTCTTTGCTACCGAACGTATAGAGTGTAAAGCAGTAGTGTAGAATTTTTCACTTTCTCTAATGATAAGAATTTATGATGCACGTGTGACATCGGGAATTTAATGACGCGATGCGCGTGCATTATCACGTAGTAGAGCCAAACTTGCGCTTATAGTTCGGGATTCGGTATTCACGTTCCGTTTTTGGAGACTCGACAAAACGACAAGGAAAAGGGAAAAGTATATATATTTTCGCGACCTAACGGTTAACCATATTTACTATTTGCAGAGCGTTTACTCGTCTAGGTAAACACCGTTTCCGGAAGACCCAGACAAGGGTTAATTTTTAGGGATTGGATGGAATCTCAATTGAACGAGAGGCTATGCGCTTAATTCCTTGAGGCGGTGCTCTCACTTCTTTTAACTACTGGGCTGTGGCACAACAGTCAATTTTTCGACAGGTATAGGTATGGAGGGAGATTGTTAGAATATTCAAATGAATTCACTTCTACTTACTTTCTTGATTCATCATTCTTTCTTTTCCAATCGAGGCTATGCCTATATAGATTACAAAAACAAAAAAGATACTTCGCCTAGAGTAACATTCTTTCTCTGAAGCTGCTACATGGTAGGACTGAATTTGTTATCTGAAGGCCGTGTATTTATACACTTGGGGCCTAGGGCGGGGTTTTGAGTACAGATCCATAAACTCCTCCTTCAGACCAATCAAACGTAGAAAAATAAAAGTAACGACAGAAAATATAGTTGCTCAAAAAATTAGCCGAAGAAATAGATTATCATATGTAGCTCCCAAAGATATTTTTGTTCCAATAATTTTGCATATGATAATGTGAGGGCAACAATCGTGAGCGATCAAATTATTATTCTTAGACGTTTGAGTTCGGGATGATCAGACTTTTTCTGTTACCATAGAGAACTGCTGCTTAGCATAGGTAATAGATAGTATTCTCTACATTCATGTCCACGTTCAACAGTTTTTATTTCCATCTTGAAAAGTCTTGAAAGAATATTACAGAGTACTTTTAACTTAACTGATTTGGGGATGAATTTAAAAGATATCGGACCATCCAGTTGTACCCTACATCCTGTCATGTATATAACCAATATAAAAAGACGAATATTTATAAAGGTCATCGAGATATTTCTTCCTCTGTGAGGATTTTCTATTCTCCAACATTTCACCAAACCTTCGAGCACCAAAATGCCAAGTCTCGCTCTTCTCACAGTAGCCAAACTCTTGAGTAAGCGAGCTATCGCGAGACCACGAAGACGTGACTAGAAATACATCACCATAAGCTGGCGGAAGATAGAGAAAGAGAGAGAGACAGAGAGAATCTGGTTGATTTTCTTGAAAGATCCTTTATTCTGGCTGAATTCCCGACACCTGAAGACTACGTGACTTTGAATATGGAGCTGCGAACATGGCAAGTGAGCGCATTTACGCAGCCACTCTATAAAAGTGCGTTGCCACCTCGACATTGACACCCAGCACTCAATGGTAAGCCGATGGAAACGAGAGGAAGCCCAATAATGCCGTTAAACGGCGAGACGTCGAGAGAAGTGCACTCGCACGAGTGCATGCGCCTGACAAGGGCACGTGCTAAGAGAATGCATATATCAAGGACTCGATGCCGCGGAAAAGCTGCCTCTCGGATGGTTACGATAGCTATTCCGCTACGGAGATATAACTCGAATATTCCCCCGGTATTGAAAAACGCCGAGAGCATATACGGTCATGCGAAGTTACGATAGAATCATACACACGTGCGGAGTATTTTTCCAATCTTCCCTTTTCATTTCCAAGGATGCGTATATTTGCACACGCAGCTTGGCGGAATACTCGAGTTTTCATCAAACTCGCTCCGTGTTGAGAAAATGTCATTCGCAAGTTTCGAACTGTCATCAAGTGCACTAGTCATTCGTGATGGCCATATAATTTTGAAAATTCATTTTTGCCGTGTTCGGCGTTTTTCATGCCGCACGAGTGCAGCATAAAACAATATCGAATTTCTAAACTATATGTCTAGCATAAACAATATCGAGGAGAGACCTTTTGTTAACATTTCTCTCTTCTTGTCCGAATGAATCAAAAACTCGGAAATTTCATACATCGTCTGGAGAAAAAGAATCTCCGCGACGAAGAAGGAAAAACTCTTTGAGCTTGCCAACTACTTGCTGCTTGGGACTAGCCCTACTTAGAAACTACCTCCAGATATTAATATATTCCTTTCGATGCAATTCTATATTTTACCATAGGAAGTACTGGAAAAAAATGAATGCATTAAAAATGAATGGATAATATTTTTCGCATTAAGAAGTCAAAATTTGACTTCATTCGGCTCTGTGAGTTTTAAAGACTCAAGGCTCGGCAACGTAAACACGAGAGTGCGAAGTCGTTTTCCCGCGATGCGAATCATATTGTTGGTCATCGTAGAAGTATAGAGAATAAAAAAAGAAGTTCGTGGCTATAATTAGAACTTTATTCCCTGGATCCGAGAGTGCTATTTCTATATTTCGCTGAGAAAAGTTTTTTGTGGAATCAACTATAAATCTGACATGAATATAGTCCTATTTCGACCCAAGTAATATTGTAAATTTCAATATAAAAATGCATTGTTACTTATTATGAAAAATTGTTGATGATGCTAGATTTCAAGTAAATACTCTTGAATATATCCTTCCATTTTTATAGTGAGTTTTACAATATCTACTTATTTCATGCAACTATTGCAAACTCTGAGCTCATTAAAGTATGAAAACACGCAAAACAAAGTGTTCTAACGACATATTCTGTGCTAAATCTTAATTTTCAATTGTCAAAATCAGGTTTAAACATTGAATCGTAAAATAGAAGCCCAAAATATGGCCAAGACGTCATTGCGTGCCACTTCCGGAAGTACGAAATATTTATATTAGATATATAGTACAGTTAACTACAATTATTGCGCATAAAATGATAATTGTTGCAGATCGAGCAATAATTCATCAGACCTATAAATTCAGTTAACAAACAAATATTGTTGAAACAACTGTAATATACAACTGTTATTTACAGTTAAATTGTTGATTTAACGACATTTATAGTAGATTTTACTATGAGTTTGTCTACAATGGCACATAGTACGATCGACCGTGGATAATCTTGTCCGTGTGGACACGACGAATCATTAGATTGATCGGATTCATTTTCGAAATCATCCTAACGAAAAATCCCCGGCGTATGTAATGCGCAGTACCAAAGCGGAAAAAAATGACGCATATTTCGTGTGATTCTCGCTGCGTACGAGAATCATAGCTCACGCGGAGATAACGAGTAAAATGTTCCTGGCTACGTGCTCGTGACGCTTGCGGCACTTTCGTTTTCGCTCGTGCGCCTCTAGATCGGGCGCGCAATCAAAGAAACGCACTCGCTCGCGTTTGGAAGCGATCCCATGATGCAGTTTCGCTCGGACGCGCGAGAAAGACAGAAGAGAGAGAGAGAGAGAAACCACACCGGTGCGCGGAGATGAAAGCCCTGGCCTTACTCTCCGGCGCCGCGTGCAAATTGAGGGCTCCGGATCTTGCATTGGCGTTTGGCACTCGAATCATGACCCACGATTCGAAAAGTGTGCCGCGCGCGATGTTTTAATCCAGTTGAATTACGGGGATCGGTCTTGGGATGTGATGGAAAGCTTTCGCCAAGATTTTCAATTGAGCACGTCATTGGCTAATTCGATTTGGAATTGGTCGTTATGTGGCGTGTACGCGCGGTGGCGCGCTGCGGTTGGGAAAAAACGTCGCAGTCGTAATTTGGCCGACTATCGCGAATTCATTTTTCAACTGCCTTCGACGAACGAAAGCTCACGATGTATTTTCCCATTAGAAATCCGCGCGGAAAATTATTTTGATCGCGAGGAGTTATTTGTTTTGTAGAGTGCGAGTTCTTCAATGGGATATTTTATTTAGTAGGCACGAGAAAATAAATACACAACTTATCATACAATATTCTATTACAAAAGTGTATTGAGAGCAATAATAAACATGACGAACACATCACATCTTAGATATCTGTCAGAATAATAAAACAAAAGATAACAACGTATTTTCATACGAATACATTCAGTTTGAATAATCTTTCGAATTATAGAACAGCAGAAAATACATTCTCAACATGTTTCTCGTACTGATGTTCCTAAATTGCCCGGATAAATTAACTGATTAATTTTTTAACGAATATATATATATCTTATGGGAGTATCTCTCACGATGACCAAAGCTTTTTCGGATGAACCGTAATTTTGAAAACCTCCTGCATTTAGTAACCTGACACTTGCATTATTTCTCTGGAACAAATACTCATTTGGTCCCAATAGCCGATTTCGAAAGATTACGACATATCGTACACATGCGCGGCGTACATTGGCGCTCGGGCATATATTGCCGATGATGCCGCGTCTGATTGGTATCATCTCGCCGGAATTTCCCAGCTGAAAAAACATCGAACATTTTCCGCGACATTATCTCGACAGCCAGTCCCGTATTACTTGTTTTATCACCTTTCGTTACGTCTAATTTAACGATCTCTCACCGCGAGAAAAGTTTCAATATCCGCGGTTTGATCAAGCATTACGACCGCAATTATCATCGCGAATCATTGGCTTTCTCTCTCTGTCTCTCGGGTAAGAGTTTCGGTTTCAGAATCGCCGAGGACGCGTCTGTACGAATTTAATCCGGTTGAATAACGAAAATCATGCGCGAGATCTCTCGATCTCTCGCGGTGCATGAATCTTCGCGTCCATGGGATAATTCAACTGGGCGCACGATAAATCATATCTGTTCGCGCGCATCTATACATCTCGTCCGCGGCGTTTCATCTCTCGGGACACAGGGGGATTTTCCGATTCCGCAATTGCACCGCGTCGGGCAGCTCCTCTGCGCGCACAGCCTCGCGAAAGCATCGGCAGCCGCCGTTCGAGAATTGAGCAAGTGCGTTTATCGGGGAAAAAAATTCGGCTGGACTGCTGTTAGCCTACTTGCTTAGAGCACCACCAGCAGCTCTCGTGAAAGTTCGCGGTATACATTACACGTGTGTGTGCCCGCGCGCCTATGTGTAACGCGCATCGCTCAACTGCGAGGATTTGGCAAACCTCGCGGCTGTAATTTGTAAGTCTCAATGAGCTCGAAGCTTCCCACAGCGCGGCGTACATATAATAATGGGAGCAGCGCAGGGTAATACGAGAGCCCCCTCGAAGGAGATTGCGCGCGTCTTCTTCTGCGCTTCCTGCGGCCCGCCTGCTATATACATGCACTCGATACCCAAACTTATTGTTTTGGAGTGGAAATGCTGGGTGGGTGGGTGCGGGGAGGGGATAAGTTACACGGCCTCGCAGCTGAGACGCCGTGTACGTATATAGAGCAGCCCGCGGCCAAGTTTTACCGGTATAAACAATGGGGATTGTAGTTTGCGCGTGGCGGGGGGGGGGGGGGCACTTATTATATATGTATACGCGTAAACCCGAACGAGAACAAATAGTCGAGCCGCGCGCGCATCAGCAAACAATGCAGCTTGCTCGAGCTCGAGTGTTTTGTAACTATCGGCCTCGGTAATTATCGACGGGGATGTAACGCGCTGCTCGGCGTATACGCGACAGGACTATACCAAATAAGTACTCGATTCGCGAGATTCGATGTAGGGTGGATTTTTGGGGAATAATCATGTATCGAACAATTCAAGCATGTCGCTGCGAGGATCAAGCTTCATGGTTGTCGACGAGCAAAAAGTACTTTACACTAGCTTTTAAATGCCTGCTTTGCACTCTGGTATCGAGAAAAAACAATATTTCCAAATTAGAACTACAAACTCCTAAATAGTCAACATATTTGTACATATTATAGAGTTCGTATTAGTTATGATGAGTTATCACAATCATCATTCACATACGAAAGGCAGTTTGGTTCTATTCTGTCACAAATTATTATTTTGATGAAAAACATATTTTTCTGATAACGAGTGACTTTTTGAAAAATTACACGAGAGTTTTCATTTCACACCTTCGAGAATTCCCGAGGAGAAATGAAACGGCAAAGCAGAACATGAGTATTATAATAGGGCAGAGAATTATTCGATGGGACAAACGGATGAAAAATTTACCCTCAAATGAAAATGTTGATACGAGTCAAGACAATTTTTTCTTCCACTCTTGAGTTTTATCAAACGCATCAACCATCAACTATTGAATATTTCGATCGTATATATATATTCAATAGGTAATTGAAAGTTTGAATCATCGAAGAACTCCACTTTTTCATGCCTTATACTTGTATTACTATCTAAAAAATGAGATTCGGCTCTTTAGAACATAAATGTGCAATTTTGTTTGGAAATTGGAAACTGACGTTTTTTTCTGACGAATATTGCTGGTTTTATTGAAACAAGCGTGTTTTTATACTCAAGTGGAGGTTGACAATATTGCGTTCGCTCTTTTTCTGTAGTTGGAGTTCCTGCGTAGCTACTGTATTATTTCCGTATATACTGTTGCATTTGGCATTAAACGTGATGCATATTATTAGTTAGGAATAGATATATTGGAGAAACTAAAATACTCATGAAAGTTTCATGGAGCGTCTCGTCTAGAACGTAACATTCGATGTAGTGTAAAAATTTAATTACGAAGCGTACGAGTATATGCATGTGAATTTGAAAAATAGTTAAACTTTAATGTCTGTCAGTCTCTACCACTCGATAATTATCGCGTATGCAAGAGTGTTGCTTCATGAATTTCAGCTGCACGAGATGAGTGGTCTCGTATTTTCGCTCATATTTTCTTCCGAAGTTAAAATGTTGAACTAACGATTTAATACTCGGAACATGTATATGCAATTCAATAATCTCATATTACATGAGAAAAAAAAATTTAATTGAAGTTTATATGGGTTAATCAATACGGATCATTTTGATTTTCGTTCTCAACTTCCTTAATGAAATGAATAAGGAAACTTAAACAATATATCAACTCATTTATGGAATAATCTCAAATTAGTTCTCGGGTAAGATTCGCCGTTCCGAAATCTTCGTTTCAAGTTTTACTATTTTTCATATTTTATTTGACGGCTGTCAGATTGCTTTTTTGAATCTTCGTAAAATTATACCCGGTATTTTCGAAGAAATCAGACCTTGGGTAAGAAGCACCGGCGTAATTTCAATATAAAAAAATAATACTAAAAGTAAATCTCAGGTGCTGTTTCTCAGGTGAGAGTTGATTATTCCTCAAGGAAATATATTACACGTAATTACGTGAAATATATTTTTGCGAAAAAACGTTCGAAAAGAAGATCGATTCGTCAGCTTATCGACGGCCGAGAGTTGATAAGGTGGGAACCCACATCGGATTACCGACAGTTCGAGTCACGTGACGTGCACTGCGTGACCCGCAGTTGGCACGGCGAGCAGCTGGGAAACGCCTCGCGCGCCGAAAAGGTCATACGTGGGGGTGTGTGTGTGTGAGTCCGCGCGCGCGCGCGTGTGGCATGTCGTTCTTCGCACCACTTCGCACCGATATAGGAAAGCATATGATTGTGAGCAAGCGCGCCGAGGTCTGGGAGCTGTATCGAGGAAACGTCGGCTCCGCAGCAGCGGATGACGGTGTGACTGCGTGTGTGGGGCGCGAAGGCGCCATGCTTTTGCCCCGCGACTCTCTCATTTCGCGCGCTCCTTTTTGTTTGCCACTAGGCTGTAGTTGAAAAATTTTAGGTAAGTCGTGCTCGCGCGCCCGCCCTGGTCCCCTCGCTCCTCGACTCCTCCACCACAACCTCTTCAACCAAGTATATATAATGTAGAACCAACCGGAGCGTTCTGCCCCTCTCTGTCTCTCTCCGTCTCTCTCTCGGCATGCCTCCGCGAGGCGAGATTGCATTGGCTCGGGGCGCTTATACGCTTAGGTTATGAAACGGGTCGCGCAGGAGAGCCTCTATATCGCGCCAGACGGTGATGATTCTGGCTTTTCTGACGACAGTCACAGAGCCCTCGCGAATGTTGTCCGGCTAACATAGCTACTGCCTCGTGTTTCAGGTAGTTGGTAGACAATCACCCACACCCATAGTTGTCAACACTTTGAAATGGCCACTTGGAATGGTTCGTACCCAGAGCCAGATGATTCCAATTGTTACGTTAACTCCTACAGAAATTCTGCACATGCTAGTTACCAAGCTAGCGATTACTATCTTCCCAATGACGGTGCCAACTACCAGCAGAATGCACCCGCCCCTTACGCATTGGACACCATGGTCTTCAACCAGAGCACGCCCAACAACTACGACCACATGGACCGAAACAATGTGATGCCAAATGTAGCACCAAGCACAAATGCATATCCCAGAAATGGAGATCACACTGTGGCTAACGATGTGAGTTCAGTTTCTTATTGCCATATACCCTGTTACATTATGAAGTTAGAAACTCTCTTTAGCCATGATGATGAATCATTCTCAGTAGACCAGCTCATTCTCAATGAGATCGATAGGATTTATCCTTGAGGATGATGAGTTGTAAATTTATATTCAACAATTACCGCAAAGTACTCCTAATGTTTCATGCAGTTTGAGCTAGATTTGAATGTTACATATTATTGCACCTGTAACCATATGCTCTTATCACAAGTTTGTCATTGTGCAATACTGCAAGTGCAAAAGTAATTTTAAATTGCAACATTTGGTGTCATTGTTAATTCAACAGATGTCTTTGCTATCTGATAGATTTTTAATGTTAGAAATATAAAACTCAATGATGAGTTTACACAAGAATATCTTTTGAGAAACAGTTTTTACCAAATATTAGTTTATCATTAATGTGATATGGAAATCATATTCAATCTTGTGAATTCAATATTAATCTAATGTTAATATTTTTTTATTTTTAGGTACATTTGAGGTCTGCTAGTATACCTGCCAATACCAGTAATAATCAGTTTCCATGTTTTTATGAAGATAATAAAGCAGCACAGCAAGGATCGTCTTATTATTACAACAAAAATAACAAATATCAAAATAATAGTAAACGTAAAGATTTCAATAAGACTCACCAAGTAACCGACATAGTTGAACATTCAAATTTACACGCAACTGCTAATGAATTTGTACCCAATCAAAACAAACAGAGTCGGGGCGCTTCTGTAAATACCAACAAAAACAACCGGAGTCGAACTGATTACCAAAATCAAGATGTAGAGCAAAAATCTTCTAACTCCATCTCTGAAGATAGTAGGATAAAATATAATGATAGAAGATTTGAAAACAAGAGAGATGCTGGTAGACGATGGAGAGAGCCGCAGAACAGTCAGTATTCTAGAGAAGACAAGAAAGATTATGGGAGAAATCAGAATTCTAGAAAATATCAGAATGATAAGTATGTGGATAATCGGAATTTTTCTGACAAACCCCGAAATAATAGATCAAATAAAAATGATTCGAAAAATGCTGCACCTGAACCCTATTTGAACAATGAAAAGGAAAGAATATTTGATGATGACCAAAGCATATCCACTAACAGCAATGTCCTTGATTCACTTCCTGAAGCAGATGGTCAATCTTCAAATGCACAATCGATGAAAAACTCTAAACTTCCACCAAACAGTGCTCGAGGAGACAGATATGATAGAAAAGATCGATATAATCCTAAAGATCCCAGAGACAGGAGAAGTAATTATCCTGAGAATAATGGATACACCAGAAACAATTATAATAGAGACAATTATAGTAGGGATGAAAGAAGAGAGAATTATAATAAGTATGAAAGGAGAGAGAATAGAAATATGTATGCTGATAACAGGGATAAAGAAATGATGGATTGGAGACAAAGATCTAATGATCCAATCAACAAAAGTGCTCTACTCAAACGCTCTTATCACAAGAAGTATCAGCCGGGTAAGTTTGAAAATAATCTATTTAAAAAGTTAAAAATATTAATATTGATTGATTAATTAATTTCTTTCTAAAAGATGATGCTGCTGATCAAAGAGAAAGATTAACAGAGCAATTAAATCGTGGACAATTAGAATGTCTAGTTTGTTGCGAAATGATTCGTCAAGCTGATTGGGTGTGGTCATGTAAAAACTGCTATCATGTTTTACACTTGAAGTGTGTTCAAAAATGGGCTTTGTCTTCACAAGCAGGTGCGTGAACGACTTGGCGAGAGTTTTATTTATCCATATTTATACATTTTGAGAGGAATGAAGACTCGTTCCTTCAATCAACGAATTGGACTTTCACCGCAGTCTGATTGGAAATCTTGAAATTTTAGAAACGGGCTGGCGTTGTCCGGCTTGTCAGAACGTCACTCTAGAGGTGCCGTCCGAGTACGAGTGCTTCTGCGGCAAAGTTCGGGTGCCCGACTGGAACCGACGCGACATCGCGCACTCGTGCGGCGAGACGTGTGGCCGGGCGCGGCCTGACCCGAACTGCGTGCACAAGTGTACGCTCCTGTGCCACCCAGGCTCGTGTCCGCCGTGCTTGACCATGGTGTCCAAGTCGTGCGGCTGCGGCCGCATGATCCAAAGCCAGAAGTGCAGCTCCGGACCACTGCTCCAGTGCGGCGAGATCTGCGCCAGGCCTCTCAACTGTGCTGTGCACGAGTGCGAGGCCAAATGCCACCACGGCAGCTGCGAACCCTGCGACAAGATTGTCAAACAAGGTGACTGCATAAAAATTACAATTTGATGATCTGGCATTTGTTTGATGTGATGATTTATTCAATTAATTTGTGATCTCGTTTCAGAGTGCTTCTGTGGGAAACACAGCCGAGAGGAAACTTGTGTTCTCGACTTGCCGTCGATGTACTCGTGTGAGAATGTTTGTGATAGAGTGTTAGATTGTGGTAATCATAAGTGTAAAGAGATCTGTCACCCCGGCCAGTGTGGACCATGTATCTTGAAACCGGAAATTGTCACTCACTGCTGTTGCGGAAAGACTCCCTGTACTATTAAAAGAGAAAGTTGCTTAGACCCAATTCCAACATGTGATAAAGTCTGTTGCAGAAAACTGATATGCGGCCAACCAAGTGAGTAGTACGGATTTTCAATGGGGAACCGAATACTTGAGTATCTGAATTGTTTTTAATTATGAAACATTTGTCCAGGTAATCCTCATACCTGCCAGGCAACCTGCCACGAAGGTGGTTGCCCCGAATGCGAGCTGTTCACTAAGGTTAAATGTCGCTGCGGTAACATGGATAAAGAGATCCCTTGCCGAGAACTGACAACTAAGGCTGACGATGCTCGCTGTGAAAAAAAATGTACAAAGAAACGTTCCTGTGGCAAGCACAAATGTAACCAGAAATGTTGCATCGACATTGAACACATTTGTCTACTTCCATGTTCGAAAAATTTGAGCTGTGGCAGACACAAGTGTGAGCAAACTTGCCACGCAGGTGAGAAATAACGCTAGATTCGACTTCTCCACGAAGAAATGCTTCGTAAAGTTGTCGTTTTATTTGAAATTATACTTTCACTCTCTCCATTTCGAACACACGTTTATTTCCAGTTGCGCAACTCGCGAGCTTCTGTCAATCTGATTGAACATCTATATACTTCCAAAAGATCGAAATAGAATGGTGGTCAAGCCAACAAACCCTACGATTGGACTTGAAGCAGAACGATTTGACGTTTGCAGGTAGATGCCAACCCTGCTGGCGTAGCAGCTTCGACGAGCTGTACTGTGAGTGCGGAGCAGCGGTAATCTATCCACCAGTTGCGTGCGGCACGCGACGTCCCGCTTGCGACAAGCCGTGTTCGCGAGATCATCCCTGCAGCCACGAGGTGCTGCACAACTGCCACAGCGACGCGACTTGCCCGCCCTGCACAGTGCTCACACAGAAGTACTGCTACGGTATGCACGAGCTGCGCAAGGCCGTGCCCTGCTACGTGAATGAGGTGTCCTGCGGCTTGCCCTGTAACAAGCCCATCTCGTGCGGCCGCCACAAGTGCATCGCCATGTGTCACTCGGGCCCATGCGAGAAACCCGGCCAGAATTGCGTGCAGCCGTGCACCACCCCCAGGGAGCTCTGCGGACACCCCTGTGCCGCGCCTTGCCACGAGGGCAAGTGCCCTCCCGATACCCCCTGCAAGGAGATGGTCAAGGTCAGTCGGGGCTTATCTTACAACTTCTCTAGAATAGGCGGTTTGGTTTTCGCTGTGAAAATATGTTGATTAAATATTACTATCATGTAATTCGAAGCTTGAATCCTTGATGATGCATATCTCCGGACATATACTTATGACTTATAATTAATGTTGAAAAGATTAGAGATACAAGAAATTAATTAAGGATCCAAATTCATTTTCATAACCGAAATGTTCTGCACACATTTTCTTACATTTTGTTTTTGTCGAAACAGGTGACATGTCAGTGTGGCAATAGAACGAAGTCTCGTGTGTGTGCTGAGAATTGTCAAGATTATCAACGAATAGCTAGCGGCATCTTGGCCAGCAAAATGGCAGATATGCAGCTTGGCCACTCGGTCGATTTAGAAGAAGTGTTCGGCCAAGGAGCTAAAAAGGCTAATCAGCTGAAGACTCTGGAGTGCAACGAAGATTGCAGGATGATCGAGAGGAATCGCAGACTGACATTGGGCCTGCAAATTGTTAACCCGGACCTGAGTGGCAAGCTCTTGCCCAGGTACAGTGAGTGCATGAAACAGTGGGGCAAGAAAGACCCAGCCTTCTGCCAGATGGTTCATGATAAGTTGACTGAGCTTGTTCAGCTAGCCAAAACTTCGAAGCAGAAGTCGCGTAGCTACTCGTTTGAAAGCATGAACCGCGACAAGAGGTTCTTCGTGCACGAGTCTTGCGAGCACTTCGGCTGCGAGAGCCAGGCTTACGACCAGGAGCCCAAGCGCAACATTGTTGCCACCGCTGTGAAGGACAAGGTCAGTAAACCAAAAATACGTGATCTTTTATTTGAACACGTGACATTTTTTAATTTTGATCAGTCGGAATTGCTATTCTCATCTCTGTTTATTTTCTCCATTTTGTGACAAAATATCTTTTGTTTCTTCCATAGTGTTGGTTGCCGAGTTACAGTTTAATGGAGTTATTACAAAGAGAAAATGGCCAACGAAAAGTACCAGGACCAATGCTGAACAAGACAAAACTGAATATTCCAGAAAGGTATCCATTCAAACTTGACAATTATTTATCTACACTATCGGAAATTTTCATTTACAATATGAGCTGTGAGCGATATAGATAAAAAAGAAAATAAAAAATTTTATTATCATTTTCTCTTACAGAAACATGGGTGTTACGCAACTGAGCTCAAGTAAGAGCCTGATGTCTGCCAAGACAGTAGCCACTCCATCAAGGTCTCCAGAGCCTGTCATAGATTACTTTAATTACGATGGTTGATGGTCTGTATGTGTTCCATATATTGAAAAAGAAAATGGGCATCGAATAACTATCGTAAATAGATGATAATAAATAAAACACTATTATAATTTGTACTTGGAACAGGTATGATCACAATTTAGTTTTTTAAAGAAGTGGTTGTTAATGTACATCATATTTGATCATTATAATTAAAAACAGTAAAAAGAGTATGATGAGTTTTATTGTACTGATAATAATGCATTTTGAGTTGTGCGAAATAGGTTACTCTCACTCGATGACTTGAGATTCGTTTTTTTGCCCTCTCCTTTCACCTTAATCTGTATAATCAGTAATATTTCTATTTATTTACTGAAAGAAAAATCCAAACAGTAATCGATTTGTCTGTGAATGGACACAACAGATTTTACTGGTACTGAGATGCTCCATTTTCTAACATTTACTGTACCAATGGAACGTAACTGATAATCAAGTGAGCACTTTATCTACAACATTCTTGAGAATTCAAAAATCTTAATTATATTAAACATGTTCCATGTATCTCATTTGAGGTACAAATTATGTGATTAACACCTAATTTCAAAATAAAGATTATAATAATAATAGATAATTTCAAAACATTTCTTTATTGATGTGTTTCCATACATAGAAGTCAGAAATAATTCAAATAATTCTGTACATTGTATAAGTTTTCTTTCGTTTCAGAATGCTTGAATAAAAATTGATACAATACTCAACTTAAGAATAAAAGTTTCTCGAAGTTTATTGAAGTCATCGCTTAATCAAACATATTTTGGGTTTTGAAGTATTGCTACTCGTGAAAGTACAAGATATATTGACGTGTGTCTCTAACATGATTTTCACACTCGCTTTAATGTACAGAACTTAATCTACTGACGACCAAGAGACGAATAACTCTGAGTACGTGACGGGAGTATTTAACAACATTGCCAAGCTTCAGTAAATTTTTCAATTACTTCCCAAAAATTTAGGTTTGTACTATTGAACAATTAAAAAACAGAGACCCTTTTCGAGAAGCCCTAGTAAATTCAAATAACTGAATATATCTTTGAAGCAATTAAGTTAATGATCAGTCTATTCAAAATTATTCAATTCAACATGAACATTCTAATTATTTGTATGACCCATCACAATGTAATATCTATTTGGTTTCGCGCCATTCTTCTGTCGATTCTTGTCACTAGGTATTCCAGTAGTTTATGTTAATGTTCATTCTGATCAACAACTATTGTCTTGTGCTGAATCGGAATAATTAAAGTTATCGAAAGAATAGATTCACTTGCACTTCCATCCGCTGACCATAAAAATATTGATGTATACGATATATTTCATCTGAAGAGAACAACCATTTTGGTACAACAAGAGCACATCTTTTATGTATATAAATAGCTGTTTTTTTTTGTTTCAGGATTCAGTCACTATCATTATATCTTTTGAAATCCTGCATCAGACTGCCATACAGTCATAAACATTGAAAATATTTAACGTGAATATTTGGCACATTGAGACATTTATTTTTTTGAGAATAGCCGGTATGATTTTCTAAAAATTCTTTATCCTAAGGTATGCTTCTTCACAGTTGGATAAAAAAGTATAACTTGAACCAAGTTTCTATATAAACTTGCATAATCTCACAATGTTTTTGCGATACAATGCCACCAAGTTTCATAAAATATATTACATAACATTATTATTGACGACTTTTTAATATTAATAGGGTAAAATGTTTCTTTCATTCAAAAAAATTTCTCAACAATGTATAGAATTCACGATGCACCTATGCACCTACATATAGATAGATCTTCATACTCACTGATGTGAACTAACTCAATTAATTCACTTCCAATTAATAGTAAGAGTCAAGTTCTCAAAGAGTTTAGAATGGGCAAGATTGTGAACAGTTATACACATTTAAACACTTATCACATTTAAAATCACAACATTGTTACGAGTTTGTTTGTAAAATAAATCATTTGAACATTTATCTCTTAGTGTTTCATAACATTTTTTAATCCAACATCCAAGAGTTAGGGCACTTTGAAAGAGTTTGTAAACTAATAGTGATCCTAGAAACTTTATCAGGAAATTTAAATCATTTTAAAATTCATGACAATAAGATGACTGAATCGGAACCGATAGTAATTTTAATTTAATATACAAGACAAGATTCATACCAATAATTTGCGTACCAATTATAGTCGTTTAGAAGTAGAAATTAGCAAAATTTCTTAGAAAATGTATTTTACACATATAGTTCATCGCGTGTAATGATTTTAATCTTCATTAACGACACATTAACAATATCAATGATAGTCAATGGACAATAAGTTATTGTCAATATTTAGAATCACATATAACTCAATTCACCACAACTTAATGTATCAAAAAGTTTCATCTTCGGTGAGTGAGAAATGAAATATTTATTATTCTAAGTCTCTAGAAGGATTTCTTCCTTAAATGAATGATCTTTTTTAGAAGATAATGTCAGTACACCACTCTTCTTTACTATCTTTTATTTACAGTTATTTTATTGTCGCGACTACAGTTGAAAAATTTTCTGACAATGAATATAATATGTGAAGCCGCGATTTGCCGAGATATATATATCATATATCTGATTTTTCGTTCTAACAGAATGTATTTTCTTACAATAAATAAGAATGATTAAACGTAAAGCATTCGATACATCAATAATACTGAACACAGGCTACGGATAAAAATAGTCTTGAATATAATCTAATAAAGAAATCTCTCAAAAATGAATTATTTCTCTTATTTATGATCAAAATATAAAATCCAAGAGTACACAGATCTATTGCGGTATTCGTTTCAAATAAACTTTGAGTTTGTTCTTTCTCTTCAGCTTCGGGAATTAAGAGTTGAATAAGGAAATTCAAGATTTTAAACTAGTATTAGATCCTAGTGTGATGTAAGCTATATCCTGTATCTCACGATGATAACTCGACTAAATACTAGATACTCACGGTGGAAATGTATTTCCTTTGGTTAAATTTTGGTTCCTTCTAAAGTACAGAAGAATTTTGAAAACAATTTCATTACATTTTACGTGCCGTATATAAAGCCCTGAGAAAATACTTTTTTTAATATTTTATTCGAATTGTTTCTACTTGGGTTTAAAAATCATGCGCTATTAATCATTATGTGTCATCTAAGTATGAGTTTATATCGAAAGTGTCAATAGAAATAGAAGCATTTTCATTGCATTGAGAGTGTAACTTTTAATTTATTGCATCCGCAAGCATACTTGCAGATATACACCCTTTTGCTCACTCGCAATGTGTAGGTAATTGCATGTTAAATGCATGGCAAATGCATGCCCTGAGGTAATTCCAATATTGGAACGTTGATGAAATTATTTAATTACAGACTCTTTTTAAAGTCCCTTCTTGAATGACCAAATGATCGATTACTGGATGATCGACTTATACACGCTGATTCGAATTTAACAAGTACTTTGTTTTCTCCATTCAACAATGGAATTGAGAAATGTCACTTTCTTACATACTTAGAGTGAAATCAGTTCCATTTCTACTATAATGAGAAGATTAAACATTTGCTGATTTAAAAAAATAATAAACAAAATGAAATTATTCAGGTAGTACAAGTGCGAGATATCATAAACAAATGTAATTCCGCTCAATAACCATTTTTTAGTTTATCTGCACTGAAATCAAATTCAGTCTAGAAGATCGATTTGAAAGCCATGTAAGAAAAATATTAATATTTCACTATGTCATGTCGAAAAGTACCAAAATGTTCGATAAAAATTAAGAATCTCTCTCGATTTTTACCCGATCTTAATTGACAAAAGTGCAGATTGTTCTTTGGGAGAATGCACATACATATTACTCAGCAAAATCAAAACTAATAGAGTCCTACAGAGTTACATTAAATTGCTTTTGATTTTTCATAAGTTTTTTGTGAACAACCGTTCGTAACTTTACGCGTTTTTATAATTTTTCAAGTTTCGATTTCGCTGACTTTATAATGTAAATATTTGCAAGAAATATTCTTCATTCCAACCAAACGTTTTTTTTTACTTTTTTACAGATCATTTTGAAATATTAAAATTTCGTCGTACCTTTTTTTCACCAGCTTAAGGCATCATCTTTGGGTCAAATTAGTTTCTTTGTGATAGCATAGTACTTTAAAAATTCACCTAAGTCTGGTGCTCGTACTGCTTTAATGACACTAAATGTTAGTTGAGTATTGGGAACTATCGAAGATGGTCAGAATCACATACTTACTAGATATTGCGAATCTATATATGTAATACTTACTATATCAAAACTTCATCTTCTCTGAATCATTTTTCAAAGTAGAGAAGCCATCACGATGAAAATTGAAGAATAAAATTTGAAAAGTAACTATCGAATCTCTCCACACGAGTATAGTATATTCAGCAGGGTTGAACTCTGACCATATTAGTAGTGTACCAATCGTCCACTGCGCCTTTCGATATACTTTGGGCGAGATGAGAGGGAGGAAAAGATCTGGGGGGAAGGGGAGGGGGGTTGAGGTTCGAGATTGATATATATGCATATATACCGTCAGTCTTATTCCGACAAAGTGGCTCCAAAGCTTGTTATCCGACTCGTTAAACAGGTACAACGAATATATATGTGTATAATTAAAAGTATGCTGTATAGAAGTATTTGTGTGTCTGTGTGTGCTACCACTCTAGATCGGGAATAGTAAAAAACTACTATTGAATAGTACAAATTACGCAACTGCCAAAAATAGTATAGGCATTCACTAAAAAAATAGTAAAATTTTACTAATACTTTAGCAGTTTAGTCAAAGTTAACTATTTTTTTAGTCAATAACCACTATTTTTATTAGTTGCGCAATTCGTACTATCAAATAGTAGTTTTTTATTATTTCAGATTTAGAGATGCGTGTATGGGTATTGCTTTAGATGTAGAGGTTGTCGCGCTGCTTCATGCGCAAGGGGTAGTTGGGGTAGTTGCTCAGGTACTGGTGGCGGGGACTTGCCGAAGGCTGTTTCGTGATGCTCGCCATCGCGCAGCCCATTATCAGCTCGAGGAAGCGGCAGAGCGTCTGGTAGACGATCCACGGCCAGGGCTTGGGCAACTGCGCCGCCGGGGGCTTAGTCCCGATTTTCGCCGAGTCGGCGAGCAAGCCTGAAACGAGTTGCACAACAATTGTTACGTGAGATTTTCCCGATGGCGCGCGACGACGCGTTGGACTCGTTACACCCGACGAGATTCTCCGAAACTTCCCGGGGGGGTGGAAGTTTAGACGGAGGAGAAGGGAAGATTTCGCTGCAAAAGTCTCGAGACGGCACAATGCCTCTGCTGCGCGTGGCACGTGTACACAGATATACGGGTTGAATGAGATTCGACATAGTTGCAAAGGTCATTGGGGGGGAGCGAGGAGAACTTATTCCTCACGCGTCAAAAGTGGTTTTTTTCATTGAGCCGCGATTAGTGACCATTTTCAAATTTGACAATATATCGTTCGTCGTCCGGATCGATAATAGTAAAACACAGAAAGGAGCCTTCTTATCGATTCTCGAACATATACGCACTTTCTTTTTTCGAAATATAAGACGGCCAGGCGAGATTTGTCCGCAAAAGAAAGATCGGTATTGTTAATATTGATATGTAACTCATCAACTGTTCCGGCTAAGGTTCCACGGGCTGATTAGATTGTTCCCCCTAACTTTGTCCCGTCATTCGATACCTGCATACGACGGCAAAAGCGAAAAATCATCACCCAGAAATTACTCGCGAAGGCAATATAACTAAACAGTTTCGAGACTCGGTAATATATAAATTTATTCGGAGCGAGGGGGAAATTCGTGAAATATTCACCGTATGGCCCGAAGATCCTGGCGACGTCGGCAATGCAGAGGACGATGCCGAGGATGGCGGTGGCATAGGTGACGTTGAGGACCCTCCTGATCTGGGCTCGCCTCGCTGCGGCCGTCGATGCCTCCGGTATGTGCAGCGGCGTGTCCGACTTGGTGCGGTTCACGTAAGCGATGTGGTTCAGTATCGAGTGGAGCGTGAAATCCGCGCTCTGTAAACACCCGCGTCATCGTTACACGCCAAATCGGACGACACGGTAGATGGTTTTTTTTTCTCGACAGGGAAGAACAATTTTTCACGATATACACCTCGTGAGGTATTTTATTTTGTCGTTGAATCAACTACGAGGGAAACCCTTGCGCGGGCGCAAGAAGCTGTTGTCGTGATTTCGACACGAACAACCGATACAATTTATATTTTCTCCAACGATGCGAACTTTCTCGATTTGAGTTGCCTCAATTTTCGATTGAATGAAGAGTATCACGACCCGTACTTGTTATTCCAATTGGCATTGGTATTCCGTTGAGTTCCACGACAAAAAAAAATATTGTGTATTCTTCCCGTGGCTTCGGTTATCAAATGTTCCATCGAGGAAAGCGACAATGAATATATTATTTCTGCGTTTATTTGTGCAGTGCATCGCAGCTTTATCTTCCAACTAGTGCAAAGTTTTCAGAACGAAACTCGAAGTTTGCTCGGAGATAAGTTTTATCTAAATGATATTAACTCGCTGCAAAAAGATGCGAGTTTAGGGAGAACCTCGCCCTTGTTTGCGAGCCATGCGCGCCTTCTTTCTTCTCGGAATATTACATTTTTGAAGTCTTACAACTTTTTACCCCGCGCAATTTCACAAAGGCCAGAATGCACGTTGAATTTAGAATGAAATTCTCTCGAGGGCTGATTCGTATAGGACAGAAATTTCACAAAACTTTCGTACGAACGTATATACATTCGCAATAACAGAGAAAAATATGCTGTTACGCGTTTGGGTGGGCGTAGGCGCGCGCTTGAATCCCTCGAAATCAACGAACAGTATGTATATAACCCGAGGATTCTTTACCGATGAAAAATCATCATCGCTCGGCGTACCCTCGCATTCCTGTATATATGTATATGATTTGTAACGCGATTGTATAGCGTTCGTCCTCCCCTCGATAATCGAATCAGTATTTCAAAAGAACGGACGGATCGCGTTGGAGAAAAAAAAACTCGATCGAACGTCGTGAAAAAAAAGGACAAAGTAAAATTTCCACGTGTGTCCGTATAACGTCCGAATTATGGAGCGACCCAATTCACTTTGAATCCGCGAACGGGGCGACGATGGAATTGAGTTGGACGGGTTTGATGGACGGCGCGCGTCAATTGGACTGCGCGGTCGACTAGCGTATAACAAGAAGCAGCTCGATTCTTCGGCTTTGGGCAGAAACACAGGAAAAACAGTTTCTTACGAGTATCGCAGTACTGAAAGTCGATTGTACTCGAAAGAAATTATAAAAAGCTGGATTTCTTTATTAGTTTCATTAAATATTATGTTCATCTTAATCTATTGAAATTGCTCAAAGTAATAAATTTATCTAATTTTTCCAAATAAACTAGTACACAAATCTGTAGTTTTTCAATTTCAAAAATAGCTATTTAACGACTTCAGTCACACTGAAATTTGTCCCATCCAAAATCAAGTACTATTTCTTACTCGAATCAAAAATCGTTGTTGCCGAATTGTACGCTAAACTCGCGTGAGGCATCGAGTGCATTCGACGCGTGGCGAGCTAATCGTATGGGCGAAAATTTGTCGAGCTTGCAGCATCCGCAAGGAGGAGGGGAGGAGGTGCAATTAACCCGAATGCAAAAGTGTGCCGAACTCGATGGTCCCGCGCAAGAGTATAGGATGGATAGAGTATAATAGATGCGGCCCGGAGAAAGCCGACTCACCGTGACCCTGCCGGGCTCTTGGCTCGGCAGCAGGCTCGTCTCGGCGGTGATGTCCTCCTGCTCGTCCCTCCGGTCGCCCTTCCACGAGAGGCTCTTCTTCCTGGCGCCGCCGCCGCCCTGGGCCGGGTTGAGCTGCTCGCCACCTCCGGCGACCAGGGCCGCCTTCTCGCTGTCGCACGTCTCCGAGTCGGACTCGGACTTGATCTCGGCGAGGGGCTCGCCGCTCCTCGCCCGGATGCTGATCTCGCTGCCGCGTCTGCTGGACGAGCCCCGGCGCTCGACGCTGCGGCACGCCACGTCCGAGTTGCGCCTCGACTCCACCGCTCTCGGCCCGGCCGCCAGGCCCCCCAGGTCCGAGTTGCGCCGCGACCCTGTCCTCCGACCCACGTAT
>CM037084.1:52872977-52884155 GCA_020882725.1 Aphelinus certus
CCGAGCCGGTCTAGAGTGGCCCTCGGTGGAGCGAGGACGACGAGTTGTCCTCGACAGGATCACGCCGAAAATAAAGAAAAAAAAAATCATCAACGGCTCTGGAGTAAACAGCCCGTCGCACGAGTATAACAGACGACCAAGCGACTGGAACGTCCATAGCACGCCGTACCAACTTTTTTCCCCCGTATATATAGTTCGAGCGGCAACGTTGACTCGGAACTTTTGCCCCGACTGTGTGTCAAATCGTTACTCGCATACGCCACAGCGAAACTCGCACCCTCGTATTTCACCCGGCTCTTATGATATATACACGATGTTTACGGAACGACTCGGCCGGCCGCGCAACGAAAATTTAGTGCCCTATACTATTATCCTGTAACGGCATCTATCGGCCGGTGAAGATTATCTATCCGATTAGCGAAAAGTCACGGAGACGTGCGTCGCATTTTTGGGTCGCGAATAACGATAAAACTCTCGGGGATGATTTTGGAGTACGCGATATATATATTAGGCCTTGTGGGCGAGCGTTTAGCCTGCGACGTTAGAAATATGATACGAACGAGATTTATATTACGGAAGCGTATTTTACAATGATATATATTGGTGTGTATCAAAATATACTATTTTGTTTTTACTGCAATTATACTTGATTATTCAGTGAACACAATTTTAAAATTTGTAATTACGTTTTTAACAACAATGAGAATGTATGTCAGTCAACTAGTATTCCGAAAATATGAAGTTGAAGTTAAATTTCAAAAGTTCATTTATTAATTTAATTTGAGGTCATTTCTGCCAATGTATCTTTCCAGTTTAATGGATAGATATTGGTGAATCGTTGTTTATTTTGTACACGTATTGGTATAATAAATTTTGATCAAACAAACGAGCTCTGTGAAACTCGGGCAGTTATGTGGATTAATCAATTTGCATATAGAGCAAGTTCACTTTAGTTCTAAATAGCTCAAAAAACTACAGTGAAAAACTAGTTATCGACGCAAAATCCGAGACGAGCTTTCCTTCGCTTAAAATATTTCCGAAAAATACTTGTACTTCAGTCAATCGCTCGAGAGATGTATTTTAAAGGCGACGATATTCTTGTGGTTTGTTTTATTTTTAAAACAGGCATACAATTCTTCAATGAAAAAGAAAGACCTTCAATGTATTATTCAAAGGAATAAAGCTAAAAGTATAAGAACTAATCCAAGAAGAAAATCAATGCCTTCTGCCTTGGAGCCATTATATTTACTTTCTTTAGCGCAGTCTATATTCCGTACTGACGAAATCCTTTCAACTGAGTGCTGAAACAATATAATTATACTTCCACTCTTTTTATTTTAATTCAATCTCGGCATTAGTTGGGATAGAAACGTTTCACAGCTCTGCAAATGCTGTTCTAACTCGATTAAATTAGTCTATAATTGAGTCCTGAATTCAATTTGCGAATCTGCAAGGCTTAGGTAGGAAGCTTCGGGTTTGTTGGTCGGCCGTTGAGAAATTGGTAGAATAGCTACTAGATTTATGGTACGTGCTATGCATGTATCGGTTTTCAAATTATATGAACACGAATCACGGAGCTGTAAATGAGAGCTGCCTGTGCAGTGTGCTTTCAAAGGCGTGTATACTCCCTTTGATATATATGGATGTATGTGTAAAAAGTGAAAAGGCAAATATTTTCCGATATTCATTCATTTTCCAATGCAGTTCACTTTTAAAAGTTCATTCTAGGGTCCAGAGGAATTTCAAATTTTTCATTGGTTCCGTTAGAATGAGCTTGAATTCGTGGATATGATAAGATATATATATATATATATATATACATATATGTGCAGCGAATGAAATATTTAATGGGTAAATTACACGAGAAATTCTGAAAACGTTATTCAATGCCATTTACTCGCTCCCAATGGATGCAAAGTTTATTTGTGTGTATATTAAAATATTCAAATTAGATGAATCATGCATGTACTTATTTCAATAGTTAATGTTTCCCGCTCAATCGAAGAGAGATCTTCTTGGTGCAAAATAATCTTTGACACAGAATCATGATATTATACTTGTTCATCTACGAATACAATAAATAATCTTGATATTGATCAATCTTTACCAATTTGAATCTGTGGGATGAATAAAAAAACGACGTCACGTATGCTGAAGGAAACAAAATATATCGGCACCACTGAATTAGGAATCGAGAAACGGTTTGTATATCAGTGCGAGAACGATCCAATCAATCAACTTCAAACTATTTGTCAAGGATTTGTCCCTATCCATTTCCCGGCCAAGCTACATACATATTCGAATAGATAAGCACTACTTACACAGAAAAATCAAAATACGGGACGTTAAGAGAGAAAACATGTGACGCATGCCAAAACTATCGAAAAACACGGCCATCGAAAGACCCACAATCGATACGCCACTCCGGGAACTTCCTTATTTGCCCCCCTTGTTCGTAGAACAAGGCGAGAACGAGTTCTGATAAATTCTTGAAAGCTGCTTGAAAATTGTTTACTCTGAATAGTTGACTTGACGTTTTGAAGTATTGTCTGTCGATATTTGCTACTCGCTACCGGATGCCCTTTTCCGATATTCGGGATAAGTATAAAGTCGTTATTTGGATCGCAAAAGCAATATTACAATAAATCGTGTGTGGATATAATGGTTAATATACAGATAACAGCATCGTTCCCAGTGCTTGAGGTACGACAGGAGAACGTATCATACTTGCGCTTTCATAATACTGCTACCGTCCGCAGGATTTCTACGAGACAACTCATTCTAATTCTTATAATTTAGCTTAGCAAATAGCCTCGCACGAAATCCCTTATTTTTCGTAACTATTAGGCTTTCTCACTGCTCGGGTATGGATATGGCTGTATGTTTAATTTGTGATTTAATCATCGGACTTCAATCAGTCCACTGGTAATGACATTACGCGACGATCCACACGCACATCTGCGTCGCTTCGTTTACGTAATTAAGCGTATAATACGCCAGTGACACACGTAACATTGGTCCGAAAACAAAAAGAAATAATTTATCCAGGTTGATTACACCGAGAGACACAGCGGATTGGGGTCTTTAGCGGAGTACAGACTGGTAGGTCTCCCTTGAATGTAATCTGTTCTCAATCTACCCGACGAGCCACGACTATACCCAGCAATTATCCCGGTGGCTAATTTCTCAAACTCTCTCAATTTTCCGAGTCCAAATCTGATATAACGACAATTTACGCATCCGACTCGCCCAGCCGGGATACCATTTCAATTCGAATCCACGGCGAGTTTTCTTGATTACTTTTCCGCTAATCGCGACGGTATTTTCCCCCGTTCCATATACTGCTCCCTCGAAGCTTCCCCCCCGGAAAGCAGCTAACCTGACGACTGCGCACGTGTACACGAACCGCGTCATTATTACCAGCTAGTTACGCCAATAATCCAGCAAATCAAGCTCTTTTCAATCCGAACTCGCGTGCCGCGTTACGACTCGAGCAGCAAAAAAACTCGAGCATCCCCGGCAGGTAAAAGCCAAGTTGGTCCCAAGTTCTATCGTGGCGCGTAGCTCGTTTTCCTTAACGATTGCTCTCGGCTTTCGCCGACGAATAATATCCCCCACTGACTGGATACACTTACTATGCTAACGATTCAACCTTGATAAAACAGATGAAAAAATGAGCGATTCAATCTTGCGAGGGCTGTTTATTAGCGCACGCGCGCGTCGTAGGCAACGAAAACGAGGCCTCGGTAAGACCGATTCGACGTTCCTCATGAAGAGTAGCACGTTCTAGATTGCTACGGAGAGAAGTATGTACCATTCGGTGTTTACCTAGGAGACTCATGGTGCTATTCGGATTTTTCCCACGGACATGTAATTGTTACGATTCGGCTTTTTTATTTCCGATGAATGATCTCACGTAGCGGCTTTGATTTGTACCTTATGTTCTCGCGCCAATTAAAGTTTAACCAACAGATGGGATTAGATTTTACTCCGGAAAATAGCGAGAGAATTCATTTTTGAAAAATTTACACCTCCCGATGGAACCTTTGTTTTATGGTTGACACAACTCTGAAACGCGTGATGTATTCTCCACAATTTGTGTCGAATCATAATGGACGCTAATTGGGAAATAAATCATTGTTACATCGTCAGCTCGTTTGTTTGGGAGACTGACGAACTCTTAACAAAGTTATCGAACATACACGGTACGTATAATGATACACGAGTTTCCCAATAATGTTCTTCAGAAAGTCTGTATATACTAGTGTTTTAAACAGTCAGTTACACTTACAAATTCAAGAAGTACCATTTGAATTTGAAATAGTTGAAAATTACTATTCAATAGTGAGAATGGACTATTTCATAGTGAAAATTACATAGTTGTCGAGCAGTGAATATTCACTTGATTGAACAGTGAAAAGTTCGATACCCGAATTAACGAATCCGATTTATTACTTCAGTGACATTTTATCATTTGCCGTTAGAAAAAAAAATGCACCAGCCCAGAATATCGAATATTTCGTTTGATTATTCTCTGCTGTTTATCATGTGATTTACACTAATGAACAGTTTAGCTCTCGTAACTACTCGAGAGATTTCCAGAGAGTATATATCGATCACGCGCAAATGAGACGCGTTGCATGTGCGTACACCCAACTCACCGACGGGACTGACGTCGAGGATCCTGGCGAGCTTGGACTGCTCGGGCTCCTGGACCCTCCTGGGCGTCCGGTTGCCGAAGTCACTGTTGCGCCTGAGCTTGTTGGCGAACTGGTTGGAGCGCGCGCCCGACTTGTCTCCGAAGTCGGAGCCGCGTCTCATGTCCCTCGAGCTGCCCGTGGGCGAGACGGCAAAGTCCGAGTTGCGTCGCAGGATGCCCTGCTCGGGCCTGTCCAGCGACGGCGACCCCCGGGGACTCGACTCTGCCAGCGGGCTGCGCTTGCCTGTCCAATCGACGCAGATACATTATAATGTGTATATTTATTTATACACGTGACGCGCGTATCATATTATACATCAGGCGAGTTTATTTTCGCCGTCCTCGGTGAGTCAGACTTTTCCCTCACTTGATTCGCTCCGATTCGCTATTTTGACCGAGTCGACGTGATTTTGAAGAGGTTTTCAAACAAAGGATCCCCACGACGCGATTATTATAAACGGAGCAGGGAAATTGCTCGCTCTAGTTGAATTATAATCTCGCGAACCGAGCCGGGAGAAGCCTTTGGCGGGAGCACACGCTTGTCTGCGCGAGCCATATATATACATGAATACGGAGAGCGAGGGGCTTGCGCGTTTCAGCGAATCGGTGGGCCGTGAGTAAAGGGGCATCCTCGATTCAAGCTGCCAGCTCAATGCGGCGATAAACAGCTCCTCGGGTTACACGGAATAGCTGTAATCACGGCTCACGTCGTAGTGTGACGCGCGCGCCATATATACGTAATCTTCCTTTTTTTACTTTTTATTTTCAAGTCTAAAAATACCATCCGCACGGCACGTAGTTATAGGTGGCGAAAAAATTATCCGAGATTGTTTATTTTTACACACGTTGGAAATTCATATATTCAGAGGAAGCGGGGACGGCAAAGGAAATTGATCGAGTATAGCCTAGGCTCTCGGCAAGTGGAAAAAGCCGAGTGTGCTCAGACGCGACATACACGAGCCACAAGGAGCTCTCTCACTATAATGCGAGTGTGGTGCGAATTTATTTTTTCGTACATTTCCCGATGAAAATTCCGTAGCGATCGATTCTGGTCAGCTTGCTCTAGAGTTTTTTCCGTTTTTATATTGCTTCGAAACACGTATCGGGCAACTTAAGCAGGAAAATAAGGTTGTTCCCGTTTTTATGCTTCGACAGTGGATTTTTACCAACAAGCAAAGTTATTGCCGTAACGGTACTCTCTTGGAAGTTTACAATGAAAAAACGCTGTATAAAAGTGAAAAATCACTGTACGAAGGTGGATAAATTATTGAATGTGACTGCAGTGAATTTCAACTTTAGCTCCAAGAGTTCTGATGGCGACAATTCAATGCAATTCCATTCAATAATTCGTCCACCCACATACAGTGATTTTTTTCTTGTGAACAGCTGTTGAGCTTTCAAGAGAATAATCAAGATGAAACAATCCAATTATATTACTATAATATCCGCCGACTGTTTTGGCTATATGATTGTTACACATCGTCGTTGATAGTCGTTCGCGACACAGCTCGACCGGAGACTTTCCCCGAAATCACCTCCTGCTCGAGGGGCGAGTTTTATCCTGGGGTAGGACGAGAGAACCGAGGAACCCGCCGAGGGCAGGATGAAAGTGTATATCTCTGGCGCCAGACAGCTTGCCAGATTGAATTAAAGCCATAGTTCGGTCGAACGGTTACGAGGGTCTGATGTAGCCGCGGTGCCCCAAAGATCGCGGCGATACCGGTAAATACCCAAACGAGGCAAGGACATGTGACGTAGAGGTATATGTATATATAGGCAAACGAACCAGCAGTATCGGCGTTGGGCGAGGTGGGCTCCTCCTCGTTGACGAAGCGGACGCTGCACTCGGAGGCCCTGCGCGAGTTCCTGCCGGACACGTCGCTGCCCCTGCGGCTGGCCAGCGAGCTGCGCCTGCTGGGGCTCGACACGGTGATGATGGGCAGGTTGGCGAGCGACGGGGTCGGCGTCGGGGGCCGCACGTACACCTCCGGCACGGTCGACAGCGGCTCGGGCCCGCTCGACCTCAGCGAGCCTCGCTGGGCTACGGCGTACGAGACTACACTTATCGTCGGGCTATGTTAGTCTGTGTGCTTTGTTAGACGGCTGTTAGACACTCGGATCTATACACACATATCGGGCCAACACCTGGTGCACTGTGCGCCTCCTCCTTTCAAACTCGGGTTCGATTGGGTTGTGAGGACGTGTCAGGGGCTATTATACTTTGGTTCTCGCATGATTCACCGTGGGTGTGCGTATACTCCCTCAAAATCTTTCAGTGAAAAAACAGTTTATTAAAGTGAAAAATCTCTGTTGGAAGGCGGATGAATTATCGAGTGGATCTCCGGTTAATTTTTCATGTGTAATCAAAGTGAATTTTAACTTTAGTTCCATATGAGTTTTCATAGCAAATATTTATACTAATTTTTCGGGTCTGTCGACCCGCCAGCCAATAGTCCCTGAATTCAAGGTGAACTTTTCTCAGGACTCATTGCAAATTTGATGTGAAGATATTCGTTACAGAAACCTATGGAAGTGAAGTCAAAATTTATTTTGATTGAATGAAAAATTAACTGCACTCAATCACTCGTCCACTTTCACACAGTGATTTTTACCTTTCATAAATACACGGTTTTTGCACTTGAAGCTCTATGAGAGTGTATACTCTCTAAATTTAAAATAATCCAAATTGCATAACTGATTAAAATCAGTCGAATCTGCAAGTGAATATTCCCTATTATTCTTCGGTTATGCAATTTCTACTGAACCATGTTTATTTATTACACTTAAGATTTAGAGAGCAAAAAGGTAAAGTTCGGGCGACGAGTTGGTAAGACATCTGTGCGGATGGGAATGATTGCTTTCGGAAAATGATATACGTTTATATCGCGGAGTATGTGCCCGCTCACGCGATCGAAATCGCATCGTAAAGGGAGAGACGACGTGCAAAGGCCAGGTTGATTTTGCAAGTCCAGCACAGGTCGTCCGATAATTATCAGCCATCAGTGGCGTGTCGGTGACGACGAGCATCGCGGCCAGCACGAAAATAGGCGTATACGCTATGCAACTGGTGCGCCAAGTTGGCGATTGTTGCACGAGCGGGGAAATTTATCGTTCCGGCGACAATCGCGTACTCGTATACACAAGCGATCGCGCACATATGTTAAACTTTCTTCCTAGGTGAAAAATCACCTATAGCCCTTGAATTTTACGCAGTACTTTGCGCCAAAGTGCGGAAATAATGCTCGCGATGCTGGCAAGAAAAGTCGATCTTCGCGCACCGTGTGTACCGTAAAAAAGAATATAACTCGGTTGCCATTCTCTCAATTTTGTACAGTGCATTTTCAAATTATATACTCTTGAGTCACTCCCTTTTAGATTGCAACCCATTTCAGATAATTATTTGTTCTGAGCGTATTTCGCTGTAATGGAGTTATTTAGACTTCACGCCGGGCAGTATCGAATTGAGAAAGTTGAGAAAATGTTTCTCGGCAAATCAAGCCATACACGTTGGAAATGAAGTATAGGAAACGCCGAGTGTGCGCGCTGTATTTTCGTTTTCAATGTAAAGTTGCATTTTGTAAGGCTTCTTCATTTTCGGGACGGTTTCTCGACAGCGAGTGGACTTTCTTTATATTGTAAAAAAAAACAAAAATATTATTCAAAAACTTTTTCTTTTCATTGCACTTTGAATTTCTTGCTCGTATATTCGACTTTCAGGCGTGTTGAATTATTAAATTTCACAGGTTGAAAGTAATTGTGGAGTGAGACATCACAATATTACATTTGATCATATTACCTCGAGAAAGGAATCAGATATTCGGTCACCATCAAACGATATCTTTGAGTGAAAGTAGTATACTACAGATATGGTCAGACACAAAATATTCATGTATGATATTTGGCATGCAAATAAAATTGTAAAAGGTAAAGGGATTTACATATATTTGAATGAAAGGAATCACATAAAAAGCAGATAAAAGTAGAAGTGGTATGAAAAAAATCATCGAATATGCGGGATTTACGCAATGAATCCCAATGTCATAAAAATAGGTCAATGAGTGTTTTTGGTGACTTATTATTCACGTATCGATACTCGGTTCTAACATTTCCACTATTAATTGTTGATTAGTTATTATTATTTGTTATGTTCGAAAATGGAATTACGAATTCGCAATATTATTATCTGTGTTACATAATCAAAGGAACAAGGCAGTGTTTCAACTGTAGAACGAACTATTTTCTATTTTAGAAACATCAATAATACTTCAATATATACGAAAATACACTTTGATTATGAATTTTCCAAAAAAAACGCTCGTAAAATCCTCGTCAACCAAGACAAATCGATTGGAGTTTTTAACCGAAACACTTTCCCCTCGAGGTTTAAATTGGATTTTTTTTATTCGAATCAACGGCCCAACTTTCCTCGGGATCAAATTTTCCTCGTTACAACGATACACATTGATCTGTTACGGATAAATCGTGTTTCTCGTGCCTGTGCCCTTGAATCTTGTTTCGAAAATTCTAAACAAAAAATCGACATCCACAGGAGGCGCGTGGCTCAACAGAGAGAAGCATAAACATAATCTCGCGATCGAATGCGTCGCGCTGCGGATATCTAGGGATATATTACACACACTGGATATTACAATTTCAAAAAAGGGAACTATAACATCCACCAAACCGCTAGTGCGCATTGCAATAACGTTATTCCGATCGTAAAACAACGAAGTGTCATATCCAACTCGCGCGACGGAGAAAAATGCGCCCTCGACTCTATACAGTGATCGCCGTGAATATACCATCATTCCCGAGCCAGCTGCGCGAACCGTCGCTGAATAAATCGCAACTTCGGACGGACGTTATATTCGCCGGGCCGTATATACTCACCAGTTACAAGGATCACCTTCGAATTTAAAATGAAACTCTCCGCGCGCCCCTCAAGTCGAAGACGTCGGAAACACTCGCTATCGAATTCCAAGGTTCGATTTCGCGCGGCTAGGCTTATACAGAGGGTGGGTGGGGGGTGGAATCTCGCGAAGGCTGGGCCGAAAGCTCTCTCCGTTTACAGATTAACGCGAGATCCGATTCGACGGATGCGATCGTTCTCCTTGGGCAAAGGAGGCTCGCGCGCGCCGGCATTGAGCTCGTATAGACAATGGGCCGCCGCCGACGCTTTTTCGCAGCGAAGGCAACGCGCGGACTGTTGTTGAAGCAATACGCGAAAGTGAACGACTCGCGAGCGTCGCACACGGCCCGAAGAATCTACAGCTTTGCGGCGCGTGTGTGTGGGTGTGGGTGTGTATGTATACAAACTCACTGGAATTCAGGCCGGGATTGGTGTCAGGGTCCTTGCGGGGCTCGCTGCCCTCGAGGGCCGCTCGGAACTTGGGGCCGAAGAGGGTAGGCACGAGGGCCGCCGCCACGGACGACGCCAGGTTGTTAGACGGCGCCAGCATTGCCAGTTGCATTATACCTTTGTGAACAACACACGCGGGAGAGGACGCATATATGTATAGATAATCATCGGTGCAGACGTATAGTGTATACACATTGACGCGGGCGCGCCGGAGGAGCAGCGGGCTTTCAAATCCGCGCTTCGTGTATTCCCCGCGGCGTCTCGGCGGAAAGCCGTTTTCACCGACTTTGCTACATGCCACGTGTCTCCCGGGAGATGTATAGACATATATATATATATATACTCGAATGATCCTGCGAAGGCTCGAGAGCGCGACGCGATGCTCTTACAGATATCTTTGTGGATCGCAAAATATTTAACGAGCGGATTGAAACAACGAACCACGCGTGTGCATGTATACTCTCTTAAATCCTTACAGTGAAAAACCACTGCATTGCAGTGAAAAATCACTGTAAGAAGGTGGACGACAAATCAACTGGATTACAGTGAATTTCTTATGTAACTAAAGTGAATTTTCACTTTAGTTCCATGAGTTTTGATAAAAAAAAATTTTACAGAAAATTCACATTTTCACATCACGATTTGCAGTAAGTATGGTGTGAAGTGAATTTTTACTCTACTTACTGTGAATTTTATGTAAAACTTGTTCTCTATAAAAACTCATGGAACTAACATGTTATAACTACACTGTAATCCAGTGAATTTATCATCCACCTTCTTACAGTGATTTTTCACTGCAATGCAGTTGTTTTTCATTGTAAGGATTCAAGAGATTACACATAGAGGCACAAATCGTGCTACTGGTATTAATGAATTCGTCAATTTTTTTTCTTCTCCTCCCCGATACAGGGAACGAACGGGAATCGGTCTATCGAAAGACCATATATTGATTGCGAGCGGACCAACCGCACGACAAATATGATATCCGGCAAAAATACATATTATCACCGGTATGTATTACGCGGCAATTTCCCCGGGAAAATTGTCTCGTCGCGTGTACATACACGTAGTATATATATAGAAGAACGTAACCGCGAAACCGCGACTCGACCTACTGCCG
>CM037084.1:52884655-52950512 GCA_020882725.1 Aphelinus certus
TGGATGACTATGAAGTGAAAATTCACTTCTACAACTCGAAATATTAATTACAGTTCCATTCAATGGATATTTTTCATTGTAAGCTTTCAAGAGAGTCTAGATTTGAAATAGTACAAGATTACCATTTGTGAGAATTGCGTAACTGATTGAATACCAGCAGTGACTAACTATTCAACACGTTAAGTGGTACTCTCTTCAATCCTTGCAGTAAAAAAACACTGAATGTATATCCGGAAAATCACTACATGCAGGTAGATAAATGATTGAATGGAACTACAGTGAATTTTCCATGCAATACGATTAAATTTTCACTCGAGTACCAGAAGTTTTGGCAGATACCAAAAAAATGTCAAAACTATCGAATCTGATGGAACTCCAGTGAATATTCCCTTGTGTCACATCAAAAATTCCCCATAGTTCCATCCACCTTAATACAGTGATTTATCACTGCAAGAATTCAAGTTCAATCGAGTATCACACAATAAATCGTTGCGGAAGGAAGAAAAACTGTCGCGACCCGACCGAACGGGGTACGATCATTTCCCCGGAGCGACCCCGAATTTTCACTGCGGCCACGAGCGGCAGTATACACGTATACATTCAAAATCGAAAGAGCCCGTATGTATATACGGGCGGTCGATCGATCGCAAGCGCGCGTCTCGGGGACGAGGGGGTGATACGTATACGTACACGCGCTCGGTCGAACTTGAGCTATATCGGGATCATCTCTCACCTGAGATTGAGAAAGGAGAAGAAGGTGTAGAAGCTGAGGACGAAGAAGAGACAGGCGAATGCGTAGGTGTGTAGGGAGAAGAGCCACCTGAGCTCGGGGCTGGCGCCGTCCCACGAGGGCTCGGTCAGCAGGTACTTGTTGATCAGCCACAGGCCGGACGGCTCGCCGCTGCAGTTGCGCCCGGCCGAGTCGGTGGCCGGGGGCGGCGAGCCAGCCGCCGCCGCGCCACACGCAATTAGCATGGCTCAAGGGCTCGATCGATCAATCGGGGGGCGGCGGCGGCTCGTCGGGACTCACCGGCCCGGCCGACCGGGCTGGCCCGCGGCCGCCTCCGCCGCGGCGACTCCATCCCTGCCCCTACGCGGACTCCCCTCTATCTGCGGTGTACACACTCTGCTGGGCTACTCCTGGGCCCCGAGACCCTCTGCGTATCTATGTACGCGCGGCTGCTGCTGCGGGTGAGACGACGTGTGTACACGCGCGCGCGCCGCCACCGACAGACAGCAACAGGCTACGCTGCGGAGATAGAGAAGGAGAGCCGTTTGAATATCGCAACCCCCTCCGTTATTGATTGGCGCGCCGCGGAGAGGGGCATACCTCCTCCGCGCACGCTCCGACCGTTATATACTACCCCCGTCCCACCCCCCCCCACCCCTACGAGCGCGCGCGCAAGCCTTGTAATTGCCAAAGACGCCTCGGCTGATGACCCACACTAGCTCCTGATGTCTATTATAATAATGTATACCCCCCGCACACCTTCACTCGCCTTCCTCTCGCTCTGATCTTCCCCGCGAGTATATGTATGCATGATGCGCACTTGGGCTACACAGTTGCTCGAAATAGGCCTCCTTATACTTTCATCTTGTGATCATTTCGCCCGTAATTACCCCGCACGGGTATATGGTACTCGGGGGGACAAGACGAAACGGGAAAATCGTCTTTTCGCGATATAGCGAATGAAACGCATCTGGTTTTATCTGCAGTTTAGCTTCGTTTGGAGGCTGTTTAGAGATAGATTCTTGTCGGATACTCGTGTAGGTCTGCCACGATGTGGTGGAGCTTGTTTTGGATGGAAAATACCGTTTTACTTTATTTACGACCCAAACCTTTCGTCTGGATCGTGCGACGCGCCAATGGGTGCTGTTTTTTTAAATGTAAAACACGAGGATCTGATTTTGATGGAAATCTGTATGCACGTTTTTGGGCAGATGTGTGTATGAAATTCCGTGCGCTTATGAACCTGCGGTGAAATCCATAAATAAATCTTATAACAAGACTAATTATCTCAGAAATAGCCTAATGCAATTGATGGAAAATAAACGCGTATTATTCTCATTATTATTCATTGGACGCTAATCTTATTCATGTTATTATCCGCAATGTGAATCAACTCTATTCGAGTGGATAGTGCAAAGTAACAATAATCGTGACCTACAATGTCAATGATCTTATTCAATTAAGTTTTTCGCAAAAATCCCACCGCCAAGTTGCACTTCTATTTCCGTATGAAATCTTGTATTGCATGTATGCTAAACCAGTATATCATTTTTATTCTACCTCCAGCCTATCAGTGTCAATGTAATTGCAGAATTCACAAAAATATGAAATAATATATTGAAATTAATTCAATTAAATTGAAGATATTTTAAAAATTCCAATATTGAATTGACATAAAAAATGCACAATTCTTGCAATCAAAGTATGCAAGGCTGGAGAGATGACTTTTCTAATATATAAATATTGAAATCGATGTTGAATTGGATACGACATCGATTTCAATACTCAATTCAATAATCATTTAAACTATTTTTGATTTCAGCATGGACCAAACACGAATTTTAATTAGCTCAAAGAAATTCTGAAGATTATATTATTATATTTCATGAAAAATATATCATTATTTTCCCATGTAATGTTTTATTTTTGGCTCAAGTTTAATACAATACTTGAAAAATTCATTCTAGTCGTTCAACTTAAAAATATATAAAATGTATTTACAAGGAAGTTCCAGCTAGTAGTATCATACATAGATTATTACATATATCATCTGAAAAACTCAATAAGCATATTTTTCGTTGACATGCATCAAGTTTCTGCAGGTAACATCAAGTTTTTTTCAGTATCTGGTCTGTAGGTAAACAGTGCACCAATCAGATACAGCTTCATTAAAATCTTCAATATATTTATCTATACAGGAAAGTATTTTTTATATAAAAATGATATTCAATGTAAAAAAGCTCTCTAACAAATCAGTTGTAATAAATTTCTCATTTTAAACATTTTATATCTAATTAATATTTAGTGAGTGATTTCATTCAAATATCATTTGTAAACTCTATCATCTTATATTACAGAAAATTCTGTATCCATGTAAACGGCCACTAATTGTCATCGTTGAACATTGCGTTCAAACATTATTTCCTCATTTTCTCTATTGGGTCAATGAAGCTGACAAGCTCTTATTGCTATAAGCTGCAGAAGAATGAATATTGGGCTCAATACTTCGGAATACTCAAGAGCACTCTGCCCCGTCAATTTTTTACATAGAAGATATTTGAAAATAAAAACTAACATCAACAACAACATGCTCCAAAGTGCTCTCAGTATTCCAACTTTTACCATACCTTCCATGTGCATTCTTATGAATATAATAGCACAGAAATAAGTATTCAAACCATCGGCAACAAACAGTGGGGAAAATACTGTCCACCAGCCAGTATTTCCAAAAAAATACCCTTCATCTAATTTTAAAGCAAGTAAAATCATAAAGATTGTTAATGATATTAAATTGACCCATATCTCAAACACTGTCAGTCCTAACCAGTGAACTAATTCATTCAGAGAAAAAATCATTTTAGCAGAATATTGTTATTTAATTAATTATAGTCGTAGAACTCCATCTCCAAAATGTGTTAAAATTATTCAATTTTTTGTACTTTGTTTATCAAATCTTAGAGATCCTATGTTAATGATTGGAGATACTCGAATATGAATGGCTGGATTGGTCCTTTCTCTTGCTCCATACTCGGTGTCATCATTGATAGGTTCCAGATCATCTGAAGCATCGAAATGTACAGTGAATATTTTGTTATTCTGAAGCTCAATTGAAGTGGCAAATAGAAAATTATACCAGTTAGCGTCACGGACGAAATTGTCGTGTCCAATTGTAAAGTGTTGTGATGATCTTTTTGGAGTTTCAATGCCAAGTTGCAAGCTCGAGTGACTGCTTTACCAAGTCCATGTATGATAACTTCTTTTTCATCAGATTCCAAAATTGCTTCACATCGTTTGAGAAAGACCTTTGGGTGGAGATTAAAATGAAATGCAAGTGTTACACAGTGTTATTAGTAAACACAGAATGGTATGAAGGTTATATTGATGAATTTACCTGAAACGGTGTCTTGTTATTGACGTAGACGTCTTTTTTAGTTTTTAAAACTTGTAAACCTGGTCTCTTCTTGACTATGTGATTGTTGCTATTTCCAAGCTTTTTCTTTGATTTTTTACGTTTACCCGTTCCTGCAGAGTCTTTTTCTAACCTTATCTCCTCTGTTTCGACTTCCATTCTGGAACGCAAGTGAACAACTTGTTGTCTTTCCGATTACATTCCACATTCCCGTTCTCCCGACCAATCGCGTCCCGAGTTGTTCTGGGTTCCAGGAGAATATTGTCACGCCAAATGAAAACATGCTCTCCATAACCTATAAATGTGAAAATTGGTGAAGAGTTGAAGACTCCAGTGAAACCGAGTCAACTGTGCCGACAAAGCGGCTTGATATAATATTTATTTCTCAAAGCCAAATATATAATTAGTCAAAATTCAGTCCACAACGGGAAATCATACGAACATGAAGGACTCGGACGCCGACTCGAAAAATGTGATAAAAAACAGAGAATTACTCTACAGACTTATGATAAGGTTAATAATTTAGCTTAGTCTATGATGATTGTTTTCTCAACAACTGTTGAGTTTATTCACAATTGTGTACTGTTATTCGTCATGGTATTATTTTTTCAATGCAGATCTTGAAGCAATAATTTTAACTTGAGATTGATGATCAGTGACTGATGTAAAAAAGAGAGTTTATTATTTCAAAATCTAGAAAATAAAATTTCAATGCAACGTTTTCATTTTCCTTGAATGCATATTTGTTATAAAATGATTCTTAAACAAGGAGTACTTGTATATTTTCAAAATATGGTTTGAGTAACATTTATCTGTTAGTTGATTTTAATGAGCCTTTATAAACTTTAAAATTCTTATCGGATTTATTAACTCTTGTAACCTCTTTTCCTACAATTTATTTACATTTGATATTTTGAACGAACACAATGTTTACAGTCAATTATTCTACGATGGGCATCAAGCTGTAGCAGTTCAATTATCAAGTCTGTCACAAGCTGAGCCTCCATGTCCTCCATCAGATCGATTATTAAACCTTATGCTTATTGGCATGGCTCATGAACCAGACAGATCCAAAAAGGAAAATAATCACGTATCTTCTTTTGGAGTTGTAGAAAATACACTGGGGCCAGGATTAGATTTAGAGTTTGAAACTGAAACACAAACACAAGCACCAGAACCAGCTCAGTATGAAACTGCCTATGTCACTTCACATAAAGGAAACTGTAGAGCAGGAGCTTTTTCAGCTGACGGTCAGTTAATAGCAACTGGATCTGTTGATGCTTCAATAAAAATTTTAGATGTCGATAGGATGTTAGCTAAATCAGCACCTGAAGAAGTGACATCTGGAGATCAAACCGGAGGACATCCTGTTATAAGAACATTATATGATCATTTAGAAGAAGTGACATGTTTGGAGTTTCACCCAAGAGAACCTATTCTGGTCTCTGGAAGCAGGGATTTCACAGTGAAGTTATTTGACTTCAGTAAGGCGAGTGTTAAAAAAGCATTCCGAACAATTACAGACGCAGATCAAATAAGATGTTTATCTTTCCATCCAACTGGTGATTTTCTTGTGGTGGGCACAAACCACCCGGTCATACGTTTGTATGATGTGAACACAGCTCAGTGTTTTGTTTGCAGTATTCCTAATCATCAACATACACAAGGCCTCACAAGCATCAAATACTCTCCGGATGCTAAGACTTTTGCTTCAGCAAGTAAAGATGGAAGTATCAAATTATGGGATGGTGTTTCAAATAGGTGCATAAATACATTTGTCAAGGCTCACGATGGGTATCAAGTGTGTTCTGTTGCTTTCACAAGAAATGGAAAAGTAAGTCTGAACTCTATAAATTCTACTGATACTTATAACAAACAATTCTAATGAATATTTATCATTTCAGTATCTACTTTCGTCAGGAAAAGATTCATTGATTAAATTGTGGGAATTATCAACTAGTAGATGTTTGATTGCTTATACTGGTGCTGGGACAACTGGTAATTTAAACTTGAACAATATTTATATACATTAGAAAAGCAATATCAAAAGAACCTCTGGCTAATGAAAAATGTCATAATTCTGTTTTCAGGAAAACAAGAACACAAAGCACAGGCTATATTCAACCATACTGAAGACTATGTAATGTTCCCAGATGAAGCGACCACATCATTGTGCGCATGGAATTCGAGAAATGCTTCAAGAAAACAGTTGTTATCATTGGGCCATAATGGCCCAGTGCGCATGATTGTCCATTCTCCAGTTGCGCCAGCATTTTTAACTTGCAGTGACGATTTTAGAGCAAGGTTTTGGTACAGGCGAATGCCAACACATTAAGTATAGAATATCAAATTGTAGTATAGTTTTTATGATATATTAAATCTGCTCAAATGGACTGTATATTCTAATGAACTTTTATAATTATTTTTGATCAGAATTTCATGAAGTAAAGTAATATATTCTAAGAGATATAAATAATCATATCCTTAGATAAAATTAAGTGAATAACTTTAAATGACTTAAAATGACTTCTGATTGCATATATCATTAATTTTACATCGATTCAATCTCAAATGTGCTTAATCATTATTTAATTAGGATATCTGCTCTTAGAAATCCTATAAACTATTCGGATAATGTATAGTAAAATTATATTTATTTGTATACAAATATACAATGGAATTTCGATTTTATTCTGACTGTCAGATCCAAAAAATGTATTCTCCTCATCTCCTCTTGAATTGTCTGGAAATAGAGTTGATGGAACTATTCAAAATCATCATAGTTAATTTTATCTTATAACAATAGTAATGTGCTCTATGATTCCAAAATATGATGAAATTAGAAATAAAAAAGATAGGTAGTTTTTTAGTTTACACAAATCTTTTACATAGATTTTGAAGTAATTCAATCTTCAAGATAACAGTACTGATTATGTTTGTTTTTTATTTTTGTCAGGGTTCAAATTTTCCGAGGAAGTAGTGAAAATGATCTAAACAAGAATGATAACCACTTCTGAAAACGTTTGAGGATCTGACACATACCTCCTGATCCTAAATTTGACATTGTCTTATTTAAAGTGCAATTACAGGTTTCTCGTGTCGAAGTTTTTTAATGAGAGAGAAAAATCATAGTAGAGATTCTAATATAAATAACAGGTCGTTAATATTACAATTAATATAATTTTTTATATCCAAAAATTTTAAACGATAACAATTCATGTATCAGGTTCAATGGACCATTCCAAATCAGGAGATAAGGCGGATGCTGCTTCGAATCCAGCCCGGAGAGCGTGAATTTTTTTTCTCGCAATCTCACTTTTCAATAAATTCGGAATGGTCCACTAAGCCTGATAAATACATATTTATCGCTAATATTACAGCAATCCTATCAAATTATCATCTATCTTCATAAAAATGTGAGTTTCTATCTTATTCCTATTCCAAAATATGAATGTTTCTTTTATCATCCATTAAAATTACTCAATAGAAAATTTCAAATATTAGGTATATTTTACCTTGAGAAAAGCACCTTGAAAAATGGTCCAGGACATGTCCAAAAAATATAATGAGAACATAAAATAAATTTTAGAAGAATCTAACTTGCAGATTAATCATCATAGCTTATTAATTGATATACGTAAAAATGCTATTGTTAGACAACCGGATAATTAATCAAAAGTCCATGAAAAACTCTTAAAAATCTGATTCCTACGTATACTGTAAGTTGAATAATATCTTGAATAAAGCTCGCCACGCGTCAGTGCCTACACGTGTTGATTACTACACGATTATAATACCCAATCAAAACGGTACTGGATAGAATAAGCAACGGAACAACAATGAACCCAGTTCGAGCTCTGAAAATCCCTTGGGCGTTGATTCTCATTGATGAATTCAACGTTCAAATCCGCTCATGATTGTATATATCGGCTTCGAGGGTCGCGTGGTGCGTTTTCCCGCGTTGCGGAGGCGCCAACATCGGCCGGCGGCGACTCACTGAAGGGGGGGCGAGGTGGCAAGGAAGAGAGGGCGGGAAGGGGGTGTCTCGTTGCGCGCAGAGAGAGTCCACGACGTCCAGCAGCTGCGGCGCGCGGCTTGCTGCCCCCCTCTCCCTCGGCCCCCGCTGAGCGTCGCAGAGTCACGTGACCCACGCTACGACCGCCATTTTAGCCGCTCTCGGGCATAAACAGAGGCAAAAGTATTTGGCGCGCTTGCACATACGCACGTATAGCGATCGATTGCCGCAGCTGTTCGTAGTAAATATACCATCGCAGTGGTGTGCACGAACCCATAAGTATCTCCGTTCTCCAGCACGAGAGATCTGTCAACAAAGTTTGGCTACCCCTGTACGCGTTAACAGCTTCGGCCCTGTTCGGCCCGAGCCATTATACAGACGCGTTTGCCGCTTCGCGATAAAACGCATACATATTTTGTTTTGCTGCGTGGCTAAATTGCGTGCGCGCGCGAAAGACTCGTGAGAAAGTTAATATATCCTGCGTTGAGAAACGCGTGCGGAAGAAGCGTGTGCAGTGCAGCTCTCGCCGCCGCGCAGCGCACCCTATATACATCGCTGCACATCAGCAGCGATCCACACACACCGCCACCGCCGCCGCCGCCGCCGCCGCCGCGCCGCTCTCAGCCATCAGCAGCAGCAGCAGCAGTCGGCCGTCGCGAGTTCGGAGAGAGCGAGTGGAGCGCAGCGTAAAAGCGCGCGCACGCATTACGCATTATACACAGAGCCGGGAGCAGCGTTACCGTGTGTCTCTCTGCAGCAGTCGGCGCGCGAGTCGCGTGTGTGTGTGTTTGTGCTTGTGTGCGAGCGCCAAGTGTTTGCTGCCGCGCGCGGCTCACCCGAGACACAGAGAAAGAGCGAGAGAGAGAGCTGTTGTAGCCCTCCCCCCCCCCTTCCCTCGTGCGTGCGTGCACCAGTGCGACCAGCGCCCGCTGAGAACCCCCCGAGAGCAGCAGCAGCAGCAGCAGCAACAGCAGCAGGATGGCCGACGTCGCCGAGAACAAGAACGAGAACAGCGTGAGCGACGACGCGCCGCTCAAGGTAAGCGCGCAACAGCATTACGTATATAGCCCCCCCGTTCGCAAGCCCAGTTCCCATCGGCACCGCGGCGCGTGCTCTCTCAACGCTCCCGGCGCCCCCACCTCCGGGCCGCGAGTCCGGCTCCCCCGCGGAATCTCCTCGCGCTCGTGCTCCTTTCGCCCCGCGCTCAAGCTTTTCCCCCCCGTTCGTCCACCTAGTTGACGCGTCCGCCAACGCTTTCCCTCGAGACGTCGAGCTTTTTTGGGGTTAGGCCGCGGACGTTTTCAAAGCGGCGGCCGTTTGTCCTTCGGCCGCCGTTGCCGCCGCCGCCGCCGCCGCCGCTCGACCAACATGGCCGCTGTTGTTTTTTTCACGCGCCTGTCCCGCTCTCGTGGGTCGCGTGTCTCAGCGGCGACCGCCGCCGACTTTGCGCGATGCGTCCGATCGCCCGGATATGCAGTCGGCCGCGAGGAGCGAGCTTGACTCGGGCCGGACAGAGTAAAAGAGCTAGAGCGAGCGAGCAGCCATAGTTACTCGTTAATAAGCATGCGATTTCGGAGCAGCGCGCGCGCCGGTGCCGGCGGCGGCGGCGGCGTTCGCCTCCGCTTCGGCCGAGCTCCCCCTCCGCGCGGCCCATATACGTATGTGTATACACACGCAGCTGTGTGCGCGTGTATACTATATAGGTAGGTGTGTATAGTTCCGAACTCGGGCGCGCGCCGCTGCGGTCCGCATCAGGTGACGCGCGGGAAACTCGTGGACTCGGGCCGCTGCACCGGCGCACACGGGTTTTCCGCCCTTTGCCGCGACGGCCGATCGCAACGCCGCTGCTCTCACTCCCTCGCCTCGGCTCTTGTTATCTCTCCCCCCCGTCCCTGCCCCTCCTCTTCCTCTCCGGTGCGCGCTGCACTTTTGGGCGAGAGCGGGCTCGAGCTTCTGTGGGTATATATAGGTATATATGTATGTATATCGGGAGGTGTGTGCGACGTTGCGATTATCCGAGCCGCGGCCGGCTCTCTTCGCTATATTATAGCCCGCGCTCTCGCCTCGGGAGTCTCTCTCCCTCTCTTCCGCCCCACTTCGATCTCGCGCGCGCGTATACATGCCCCGTCTCTATCTCCGACGATGTGCGTGGCGGACGCGCGCGCGCGCGACCTGCTCTCTGGACATCGATTCCTCGCGCACGCACGCACGAACGCACGCCGACGCGCCGCGCCACGCCGCGTGCGCGCCCGCTCTTCTCCCCCTCAATGTGTGTTCGGCCTTCTTTCTCAATACCCATTATATGCGTATACTCTGTATACTCACTCGATTCTCTGCGATTTTGGCTTCGGGAGTTTTTGCCCTCCTCCCCCCTCCCCCACCGATAACGCGACGATAGTAATCGCGCTCCCACTCAACCCCCCGGTGCACACATGCTCGATAGTTGCAGAACGAATGACTCCGAATCCGGCGTAAACCGTCCCATCCGAGTCATTTACCTTCGGGCGAGTGATTACGCAACCGATTACGCAAATTATTATTTACACTCTCAATTTTAATATTATTCTTATTTGCTCGCTCCGTATTCGGCTGTAGAAGCGAGCGACTAATCTTGCGTCCAATTACACAACGCTCGTTCACAATGTTTCGTTCGAAAATTGCTAATTTTCCATTGCTTATCGCCGAATCGTGGCGGGGATCGAGATAAAGGAGAGAGGAAAAAAACATTTGTAAAATTTGTAAAAGCCAATTCGGATCAAAATCTTTCTCCTCCGAATTACTTATGTAATAATTGTCCGCCCAAATCAGAGCCTCGCTAGCCTTGGAAATGATTTCCCGGGACCCCGTGGAATTGCTCTTTATTTTTGCCACACAAATTGCATAGTTAACGTAATCAATTCATTGCCGAGCCGGCAAATTCCTATTTCAAATTGATATTCCCGTGTGCGTCCTGATGGACAATTACATATGTTTCTTCTCTCGATCGTTCGGGACATTATTCAGTATTTCCTAGATCACGTGCGGCTTCAAATCGTTCAATCTCAATTTCGGAGCAATCTTTCCTTCGCCAAATCATGAGTAGCAAAACAAACCTTGGACGACCGAGATAAAGCACAACTATATACATATAATTGTACGTATACATATATTACTGCTGATAAGGATTTCTATCATTATTTTCTATTCGTCGCGAGAACTCCCGCATAGAAGAATCAAGCTCAACGACTTTTGTAGAGTAGACGCGGCCGTTTGAGCAAACAGTCGAGAAGAAGAAAAAATGATAAATGCGCGCGAGCTTGTGCAGAGATAATGTGACAACAGAAGTCTTGTGATTCGCGGGTTGTTTTCAGGAAAAAAAAAACGGGTTTCGAGTTTCAATGTGGGGTATTATTTGTCTGTGTTAAACGGCGCGCAATTTGCCTTGTTGTAAGACGAAACTCCCATTATAATCCCGAAGACAAATGTCGCAACGAGAGGCCGACTGTGAAGTAACGTTGGCGGCGGCAGCAGCGAGCAGGCGTTTCCCGCCACTTTTTCCCTCCCCCCCCGACTCGACGCGTGGCTACGAAGCTTCACTATATACCTACCGCATACATAATAATACGCGAGTATGTGCACGCCGCTTGAGCTCATTTTCCACGGTGGTGCACTTTAGGCTTCCGTTGTTTTTGCAATGTCAAGTTATCATTAGTATGAAATCGTCAGGGAACTGAGGAATACAAGTTTTTTGAAGCTGCGAAAATATATTTGAAAAATAACAAATTTCGTTTTTTTTTTCTCACGATGAAATCGTCGAGACGTACGATATCGATGAAAGAGAAAATATCGGTAAATTTTATAATTCTTCCAAATTGCACTCGCAAATGATGCCTCGGAGATTTTTGTAGATATAGTTATGTATCTTTATTTATTCCATGATGTTTCGCGCCTACTTCTCATTCTAAACACGAATCAGCTGTTACAAGTCGTCGGCTACAAATCTCCCTCCAATGCAATTACCACGCAAGAAAACTTATTTTTCGTATTTTTCCAGGAGGAAGCTACTCCAGAAGAGAAGCCAGTAACCAAAGGCAGGCGAGGAGGCACAAAACGTCTGTCGTCCCTGGCCCGAGATGCTGACGCTATTCTGCAGGTAATGAAAGAATCAATATTTGGTTGGCAAGGGGACTCAGCGTACGTTAATTTGCGTCGTTCGCAATGTCATTCTCCATTACTGCTTATTTATTAATTAATTAATTTATTTCATTTACTTTTGAATGTGTTATTTCGTCACTTCGAGTGAAATTAAAAATCCTCGATCAAAGATATATGTAACAGGCAGACCCAACGAGAATACAAACGCGTACGCGTGAAATCGATCAAACCGCCGCTCCAGTGTGCTTCCAGCAAGTTTGTGCTGTCCATCTGTCGATGTGTATAAACCCTCGAGTTTGCTTGGGTTCGGCTACGCGCTGGTCGAGTTTTTACATCGAGAATCGAGATGCTTTCGCTCTGCCGGCGCTACACACATACACTCACACACATATATACATAAATATATATATGGAAGTCGTGCGGCTGGCAAGGTGCACTAACTATACCCAGTCCAAACTCACTCGTGACTGCAGCATACGTTTTTATCGTTTTGGCTTTCTCTTTCGTTCTCTCCTTCTCATTCTCTACCTTTCGGCTGCAGTTTGTCGACGCCACGCATCGGTGTACGTGCGATACGCATTCGGTACTAGAGGGGGGCGGCACATCTCGGCCACAGCTCTCCCGAACTGCTGTGGATGGAACGAGGGGTGGGAGAGAAGAGAGCCACGCGCCAAGGGAGCGAACAGATGACTGTGTACACAACGGGGTTGAGTGGGGGAGCGGTCAGAAGGGGCGAATTTCTCTCTCTCTCTCTCTGCTGAGCGTATAGCGTGCCTGTCGAGGGCGCCACGCGTCTCTGATCATGTGTGATTCGGAATTTCAAATTTTTGCTTCAAACCGAACTTCGCTACGAGCGTTAACTCGGTATAATTCTGAGGTGAATTGTTAGGTTTGCGATGTGGATACTAGGTTGACTGATCAATTGGTTTTTTATCTTTAGCTTAGCAAAATTTCTTAAGAAAGTCACATGAAATAAAACGTTCAGCGGGAGTTTCGCTTGGAGTGCTTTCAACGTACTGAAACGTCCAAGACGGGGGAGAAACATTATCATACATTTCATAAATTAAGTATGACATTAGCATAACGTCGAGCTAAAAATTCGTTCAACACATTACATTGAATTGTCGGGAACTCGGTTAGTCCCAAGAAAATAGTTTTCAACCAATGTCGCTCGTTTTCCATAGACTTTTATCAATAGCAAACAGCTTCACGATTCAATTCCTTTTTTTCACTATTTACCCGTTGCAATAAAAACTAATGTTACCGAGATCGCGGTTTTGCATCGCCTAGCCGTGATAAAATCTAACATCTAAAATTTCAATGTTTATTGCAGGGCTTTGGCGACAACTCAGATGGCGACAACAGAAGGCGTACGCGCAGTTCAGCGCGAGGCGTCACAACCCCCGCGCCGTCGCCTGCCAAGAAAGAGAAGAAGGAGCCACGCACTGGTGGCGGCCGGGGACGCGGTAGGCCCAAGAAGACCAACGAGAACGAAGAAAATGCCAATGACAAGGCCGTCAACGAGAAGGAGGACGCAAAAATGGAAACTGACGACGTGGCCGACGAAAAGGACGCCGCCAAACCCGCCGAGAAAAAGAAGGAGAGGTAACTGAACCAGATTATTTCCGCACTCTTTTGGTTATTCAATTTGAGATTTCTAATTTAGTTTTCCTCTTATGAAACATGGATAACACAGTATCGCCTTGAAAGCTGTAGTCAAAATAGTATACTGAGGAAAAGCCTTGATTGAGATTTTTTTTAATTTTATGTTCATACTCATAGTTTTGAATTTAAAGAGCATTCATTCACTAAAATGAATGTTTCAAACAATTGGTCATTGATAAGATAATAGTTTACTGTGCAACAAATGACAAAAATTGGCGTGGGTGACATGCGTTTACACGAGAGTCGGAAGCGCCGAATTTTGGATAAATGCAAAGTTATCATCCGAGCTAGGAATGGCCGTCCGTCTCCTATTACTTGCTATATTTTTTTTACTAGCAAGTGCATAGATTGAATCTTTTTTGAAATAATATCAAATTTAAGCGCGTTCTATGTGGGCTATATCATGGAATAATGAGTTTTTTATGCACATCTTGTAAAAACGCCCAAAATGAGCTATTTTCCATCTACTTTACTTGCGTGAAAACGAATACTTACACGAAATATCGAATAGAATGAGCATGAATTATTTTCATTCAAAAGTTTTCATAATATCAATCACTAAGAATTTCCCTGTAATTCACAGTAATGAAGATAACAACAAAGAAGATCAGACAGATGGCAAAACCAATTCTAAGGATGAAAAGCTCAATAATGATGTAGAGACCAACAACACCGAAGACTCTAAGAAGAATGCAGTTGAAGAGTCGGCGGCAAGCAAGGAAGAGGTAGCCAAGACTAACTCGGACAGTACGGCGGAAGCGTCGAGTAAAACACCGGCAGATGCACCAGCGTCAGAAACACCTCCAGCTAGTGAAAATGCTAATGACAACAGTGCGCCAGCCACCAATGAGCAAAAAGAATAAGTTTCATCCTGAGATAGGCGCATCCTCCCGCGTAAGTGAACCTTCTGACTATTCAATAATAACTATCCAAAAAGTCTTGATATATTGTTCAGTAATAGTTACAAGTAGTTATTTGATTAGAAATTTTCTGTCCATTCTCTAACTTGAATAGTGTTAAACTAGTTATCAAGTTTTTTGAATATATGTTCCAACAGATTCTCTGGATTTACCAATTTAACCTGTCGTATTCATATACACACACACACACACATATATATATATATATATATATATTTTTTAAGCTCCTACGAAATTCTTTTAAAATATTAATTTGTAGTTTCACTTTATAAATTTGTATATAATTACAATTATTTCTCAAATAAGTGTAACTTCGTTCTTCACAATTCGTTAAAACATGAAAATGCATATATCGCATTTCAGTATATATCCAGTTATTGGAATCATGATTTTTAAGATTGTATGTTTAAATCAAAAATAAATTTATCAATTTTTCTTACAGTATGCTCCAGGGGGCGCACATTTTGGGGTCAAAGATCCTGTCCCCTCGTCTATTTTAACTAATTGACACCGACTTGTTAATTGTCTGACTAATCAGCGCATCACAATCGAACTCTGCTGATTCTGGAATGAAGGAAGACGAAGTGCTTTCGACGTTTCTAAATTTGTGTTTTGCAACAAAGTTGGCGAGAAAATGTTTTAGATTTGTTTGAGGATGAAAGTTATGTTCTGGAGTAATTATGGATAATAAGTACCTTAACTGTATGCATCACAATTAAAGTCTGTTGAACATTTACAGAAATCCGCCGAAATTTCACTCGTTTTCAAATCAATTTTGTAGATTTACGAGTGTGTGATTAAGACTAAGAATATAATTGAACTAAAATAAAGTACATTATCTGAATGAATTATAATTTTATAAAAGAAAAATCAATAAAAGTCTTATAAAACTACAAAATTGATTCTTATAAACTTTAATCCATGTAAAGTCAAAGTACGCCCGAGGTTGATTAGTACAAGAATGAAAATGATTGAAACTGTGCTGTCAATGAAATTATTTTATAAAATATTTGGAGCACAGTGTCTGAAACTGATTTCACTATTGATTCTCGTCGACTTGCTATGCGACGATTAGCTGCATTACTGGTGTAGACGAGGATTATAAAATTGTAGAGCATATGTTGTTCATGTACAATGATAATATTATTGTAAAATATATTTAATATGGACTTAAAATGTAGAAGGAAAGAGAAAATGGAGGCTGTTTTCAAATCAGAGCTGAGAGTTCCGGATAGCCTCGTGGAGTTACCGATATACAGATCTGGTATGGAAGTGGCCACGATTGACTCATTCATAGAGTTTTACTGTAATTCCTTTAATTTGCATATATTATGACTGAATGAAACAGGAATATATGATATTCAGAATGAACTATTGATTTTTACCTATCTTAGGTTATTCTTTCGAATATGCGGAAGTTGAATTTTGGGAAAATTTTTAATCGAATTCCTGTCGATTTATGTACCCTCTGCGCTACGTTGGTGTCGCTTATAAATACATTTTTTTGAAGTGTTTCTATCACTTTTATCGAAAATAATATTATACTATATTTTTCTTAAGCTTGAGAATCGTCGGTAAAATTTTATAATACTGTGTATTTTCAGTATTTAGTACTGACTCTTTTGTTCTTCATTTCCATTATTTGTCCAATATTGAATTTTATGTTATTGTGTATCTGAACGGATGTGAGTGTACAGATAGCTTATATGATCGATGGTCTATTTTTTAAGGGTATCCACACTTGATGAGACACCAATACATTGATATTCTCAATTTCGATTGAATGCTTCCAAGGAAATATCCATCAGTTTGCCAAATGTACATGTTTGAGCATTTATGCTATTTTGGAATTAAAATCGAATGCGGCATTTTTTTGTAAACGTCGGTCTCAGGAAAGTAGTAGCCAACGATTTTTAAAAGTATTTAGAGTATAATTGTTTGATTTTATAATTGTCTGAAAAATGTGTAATGAAGGGAGAAACTCTTTCTAATAAATAAATTACTGTGCACCACGAAAAGAAAATTTCAGATTGTTTAAATACAAGAAATCCTTAAACCTAAATTTTAACACAGAATGAACTATTAAACTGAGTTATAATAGTTTCGTCGAATACACGTGATTCGGAATTTGACTACTGAATTTCAATGTAATCAAATTGATCATTAATTTTATTCTTGTAACACTTGTTTCCTTTCACGATTGTATTGTTTAATTTTTCATAAAATTTGATAAAATGGAATACTAAATCTATAGTTGTAGGGGTTTTCTTGATCAAAACGTTGATAACTGCAATGAATCTGTGCAATAAGTATGAAAAATAAGTTTGCTTAGCCTTTATTAACAAATATGGTATAACTTCCAAGAAACAGTTTCTCCTCCTTGCGTTGTGAGCATATGTTGCTACATAGATTCAAATGATTCAATAATCTCGTTGATACTTGATCAATTCTTTACAGTTTCTTTTATTATCTGCTGGAGAGTTACCAAATGAAGTCTCCGTGGTCATATGAGACTCATGGAATATTGACAATGTTGACTTCCATCAAATTCTACTCATTTCACTTTTCTTACATTATTGAATACAACGAATTATTGTTGAATTCGAACAATTGAAAATAATCACACATGTTACATTTTTTAATTAATTTCTGAAATTTGAGCGCCTCATATTATTTTGCTTCTGATTCATTAAAGTCCTCCAATTTTGAGAAAGAACAGTTCCATCATCTAAATCACAAGAACGTGTAAAATATTAGAAAGAAATGAAAAGTATTTATAAGTAATGCACAGCGATGTCATTTGTAACTTATTCATAGATAACATAATGTGAGTTCCAGTGTCTCGTTGGGTGGGGTTTTGAAAAATTGTAGTTATATACACTAGTTAAATATTGGTTGCCATGATCAATATGATTATATTAATAATATTGAATATAAATATTTATGTATAAAGATAGAAATGCTGTAACGCGTCTTGTCCCGTGAACGCAATTCGGGTGAAAGTTATATCTCACGTTCGCCGAATTTTCTCTGAGACGAGCGTTTTGAGAAAATTAAACTCAGATGAGTGATGAGAAAAGATTTTATCTGCACTCTTATCATCAATTATAAGATTGAGTATGAAGAAGAAAAAAATCATAAAACGAGTGAAATCGAAAAAAAACAACGTGATCACGAAACTCACGCACGTCCACATAATTGACCACGGAAGAATCAAGCGAAAAATATAGTAGAAATTCCTACTCGTCTACTTTGGATAAAGTGTTGGATTAATATTGACTTGATTGTCTACTCTGGATTATTTGTTCTGGGTAAATCAAGAAGACATTCAATAGTTCTAATAGTGATATACTGTGTCTCTCGTGTCTTGTCATATAGCTATGTATAAATTTATATCTAACAAAGTTATGCGACTAAAAACAACTCTTTTACGAGGGATTTAAACCTACGAACTGAAGATTTTATGAAGAATGACAAAGTTTCATGTTTGAATTTTGTACTGAAATCGCTTCGATCAATAAAATTATTGGAACTTCTATAGAGATTGTGACTTTTATTTTACGACTGCACCTTACCCCGCACATGAATAATTGAAATTATCGAAATGTAATAATTTCATAGCAATTTGCTCAATAGTTATTCGTCATGACAATCATATCGATATAGCTATTACAATATGTTATTAGAATAAAATTCGAAATTAAAAAATATACTTGGAGTAAAAATTCGTTCGAACGTTGATTTTCACCGCCCGGAGAGCAACATGTCCGAAAGAAAAAAACTAACGGAAACGGGTATGATGATCAAGAGGCCTATAGCGATTGTCACTCATCAGAGATCCTTACTATTGAGGCAAAAAAACCTGATAGCGTTGTTCATAAGGGTGACAAGTTTGAGCAATTGACGAACTCCGATGACCGTTCGAAAACCGTTGCAATCGAACAGGCGTTCGAATTTTTCCAGCAATCGTTCGGAGTGCTGGAGTCCTAGCTTACTGCACTTCATATAAATCTCCGACAGTGAAGCTTTTGTTATCTTGGTGGTTCCCAAGGATCTCCTTGGATGTTTGACTCGTAAGTATTATTAACTGATACCGATTGCTTCTTCGTTGTCGAACAATACCGTGTCTATAGAAATTTAGATTCGAAGAATCAATCGAGCTTATACCTACATCAGGAACCTGACGAAAACTGAGGTAGGAACTCATTCTCGCTAAACGCGATCAGCATCGAATACCCGGAATCCCTTTTGAATATTCCTTGGAACTTACTACTTTAACTATACGTGTATTGTTTTTCTAAATTAAACGCAAGGTCATTCTCTCAATTTGCATACATGGAATCCATTAGAATATCGTCGAAATAACAACTTTTAACGGGCGTGTGTTACAACAACCGCCCCTATCGTCGTATTTGAGATATTATCTTCGAGGTTATCACTAATCAAATTATCGTTTCGGATCATTCGAAACATCGGGGTATGCAGCATAATATGGCATTCATCAAGTTAAAAAAGTAAGAAGCCCACGAAACAGTCGCCCGCGGCTTATTCGAGCACCCCCGATATATCGTATCATCCTCGTCGTCGGGCAAAGCCGTATCAAAAACAAAGCACAATAGGGTCGTCGGGGCTGAAAATGCGCGGAAAGTACAATGGGCCATGCGCCGTCGTCTGATAAGGCCAATCAACCGGGTATATACCGGGGCAAGTGTATGTATACGAATGGGCCGCGGACAACGCGCAAAATCGGACTCGCACGAGCAAACACAATCAGGGTATGGCGCCTCGCGACTACAATCCTCGGATAATATTCAGCGCGATTCTGTGGCTGCTGCTGCCGCTGCCTCTCTTATATATGTATATATGTCGCGCTTATTATAAGGAGCTTACGACAATTTCGCATCCGCTCTTCGCGGAATTTCGGATACCTCTCTAGAGCGTAATTGGGATATTCAAGAGAGCTCGCGCGTGTTCTGCGCGTCCTGCTATAGCTTCCCTTTTTGCATTATATATGTACATGTACCACTGGCCTACCTACTTCTGATCTTGAATCATTGCTGACCAATTTTCGCTTTTTCGGGACTCGCCTCTCGCAGATTCGGCAGTAATAAGATTCTTAATTTTATTCCCTGTTATAGGTTTTAGCTTCGCTGACGTGTACTGTTGCGCCAAAAGTATGAAGTGAACAAATTTGGAAAAGTTGACACTTAATTTTGATCTGGTAGAAGAGATATTGCATAGGTCATGGAAAGAATTATGAGAGATGTTACGTACATTGGATACAGGCCAACAAAGCAACATCACAAGGTTTATGACAATACTTTGTATATACCTATTGCTATCTGATTGTGATAATATATGAAATAATGAAGAAACACGTGTTTGCTCATGTTAAATTAAAGGAGGATAATGATGTCGTGAATGAAGAAGATCCCGATTCTATTGTTTTAGGAGCCAAAGAAACTGATCCGAAACTCGAAGGATTAACAAATCAAGTAATATTGCAAGCTTCTTTACAACTTCGAATTCATTCATTTACTGCATGATTACTTGTAAAATTTCTTTTTCATTTTTTTCTTACAATAAGTTGAAAAAATGAATAAGAAAAATGTATTTTTCTATTGTGAATTCGACTCGCCCTTTCGTTCATTGTTAGAACTGTTGGAACGTTGAAATTACGATTCATTTTATTTAAATATTTTATCGTGAAAGTTCGTAATAACAATTAATTTATTGCAGGTGCGAGAGTATTTTTATGGCATTCTTAAAATTTCTTTGGCAAATAATTACAGATTTTGTAAGAATCAAGCTGAAAAATTGTTTTCAAAAGAAAGCATAGACGATGTGGCACGAAATATGGAATATAGCTTTTTTCGTAGAAGTAAATTGGCTTCAGAATATAAGTATTTAGTTTCACGACAGGTAAGTTCAATCATCAACATTTCTGATTAGTAGATGCTTATTCTACGAACAATAATTAAAATCAAACTGTCGATTATTCCAATATAGATTATAACTATCCAGAAATGTTCTACTGAAAGAAAGTTGAGTGATGCGTTTAAAATTATATCCCAAGAAAAATCGAATAATTTTAAAACCTTCAGACAAATTGCGATGGAAGAATATTGTCAACTTCCATATAAAATATCAAAATCAGAAAATCATTATAGTTTTGATGAAGAGGTCGAGGTGACTAAGTGTAAGCCTAAAATTATTTCAAATGTTTTATTATCGTCTGCGAAATTCAATCTTGAGAAGATTAAATATTGTAAAAGAAGCTATGTTGATAAGAAATCTAGAAATGACAACATTCTGAATCAACCTTCGAATAATTCAAGACTTTCCAATGAAAAATCGAAGATGAAAACTGATTTTCGAATAACATCACAATTGGAGAGTGCTATGGAACATAATAAAATGACTACATTGAATAGGTCTGAATGTGACGAGATAAGAAAACATCACACATCTGTGACTCAATCAGTTGATGAGAAGCACGGTAGCACTATTCATGAAAATGAAACTTTTCATAAAAGTAGTTCCATAAAAGATACGGAGGAAAATGATCTTTCAGGCCAAGATCCAAATGAATTAGAGATAGTGCATAAGAAGCAACATGATTCGAATGATGAAAATTCTAATAATATAATTATTACGACTAATGTTGAGAGGCACAACGAACTTTCTCGTCTGGATGATAGTGAGTATGAATCTTGCGTTGAGGAACAAGTAAGTGATAATGATTGTAACACGAATTTTGAAATTGTCGAGACTCGATTGTCAGTGACTGCAGAATTCGAAATGCTCACGTATGAAGCGTTGACATTGAATGAAGAGAATCAGACAGATCAAAGAAATGACCGTGAGAATATGAAACTATGTGTGGAAGACGACGACAACCGCAGTGAAGATTCCGAGTACCATACATGCATGGATACATATATCATAAGCAATCAAAGTTGTGTAGATGAGCATCCGAATCCTGTAAAGAAGCTGGATCAATGTTGTATGAAAGAGTTCGATGGAAGTTTAAACCACGTGACTAGTAGCATCTCATCTAAGGAAAATCTTTCCAATCAATCGGAAACTCTTCTTAATAAAAGAAAACAATATTCTTACTCGGCCAAGCCTGATCATGGAAGTGACAATTGCAGTGAAGAATCTATATACAATGATGCAGCTGATACATCTTTGATGAGTGAAGTACGTCAAGACAGTACTGAAAAGTATCTGAATTTAGTTCGAAATTACAATCAATGTAATACGAAAGAAAGTAATGAAAATTTGAACCAGACAATCAATCACTCGTTGGAAAGAAATTCTTCTAGCAAAGGAAAATGTGTTGAAAATAGAAGTGAACAATGTTCTTACACGTCTAAGCCTGATCATGAAAGTGGCAATTGCAATAAAGAATATACATGCTATGATGTAGCTGATACACATTTGACGAGTGAAGTAGGTCAAGACGGTGCTGAAAAGCATCTGAATTTAGTTCAAAATACAGATCAAAGTAGTACAAAAGAAAGTAATGAAAATTTGAACCAGACAATCAATCACTCAATCATTGATCTCACAATCAATCACCCGTTGGAAAGAAATTTTTCTAACGAAAAAAAATATGTTGAAGAGAGAAGTAAACAATATTTGTACTCAAATAAGTCTGAAGATTTTGTTAAAATTGAATGCTACATGCCTTCGTCCAATTTACTCATTTCCACGGGATCGCCTATGCCATTGATGGAAAAAAATAAAATGATTCAAAATAACCGTATTGACTGTGAAAAAAGACGCTTGACTCTTGTATTTGAATCAAATCGTAACAGTAATCTCGAAGATGATTTTAACAAAGAATCTTCCTACCGTACCAGTTATCCTGCACAATTGAGTGAAGAAGATGGAGACTTAAATCGAAAGAACACAACCAAATTAAGAAACCATCAAAGAAGAACATTGAATACAGAAACAAATTTGAATTATCCAAAACCGATACTTCAATTCAACAAAAAAATTAGCCGTGAGAGTAGCAACTATTATTCATGTACAGATGACGAAAATATATTATTGGATAAGAATGTTCCAGAAAAAGAATCTTCGTTTGTTAGATCTCATTCGTCTGTACACAAGAAGTGTTTCTCCAAAGTACAAACTCAAAGTGACAATATTTGTAATGAACGTTTAGTTTCAGACATAAAAAGAGTAAGACTTTCAGATAAAGATGTCAAGAAATTGAAACCACCATGTCTCACAGAAGGAGAATATGAAAAAATTCAAGAAGAAACTTTCAAGACGTTGAAATCAATTATCAAGGCTTATTATTTCACTCTTTTTATTCCAAACAAAATCGCCTACAAAAATATTTTTCGAAACATACATTGTGATATTTTATCTAAACATATATATGGTAAATATTACAGATAATTCGTCGTGTTTTCCTATGAGTAAGAGACCGTAATTTTATTCTCTTTTCATTGCAGATGAAAAAAGTATCCGAAAATATGCTGTAGGTGCAATCAAATCACGCAAGTATCTCATTACTGAATGACGTACGCTGAAAAGCGAATGATCTATGAAGTTTGATGTTTATATATAACGGGCCTACTATGGAACTATCATTATAAATGGTGATTATGAATAGTCAAGATTCTCATGACAATATATGAAGTATTTCCTTGTAGTACTGTTGTTAGTTTGAAGAATATTAGGTATTCTAATGCATACTTACAAATATCAACCGATCGTATCCGATGCAATTTATGGTGATTGAGCTTTTGAATTAAAACAAGCCACATCGACCGGATAATGAGCTCTCGCTAACTACACTCAAGTTTCTCACTGACGTGATTCATGTGATTGACTTCTAGTTCCCTTAGTTCCCTTATGTTGTTCCCTTCTCACGACTCAATCATACACTTCTCTAATGGTTCAACTATCTGCTAGTCTCGAATTCCTTGTACCTCATTACTGAAACCCGATTCACTTGCTTAGCTGTCAAAGTACACGTGTATATAGTACGTACGTATGCATATTGCTACCTCAAGTTAACGAGAATTTCAGAACTAGATTTTTTCAATTTATTCTACACTTACCTAAAGGCAAGTCTGCGAATAAATATATTGACAGATGATCATTAGGAAATTATAATTAGTACAAGCTCTTGGATTTTGAGAACTATCAGTGCCAACAGAAAAATCTTTCGTAAAACAAGGAGAGAGAAAAAAAAACTTCACGCTGTTATTCGGAATTATCCTCAATTTCCAGGACGTGCATTAATTATCATAAGAGATCAGCACACGCGCTTGGCGCTTTGGAACATTTGGAAAAAAAAATTTAGCGCGAGCGGGAGCTCCCGCGCAATTAGTTTTAAAAGTCGATTGCCCTGCTCATGGAGGAAATTAAAGTAGATTCAAACCGGAAAGCTCCTCTCGTCAATTACTGTTCGTTAGAAATAAAATCCGTATAGTATTCGAATTAGAGCTCTACGTCAGCATTGCGAATTTGAATATACGCACACGATTATCATTCCGTGATTATACCTTTGCTATAATTATATTACGCGGGCATTTGATCAGCACAAGTCAGCCAGTCGCCCTGATTAATCATGGTTACTGATTATCGAGTACCGAGACACATGATCCTCCGCTCGCGCGAGCGAGATAGCTCATGTAACGAAGCTGCCTTAAAAGCTCGACTCGAGCGGCCGCGGAGAGCATCACTCGTTCGCGGCATGTCTCTCATCTCTCGCCCGGCCAAGCTTTTGTGTCGTCATCGACTATATATGAGGTTGCGCGTCCGCGGATCTCCCGAGAAAGGGTCGCTCTCTCTCTCGCGCGCTCGCCACCAAAGTTGGAAGGGTCTTTGAAGAGAGGGGGGACTAGTGGCTCTCTCCCTTTCACCACCTCGATGTATAGCATGCTCTAAAGTTTTATACTCTCTCTCTTGCCGACGCAAGTTCAACTGACTAGTATTTTTCGCGCGCGCCTCGGCTATATATGCGGTACAGGGAGGCAGGGGAAGAAAAAGAGAGAGAGACGTACACTCGAACGCGTATTCGCACTTGAGCCGCGAGCGCGCTGCTTTTCTGCTCGCGACCGCCGCGGTGAACTTTTCATTCCAGTCGGATATTGAAAAATTCTCGGGCAACTCCGATGGTTGGCCACTCTTTTCGCGACTCGAGCTCCGATCGAAAAGTCCCCCGTGCGATTTCGTTGTGATTGTTAATCGAGCGCTATTACAGATCGCGGATCTGACTTGGCCAGTACACCCTCGGGAAATTGAATTGAGCGCGGGGAACGTTTAATGGAATAATCTTGGGGGATAGCTCTTCCGAGAACAATTTTTCGCGTTGTCTGCCAAAACAATGCAACGCAAGCTTGGATACAGTTTGAAGACATTGAAATTTGGCTCTTTGGACCAGGGAAATGTCGTTTGTCACTACGTGAAAGAAGTTTCGAGTATTTATGTGTCACCGTTAAGTAATATCTTTGATTTATGCCAGTCCTTGATGTAGATGTTGAATGTGGTTTGTATAGCAATTAATTAGCGTACACGTGTATTCAAATATGGTAATACAAGAATTCTGAAAAGTAATGAGGGCTAGCTTCGTCCTTTAGTATTCACGATACCAATTGAGAAAAAAGTTCTCTTGATTCTTCTGCGCATGCAATTCTTTCTTGTCCTGAACTTATATTGCGAAACTTATGAAGCTATATACAGTTTCCTTTCCGGCTTTCGTCGCAGTATGAAAGTCGATTGCTTAGTAATTCAAAAAAAGTATTTTAAAGAGTTTTATTCCAATCAAACTTTTTACCTTGTTTATTTTCTGACTGAAGAATGAACTCCTAAGACAATAAACTGCTAAGACTATTAAACTCTCGTGTAAGCTATACAATTCGATGATTAAATTTTCGATTATTCTTTCCCGAGGCTCAAGAATTTATGTGGCAAAACTTTGACAACGAATCATTAAAAAAATACAAATAATGACTTGATCTCGCATGATTTAAGGGTGCAAATAAGAGTATTCTATTCGATATTCTTCGGTTGTTATACAAAGCTTTTCACAATCATCTCAAAGCTTTCACTCCCTCTGTTCGAATAAATTTTGTCTTGTTTGCCAAAAAGACTTTTTCCACTTTAATGCCACTGGAAGAAAAAAAATTCGAGCTCATCTCTCGATTCCGGACAACGAAATTTTCATTACAATCAAATCATACCCTCCGTGTTTTCAACTCACCTTCTTTACTACCGGTTGTATCATTAACGTTTTTTGGAGCGCGAGAACGAATAAAACGAGCTCGAGGTGGAGCAGTTTGTAGGAGTCGATGCCGTGAAACCTGCCCTGGACATCGATACAAATGTAAAAACTTTCCCTGTAGTATTTGCCATTGTTGTTGATTTTGCCACTCGCGTTGAAAGTTGCGATGGGTCTTGAGCCAATTGTGATATTTTCGAAGTTGGAATTTCACTAAAAACTGATAATTTTGTAGCTGTTCCTGCGAATCATGTAACACACGTAGTCATTTTATCTTTTATTCACAAAGCTAGGATGCTGGAATATTCCTCACCTTCAGTTCTTGCATTTGCTTCTTTTTTTGTTTTTGTAACAGATATTCCTCTCGCTGTTTCCGTCTATGAGACTGAAAAATGTTTGTATGAATCTAATATCAGGTAAATTTTTAAATCTATGCATCCGAACATATATTATGATTATTTCAACAATACTTGATTAATTTATTATTAGTCCATATGCATATGGTCTGAACAGCTTGGAAACATCGATACTTCATCGCTCTCCACTTACAAATATTTGAATAAATAAACTCGGGACTAGCAGGGTCATCGTCTTATCAATTATTTACGAGATTTTACCGCATTCAAATTATTTCCAAAGAAATTTGAAACAACTTTCTATAAAATCATTTTTCACGAAGACTTTGTCTTATTCGTGCAATAGAATCATTTGAAATGAATATTCCAAATACTTCGCTTTTTACTTATATCACACGAATACGTTAAAAGGAATTTGACGCAGTCGCCAGGACGTATTAATTTGTTTGAATTACATTTTCATTTGTTGCTCTGCTCAAACATTTCCCCATCGCACTTTTGCAGCTTCAAAAAAATAACTGGAGTCTCTCTCGATCACAATGTGCACGGGAAAAAAGCTTAGTAAATTTATTTGCCCAGGGATGATCTTTGTTCAAAAATATCCTGAACCCCGATCAAGTAGGACGACAAGTTAGCTTGATTTGCCACGTCGATCACAGCACGACTATTTACATACAATGAGAGCCGTCAGTTATCGTCTATTGGGTAGTCGATACTGAATTTCGCCTGTAGATGGCACCATACAAAACAACAACATTCGATTGCACTTGTATCGTGTGTGTTGATTGCTGTGGCTATTTTACTTCATGAAGATATACTACAAGCAATTCAAAGCATAATTTGTTTGAAATACGATTTACAGAATATGAAATATAGTCGAACAAAAGGGATTAATTTTAAATAGCCGTGATATACTGAATAATTGTATTTATCGTGAACGTAACGACCAAACATCGTATGTAGTTGATTGAATGAAAAGGTCACTTCTCGTAAAAAAAATCGACAGTTGAATTCCCAGCCATAGATTAAACGCATTTCGTAGACGCATATGATACTTCATTCATACCTTTTCTGTCATAAAATTTAGAAGTCGTCTCCCTTAATACTAAAAGTTACATTCCAACCCGAATAATAGCTCAGCAGAGTTGTTTACTTCGAAAATACGACGAAGCTAATGCATCGTTTTGTAGCTCGTTCATCGAGATCGTATATAGGCATACGATGCCGAACTATGGGAATGCAAGTTCTTTCCATGGCCCCGATGGAATATATGATTTCAATCGAAACTCTTTGAATTCCACATGACGAAACTTCACACGAAAAAAAAAACAAACGATTTTCAGCCCTTTATATTGCCCCTGGCAAGGGCACGCTTTGTGCTAACTTTGTCATTTCGACATCTGCATAATTTCTCATGGCATTCAAATTGACATTACAATTCGCATGACTGTCCTGCGCCCGAATCCCACAGCTGCGAGTGTTGAAATTGAAATCAATCCTCGTGTTTTTTCGCGGCGTCCGAAACCACAATAATCATTGAGTGTGAGCCCGTATACGAGTTTTCAATTTAGATTGCTTCCTCCGCGGTGTAGCACTCTGGTATCCCCGAAAACCTGACGACAGTCCGATATCGGATCCCGAGAGCGTAGGAGGCGACGAACGGGAGAGGGGAGAAAAAACAACCAACGTGTGACCTAGTAAAATGATGGGAGTGACGTCGTATCGGCTGACAGCCGCACAAAACGATATAGCGAGACGCGCGGCTCTGTAAAGAGAACAAACAGAACACGTCCGACTCTCTTGGCTCCTTGTTTTTTTTTTTCCACCAACCCTCGTCATCGATCCGCTAATTGCAGCAACGTCGACGAGCGCGCAAATGCCTCGCGATAAAAGCCGTCTCGTTCCAGCGCGAAAGTGGGGAAATAGAAAAGGGATATTCGGCGCCGAGCGCGCGCGAAGCACATCGGCCGAAAAAACCACGGAATCGGCCTCATTAGCCGCTCTATATGCGGAAATCGCGAATCACACCCGGAGAAATTCGAGCTTACGCTTCGCGAGGGCTTTGACAGCTAGCTGTGCAAATATATATATCGTCGTATGTGCCGTGGCTGCTGCACATATATTATTCGGCCGATGATCAGCTGGCTTGACTCTATGCATATATACGTCTATATACACGAGTGACACTCGTGCCGACCTGTCACTGGCGCGTCCGATTGAAATCTGATTTTTCCACTGCCGTTTCGACCCAACGCTCTACATAGTTCTCCCTCGCTGGCGCGCGCTTCTGTTTTCGTTTATATATGCCCGCCATATGCATTTAGTTTCGATCAGTTCGAATGAAAGGGAAGCCGAGGATAATGAATTTAAACTGCGCAATCGAATTGGCCGCGAGCTTTTGATGTATACACGTTTGCCTGTCCATTTGAATACTGCTCGGATTTTTCCGAATGTGCTTGTTTGCGAGTGCTATGCGAATCAGTCTGTTTGTTTCGTGGTATTTCTCCCACTCGAAATAGTAATTACTATGATTAAATCACTTTTGGGAATTACCGTAAACCGATTCACTTTGTAACCTATTTGATTTGCATTGGGAATTCTCAAGTTGTATAGTGCGGTAGTACCGGATTGAATGTAATTGGTCCCGCGCTCTCTGTACTGCTCGAATTTCTCTATATTTCTCTCCTACATTTTATTATCATGCAGCACGCGAGCTACGAGTCTTGATATCTTCACACTATCTTTTTTTCTCGCGATTCCGTGAATTTTCAAATTTATTTTAATTAATGCGACGAAAGACATATTCCACTCGTGATTTTCTCGAATATGTAACATAATTAAATTGAAGCACAGTGCATATATAAGTATAAAAATGCCTTTTTTTGTAATAATTCCGTCGGAAAGTTTGCAATTAAAATATTTTTCCCGGACTCCGGTAATTAAGGCTTGCGAAACAATCGTCATTAGAATTAACGCGTCATATCAAGTTTCCTGGGGTAAGACTCCGCGGAATTTCCTTTCTTTCTCTCGTTAACTTCAATGTCGGCATGTAGAATTTCGAGGACCTGTTAACCTACTATTATTTGTCAGCGCCTTGAACTAGATAACTGTACAGACAATCAGTGGAATGTCTGTTTCATACAACCAAGGCGATTTACTGAAGTGAAATCATACGAACCTGTCAATGTCTATTGCAGGTAGCCCACCATCGGTAATCAGTATATTGTATCGTTCCAATGCGTTTCGACTCACCGTACACCTATTGAAAGGCCTTCTTTATCATCAAATTTCCATCACAACTGCAACAATTAGTTTAGCAAACAGTGCGTAGTTTAACGGGAAGCTGTTATAGCGAGTCTGGCTTCACAGTTTATGCATACAATATACACACTTTGTAGATATACAAACGTAACGCAGCATCTACATATATATTACCCTGGCAAGCAAAACGGGGCCAGGATTGCAAACTTGACCTTGGCGTCTCGGGTATAATACCAGCGACGTAGTCCGATCGAACGGCTGCAGTCATATATACATATATTGTTCTTCGCTCGGGCGGCTCCTGGTGGAGCGGGATCCAAGTGTATACCTTCCAATTGCAGGCCACGCGGAGATAAATCGTTCTCGGATTCCCTTTTTCACGATCAGTCTCGAGACCCCATTTGCGTCGGACTGGGAAATTTTTCGCGCCACTTTGTTGCCGCGGCGAGTTTGGCGAAATCGCACACTTTCTCTCGCGGAGAGTATCTCGAGCGGCTGATCTTTCGAATTTTCAAGGGTCGAGCCGCGAGGTAACATACGCCGATGGAACTAACGGATAACGGCAATGTTCGCCCTCTCCGCAAGGAAGGATTGGATTCGAATTGGGATTACCAATCTGGTCCAACACTTCGCGCACTTACGAGAAGATTGGCTGGAGCTTACTCGGCTGGTCGCTTCTCTATCCAGGTATATAGTTGACAAATCTATTTCACTCGTGTTTCAGCGACGTATCCAACACGAGTATATAGAGCGTATGATGCTATACTAATATCAGCTTGAATGAAAGGATTCTACCGATGGATATTAATTTCGTAAGTTCGAGACCGACATTGATGATTACAAAAATCGTATTTATGCAATGATGGTAGGCCGTTAGAAAACGTAAACGTACTAATAATTCAAAACGAGAATATCAATTTTATGAATTTAATAATTGCAAGTTCAGCGTGAATTTAATTAGTTTCTTCGTTTACGTAAGAAGTTCTTGAATATATATATATACCTCAAAATCAATATTTTATCGCATAGAATTTTCAATGATTACGTATCGGAAAGAAAATTAAATTTTGCCAAGCTACTTATCTCGGCGGCTGAATTCACGAGATGAACTATTTTCTCGACTAATTTCGATGTGAAATTAACTTTTCCATCGCCGATTTCCACGGAAGGGTGGGGGAAGGGGGAGAAGAAAAAAACGGGACAAGGATTGAAAAATGCATTATTCTCGGAAAAATTATCAATTAGTCGAGAAGAATAGTTCTGGACTACGGGGCTAGTATGCAATTTTCGTTAATGAGACGTGAGAGATCTCAATTTTCTCCTAGCGACGCTGCAGGCGTATTACGGAAACGAGTGGACGAACGAGCCGGGAGTTAACGAATCAAAACCCCCGTAGAGTGTTTTTCCCTCGTGAACTGGCGCACGCTGCTCGTAGCCTGTATATATACACAGGCACTGCCGCGGACAACGGCCGAGCTATTTTTACCCTCGCACGTTATGCGCCTTCAGTTCGCTGACTCTGTGTGTCAATACCCCTCGTTATATATATATGACTTACTTAGCATTAATTCACGGCCTAGATTAACAGGTGCTCATGGAATTATCCTCCTCTAGCTTATACTCCCTTTCTTCTACGGTACCTCACTTCCACGAGCTCGCTCATTCTAATGGATTTTCATACGTTCGCAGCTTTCAAAACGTTATCAAAACGATCTCAAAAAGTTATCAAAGCGATCTCTGAATGACCTGCCTCATTTTGTTGGAAACTCCGGAACATCAAAAAAAAATACTTTTTTACGGGATCTTTTCAAAACGGGATCTTCTGATGTTTCGATAGACCATTTGAAACATACGCATTCATAATGTATGCTCTGGATCTTTTTGGTACGTTAAATCTTGTTTTTTCAATAGTGAATTTTAATACCGGTCGAGAATCTCCAATTTTTCCCTATCAAGCCGCGGGAATCGTGAGATTTCTCGTGCATGTATAATACAAACAAAATCGCACTTCCAACGCGCTGTTGAGAAAACTGAATAATTTCAAATTATATTTTCCTTCCCGTTCTCCCGAGTTATTCTATCTCTTTGGCGAGGCACAAAATCAAAGGCCCAAAAGTGGATGCTCGCTTATTCGCTTACACATATATACAAGTCGCATCAATGTGCTCGCACGTACATGTCTGAAAAGGTCTCGGCGCGTTGCCGGCGTGGCTGACTGACTTACTTATATATACAAAAACGAGCCTCTGAAGGAAAAAAATTAATGACGTCCACGAGGCTCCTCTCTCGAGTATCAGCGAGTAGGCGGGCGAGTGTGCGGCGAGTACAACCTCAAGAGAGGAGCTTCGTTAATCACATTTTCGTTAATTAAACGCTATGGTGCACCTGGTGCGCGTGTATTACACACAGCCTTGCAAATTTCAACTGGAATCGCGAAGAGGATTTGCCTTGCTAAAACTTGTTTTTGAATTGTTCAATGAGCTTAAGTCCAAATCCCATAGTAAAGGATTTGCATTTAATTCGGTTCGTTAGCGAATGACCTTTCTGAACTCTTGAATTTTATACCTCGATTCACATTGACATTCGAATTCTGCTTATACACCATAAGTTACATGCAAATTGATTCATATATTCCATACCCGTTTTTATATATTATTTGTAAAGAATTACTGAAAACGAAACAGGACGACAAATGAAATACTTCTTGACGAAGGTAGGATTGATTTTGAATTTATTTCATACAAGCAATCGATTTTTTATCGGATTGCATTGAATATGGAAATTTTCCAGAATATTCCCTTAGACTATGAAGAATCGGCTTCCCATGAACTACAGCTCGGGAGGTCTAATTCTAGAAACAGCAATTACGCCACTGGAAGCTTTTTATCTTTGTCAAAAAATAAAGCTCCGAGAGAACAAAAGAAGCTTTCAGACCACGAGAAAAATAGCCTCTCTCCTTTCAGTGGATCCCTGTCTAGCAGGTGACACATTTTTTCATGGTGCAACCATGCCGATGTGAAGTGGTCTTGGGGCAAACTCGTTGCATCAACTCAGATACGCTAATGGCAGGATATTCGTTAAGCTCCGGGCGGAAAGATTATCGCCGTTTCGCAACCCCTTTTGCCATGTAAAGCCGTGGCGTTGGCTTTTTGTGTGAGGTTTGGAGTCGACGTTGATGTTGATGTTGATGGAAGCTGATGTTTCTGGTGAGTTGAGGGCAAAGAAAAATCGTTCGGTCTGACGAAGAAAACATAGCATGATAAAAAACGCTTCCACGACTGTCTGCCTTTTCCTTTCTTGTGGCTTGTTCTTTTTTGTCGGCTGCTTCTTTCATACTTCGAGGATCACTCGAGATAAGGCTACTCTGTTTCCACGCGTGAGAAATCATTCATTTCGGATTTTGGTATTTGGTAAGGTGACTTTCGAGTGGGATCTTATGACTATTTGTAATTTGGAAATTTATTCGAAACGATCCATCAGATTTTACTTGTATCAAACTATATTTTATAGAACAATCTATGAATCGGACACACCTGGCAAAAAAATTTCAAATTACATTTTGATACTTTTGATACTTTCAAATGTATTTTGGGAGGATAGCGAGACGATGAATGAGATAGTTACTCTGCAAATTATTCTCAAAATATTTATTGAGGCTTTTCTTCAAATATACTACATTGTCTTAATTCTCAACTCTGTGCAAGCACATACTTGGATACATCTATTACACACCAGACGAAGTTATAATATAATTCGACTATGCTCTTCCGATCCAAATCGAGAAGTTAATTAAAAAGGCATATATGTAGCATTGTACATTTGCTGATCATCGATGAGTCGGAAATTTGTACACCATCCACAGACTCATCTTGTCGTGCCATTAATATGAATGATTTTGCTTCTAAACGATATCTTTGCTCACTAAATAATTGTGTGTTGCTAGATAGAATGTTCATTTTTCTAGTAACACAATGGTTGTTGAACAATTTTGATGCGAAAATTTTGTAAAGTCCCTATCAGAAATTTTTGCGGAGGCTCAATTTATTATTGATAAATATTGTCTAAAGATCACGCTCACTATCTTATATTCATACACTTTATCCAATATTAGCATATATTTTTCTCTCATTTATGAATGCATTACTGAAGTCCTGCTACTTAGAGTGAGAAACATAATATTAGATTATGGAAAATGTACGATCAGTAATTATGCTTCAAATTTAAATATTTAATCTGTTCTTATGCTGTTTAATATTTTGTGCATTCATCTTCTTATATTTACATGAATAATTAACTATAGAGATATACTTTAAATTTTAGAGCCTATTTCATAACTGTTTTCATTATAATTCATTTATTTAACCGATGCTGACTATAGAATGGAATAATATTTATTCTTTGAAAATGATACTCGGTATATATTAAAATTTACTGTCTCACATGGTTATTCTTGAATAATTATATTTTGTTTTTAGAAAAACGTCTTTAAGTGTTTCTACTCAATGTTCATCACTTTACGGAGTGATTTACAACTTCCCTTAACTCTATTTACAGTCATATAGATAATGCGATATGCTTGAGAAATTTATACTTTTCGATCAATTGTGTCCCAGAACTCGCGACGCTCTTACAAAATTATTACAAAACTATACAATACTACTCAACTACATTTCATAAATGAATACTTACAAAATCATCCTATAATAATTAAAGCGTTATCCAATAAGATCATTTTACAGCTTTGATATGATTTGATGATTATTTTATTTTTTATAAAAACTATTTGAAGGGGTAACCTGGTACAGAATGCCAAAATGAAGCACTGCTTGTAAATTTTTGGAATTTACAGTATTTATTGTTCACATATTAAAGAGTTAAAATTATTATTTTTTTATGCGATCGTATAAAAATGTGAACAATCGTTTTTTTAACGAATTTCAACGAATATGAGGGTATGTACTTCCGAAAATGGTTACTTCACAGCGAGCACTCTATAGGGTTTCGTAGAAAAAACAAACAATATCTTTGTAAATTTGATGGGTGTAGTTCGTAGATATATCTGAAAAATGAATTATTTTATCATGACAAAATTTTAAAAATCACTATTTGAAATAAACTGCTTTTGAAATAAATTGCTTTTTTGCATGAATTTCACATATTTTTTTGTTATAACTAATTTGAAATGAATCTTTTTGTGCTAATTATAGATATATTTGAGGCACCGATTTTTCTCCTTGAACCAAAATTTGAGTGTTGGGGACATATTCTAGAGATATTATACAATTAAAGGAAAGAATATCGATTGTTTGAAGCCGCTACACCAGATTACCCCCTAAAATCAGGAATATCCATTTGCTATTGAAAATATCGTAAAATAAATGAAGAATAAGAAACTTCTTATGTTGCAAAGGATACATTGTCACTATTTTTATCACGCATTGATTAATTCTATACATAACTAGAACAAATGTAATCTTATTGTTTGATTGTGTTTGAAGAACACGTTGGTTTAACAGTCGTATATGCGGTAACATACAATATGGAATGTAAATTAAAAATCGTCACGAGATAGTCGTTGATAATAGTACTGAATAGTTTATTGAAAAAACAAACTATTTATTACTGCGGGCTATGAACTCCATTGTACACAGTTCATGAACGTCGATGTAAAAAACGTGCGTTGTTTATCATTAGTTCTTCCCAACTGATTATCATTTTAAACTGGATCAGGTGCTGGAGCGAGCAACTGCATGCTGGATGATTTTGCAATCTGTAGTCAGAAGAAAAGCGGGAAATGTGTTTTTTAATGTAAATGTGGAATGCCGCGACTTTGTGAAAAATTGTATATTGCAAGTACCTGTAGTTTTGGCTGTTTATAAGACTTTCTTGAATAAACCTTGAGAACTTTGCAATTACAGGCAACAGACAGCGAGATAGCGAGACCCTGTTGAGAAAATGAGATGTATGAATCTACATAAAATATGCTTTTCTTTCCCTGCACAGGAGGGGCGAAGTTATTCCGAGTTACCGGGCGAAGGGGCAAAGTGCACGTGCACGATATTAACGAGAGGTTTCTTGACCTTTATCGAGAAGAATTTAGTCGCGCAAGATCACATGGATAGATATTATCACACATTATTGTGTACGGCTATTCTCATTCGAAGCGCAGAGTAAAAATTTTTCCCCGAGATCCCGAAACACAGAAAGGATAAAAGGGAGAGAATAAAAAAGCACAAACTTGGAGGGAATGGCCGATGCAGAAAATTGCCCACAGAAAGGGCATCTTCCACACTGTGGATGCAACGCCGAAGCCAGCCACCATGCCAATGATGAATCCAACTTTGGAGAATAGCACGAGCTGGAGGTTGCGCCGTCTCTTCATTTTTTCGCGTTGCTTCACCTCGAGCTGCATGCTGCTCGTGTACCTGTTTTGTTTTTGCGCACACAAGATGAAAGGGGATTTTGCGTGAGCCCAAGAGGCGCGAGTTGAATTAGCGCGCACGCGGGGGAGGGAGAATTATCCGGGCTCGCGAAATGATAAAGTGCCAAAGAAAATTCACCAGCCCCCGTTGCGGTTAAATCCTGCTACAGTCGGCTACTTACCTGGCCACGATGAACGCTTTTACCAAGTAGTAGAACGAGCTCAGCAGCAGCAACATCTCCGGTATACCGAACGCGTACACCGTTGCTTCCGCTCCCAAAAACCTGCGAAACAGATGCCAGCGTTTTAAATTACTTTCGTGAATTTTACCTCGCTATCGCGCGGACTATGACTGAGGAAAGCGAGTGAAATCTCGGTTGGCTTTCGCCAGATTTACATGGGTCCCTGTTCTACTTATTCGATTTGTTTTTGCATTCCCTTATTTTTCCCTTTATTTCCTGTTATGCCAACGGCGATTTCGCACGTAGGACCTACGTTTTCTTTTAGTCGCGCAATAGAATTTGTAAAGGTTTTCAATCAAAACCAATAATACGAAAGCCGGAAGCGAGAAGATGGATTTTCATGAAATTCTGCGGTTCTGTCTCTTTTATGATGAAAAGAAACTCGTCGAACGTATTGATTTTTCTATAGACTATTGATTTTATACATGAGTAGTATTTCATATATAGATGTACCCAACAGTCGTAACGCAAATGATTATTTACAAATAAATAAGGAAAATCAATGCATTTGCCAGAATCCAGGTACGAAACGTATTTTTATCGTGGGAAGTTTCATAAAAATACAGCTCCAGGACTGCCTCTTGCTACAATCGAGAGATTCTCTCCTTAGTGTTTATGTCTCAAGAACATTCTGACAATCTTTGATCGGATACAATTCTGGGAAGAAACTCACTTGCGCATTCCTCTAAACTTAATATCATACATTCGGTGCATATAGTTATCTGGGTTGAAACTAGATATCAAGTGTCCTGAGCGCCTTCATCTGAACAGAATTAAAAACACCTCATCTTTCGATTGGTCTTGTCAGTTTTCCCAAAACTATTTTTTATCCTATTCAAGTTGCTCTTTTTCGCATAAAAAATAACTGAAGCAAATGTGACTCAGAATTTTGAAATTCTGCGCACAGTTTCTTAAAGCTTAGCTCAATACCTATCAGAAACCATCTTTATGAAAATCATCCTACCAGTTTGACCTATTAAAAATTGCAATTAAAAAACAAACGCAAAAGGGCCAAATACACTACACGTGCAGTCAGTTTGGCACGGTTTAAAAATACTCGGAATTATAGATGAATACATAGATGGAAATATCAATATGAGTCAATTTTCTATACCTGAGAATGGAGAAAATGTATAAATTCATGAAAGTGACTAATGCTGGGACACCTAAGAGGTTTGAATTGTATGGTGGGCATATCGACTACATAATTTTGTGACTTTGATGAATTGACATTTTCGATGGATTAAAGTGGCCATAGTGGATATATCTGATAGCTTTCGAACTACTCTTTGACAGACAACCCGTTTGCAAAATTATGTGAATTGAATTTTTTTCATAGCGGATTCGCGACAAACCGTTAGGGAAGCACATTGGCCGTCCTCACCTTGCGCAACTAGTGCACGAATTTTCATGCGTTACTATTAGACACGTGATGAGAAATAATTCGACTTCAGAGAACTAAGTTTATCCACCGATACAACATGAGAAAATTAGCATCTTCATTTATGTACAGTGAGCAAAAAGGGATTACACATTTGCACACGTAGGTGAAAAAAGGTACTGTGCAGGCTGCATGTAACACTCAATAATTACGGTTCATGCGTGCACAATTATGTTTGAAATAGTTTGTTCGGGATAGCGCGAACGCAGTCCCGGCTACCAAAAATAATACGCCCGAGATATCCACATTAGGGATATTCGCAAGGGTCAGCTCAACCGTAGTGCAATGGAAGAGCCTCGCCCTGGAGGAACCGCCTTGTTGATCACGGTAACCTCTGCGCCAGGTAAGTATGCTTTCCGCCGCCTCGGCACCCTACTTATAATCTCGACTGCCTGTTCTTCTTGTGGGTTTGCCTCTACCGTATCAAATCGTACAGGAATATTCGCTCATAGCCATCTAGCGGAGGCCAGGGTAACTACAAGAACAGCACGTATTCGAAATCGTTAGCGACACAACCGCGCGAACTGATAGTAGATCGCTTTTCCACACGTGGTTCAGAAGATTAGCAAGTAACAAGCGATATCTAATTTTATCTCATCGTTCTTGCTTGATTAAATGATCCCAACTCAGCATAGATACAACTTTCATTTTGGTTCAATACTTTATGAACTATTACAAAAAATTATGTTTGTCCAGCTTTTTAAAAGAAAAATGTTCAACAAAAGTTGTGGGTATCAGCAAAATTGATAATTTGAGCCAAAGTTTGTATGGATCCGATAATTTGTTTATTAATAATACGATAAAAACAGCGAAAATGGCATTTTATTGTTCTTCAAGCAAAGTTCATTTAGAATTACAGTTTTCTTTAGAGGATCCAGTAACTTATCCTCCACAAATAAAAGTTTTTTTCAGGCCAAAAACACAGTTTTTGTATTAATGAATAAGTTTATCGCAAAAATAGTTATTTTCAAAAACACATATCCAAACTTGGGCTTAAGACTAATCATCGAATCGAGTGAATACACCTGGTATTTTTTAGGATTCAAGTTTTCTCCTCTTTAAATATGACATTGTTAATGTTTTCTTACATATTTGTATACAAATTGATTAAACCTATTACATTGATAAATATGACTTACGTTACACCTTTCAGCGGTTATTTATTATTCTAATCAGGACTTTAAAATCAGTGTTATTGTAGTAAGTGTAATGAAAGTTTAAACTTGCCCAAAATTAAGAATAAACCTTATAATAATCTGTTCTACGAAAATGAAAAGTTCATTCTTTACTTATCTATACCTTTCTTTTAAGATTTTTTGGAATGAATGAAGTTCTTCCTTATTACATTCGCAATTGTCATTTAGTAAGTAATCCATTATTGACATTGTGAATTTTCTTATTAAGAATTGAGGCTTGAAATATTTCGGTACTGTTATCTTTCGAAAAAAAAAATCTTTTCAATTGTGAATTCTAAAATCATTGAACTATCTTCATATTGACATTCTTATGTGAATAATTCGGAATTTTGACCTCGGTTTGGAAAACCATTTCGTTATAAAATACCCCACCCTGAGACCCCCCTCCCCTCTCATCCAAGAATCAATAAATGAGAGTTATTTTTAATAATTCAATCATAGATTGTGTTTCTATTGAATAATTCGGGATAGCGCGTACGCAGTCCCGGCTACCAAAAATAATACGCCCGAGATATCCACATTAGGGATATTCGCAAGGGTCAGCTCATCCGTAGTGCAATGGAAGAGCCTCGCCCTGGAGGAACCGCCTTGTTGATCACGGTAACCTCTGCGCCAGGTAAGTATGCTTTTCGCCGCCACGGCACCCTACTTATAATCTCGACTGTCTATTCTTCTTGTGGGTTTAACTGTGCCGTATCAAATCATACAGGAATATTCGCATATAGACATCTAGCGGAGGCCTGGTTAAGTACAAGAATCGCACGAATTCAAAATAGTAAACTCCCAATAACATGTAGCTCGGTATCGGAGATATTGCAATTAGACAGATATTTACGTTGATCATTTTCGTTCAAACAGTCCATTTACAGGTTGAAGATATTTATAATAAGTTTATTAATTTTGTTTATGTTTGCGAGATTTAAATAAAATATTATATCAACAAAAAATGAATTGAACGATTTTGATTATAATTCATATAACTGATTCTATCAGCCTTTCTAGAGTAATGTGTGCTAATTGATCCTCAATAAACAATCTATCTTGCACAATCTATCGAGACAACGTCAAGATTTCAGATAGTCTTACATGTTGTTCATCGAATATTAAAAATAGTCATTGGAAGCTTAAAAAATTGGATGTGTTTGATATGTAAAAGATAACGAAGAATAGAAGTCACATAATACGAACACAACTTTTTTGGAGGAAAAAGTAGTGACTTTTTCGTAGTATATTTTCGTATATTTTCACTCAAAAATATACTACGCATAGATACGATGAGATAAACGACAAAATTTCAAAATTCGAAAGTTCGATAAATTTATTCGATTGTGTGAATAATAAATCAAATTCTCAGTCATCAATTTAAACTTCATTATTGACATCGAAATAATATTCGACGTTTGATGATACTCAAACGTCGAATATTATTTCATTCGATTAATCCATTGTTGATATGGAAAAATCAAGTCCATTGCGCTGCATTATATGTAAGTAACTTAATTTGGTAGAGTTTAACTTACCAGCAATTGAAGGGCATGAGATCGGTGGTCTTCCAGATGTCGTGGGTATCTCGCACCTGTAGAAGCCCGGCTGCACCAAGGGTAACGAGGGGTGTACCCCAAGCGAAAACGCTGTACTTGAGGTAGGTCGGAGGGTCATCGCGGCTCGGGATTGAAGCTACTGTTGCGTAAAGGTGGTGGCACATCGCCGCTAACCAACACACCACCGAGACGCGTAGATACTGCAAACTCATGCCAAGAGCGATGCATAACTCCGAGTCCTGCAACAACAGATAAACAGTATCTTTTATAAACTACACGTGCTATTTGTGCGAGAGGAGGTTCTGTTTGGATTTTGAAGTAAAAGTTCATATTTCGATGTCTGTAATGACAGCCTCTCACTGGATTTGATCCCTTTGAAACTTTTGTCTTGAGGAATCAAAAAAAGTTTGCTGATAACGGATACTTTGTACACATTTTAGTAAATGTGCTCTTGTAAATAAAAATCAGATCAAAACAAGAAATATTAGTTATTCTTTTATTGAACATGTTTCTATTGGGTGATGTCTATAACTTTGTAACATTAAAGTTTTTTAAAAGATATGTTTTATGTTATTCAGTGCGTGAAATGTCATTTCACGCAGTAGTGGATTTCTTAAATGTCCTTTAAACGAACATAAAATAAAATATTGTATCCGACTAGTGCGTTACTCGTCGCTGTTTACGCACTAGTTGCGTAATATACTATTTCGTAATGTATATCACAGAATATCCACCTGAAAAAGTCGGCGAAGCGAAAGGTAATCTCTGCTAACAAATTCAACTATTCAGTGGTTCACCACATCATATAATTTATCTTCAAGGCCTTTATAAAAATGTGTGAAACTGAACAACACACACAGCGTTTCATGTTATGAACTTACTCATTCAAGTTAATATATCTTCTAAGCATAAGTACGATTTTTCGTCTTGTATTTTGGAAAATTATTATTGATAACTCAAAATAAAATTGATATTCTTCATGAAATATTTAATGACATGCTTTAATTATCAAGTTGAATATTGAATAAAATTATCGCATAAATGAATTCGTCAAACTCTATGTATAGAGCGTACCTTTAACAAATGGCAACCATCTATATGAGGTATGTATACGACCTTCATAAACAGAGTTGATCAGTTGTAGAATTCAATTCGAAAAAAATTAAATTGCAAAAACGCAATGACAGTATTTTTTCTCTTTATAGTTGTGACAAAAATGCATATTATTTTCACGAACAATCAAAAGCAATTAACCGAAGTTCGAAAAATGAGACTCGCGTGACAAAATAATGCAATTACGATTCAGTGCAGCTCACGGCTTATTCATGCCAGCCCGCGACGCCATTATTATCACGCGTCACAGAATAATTCAAAATTCAGGTGCGAGCGCGCGTACATATACTCATATTATCGGTGAGGCATCACACGGCGCGTTCAATTATCAGCGCAGCTGTCGTATAACACTGCAGTACGTTCGTCGCTCGGAATAACCGGCAGTTTGTAATTATAGACTCCGACGGCCAGGTATATAAGATTTGCAAGATATATTAGCGCCACCCGCGTCCCGGGATATTGTCTTGCACGCCTTGTTATACACGCCCCTACTTTCTTCCATTAAGAGATTAATATAGACTAAAATCGTGTGCTGATTAGTTAGTAATATGTACATACATTGAATAGGCAATTATTATACTGTATCTTAACAAATACTTGATGTCAAATGATAGTTAATGTATTTTTCGCGAGAGTTTCTCCAATAATAATAATCTTTTGGTTATAGGGATGAACAAATACTTGATGTCAAATGATAGTGAATGTATTTCTCGCGAGAGTTTCTCCAATAATAATAATCTTTTGGTTATAGGGATGAATAAATATTAGCGGTGTCTTAAGATATGTTCTTTTTTCTGTGAATATATAAAATTATTCATTTCCCTGTGAGCATAACATTTTTTTTCACGAGTAGGAAAGAGATTTACGAAGTGCCGAGCTTGATTATACAGAAGAAACTCGGAAAACCAACTCGGAAAACTGCTTATAAAAAACTAATGAAATATTGTTTAATACGCTCATTACTTAGTGATGATGATGAGAAAACAAGAGAGCCTCATTAGAAGCTTATTAAAGCGATTACCCTGCAAAGTTATTTTGAAACAAAACTTCACGATGAAAAAGCGAGTATTCGTCGGGTAATATGTTAATTAAGCTCGTTTTAAACTGATTCCCACCTTCTATTGGAAAACGAAGTAAACCAGATTCAGAAATGTATTGTTATCTTACTATTTTACAATGTTTGTTGAGAAAGCATTGTCAGAGTAGGTCTTCTAGATGAATTGAGCTATCGTATGGCTACTCGTTGCCCAGGCCTGACAACTTACAACCCTCCTATATATATGAGTATGCACCCTTCTGGAATTCTAAGTAACATATCGGTGCGGGTATAGATATGAATAGAACGTGGAAGCCAGCTATTGTGTATACGCGTTCAGCTCTCCACTGGCCATTTCGAATGCTCCATACGAACAAACATATATACATACGTAACGCTGTGAGACGCTTCTTGCTTCTACGTGCCATTGTCGTAAATGCCCTATAGTCCATGCATAATTTCCATTTCGAGTGGCCTTCAAGTCGTACTTATAGCAGTAATAGGGGAGTGTACTCGAGTTATAATAAACCTCATCTTTTTCAAGTACAAATTTCCTCGAGACGAAATAAGATTAAATCTATTTCCAATTATTAAAATTAAGAATCAACTGTATACATTCGAGTGATTTTTTCAATAACAGTACTAGATCGTGAAGAAAAACGAGTTTTTCCTCAGCAATAAATTGATTTTATTCATACTTCTATCAATTATTAATAATCATTAATGATCTATATTAATCGAATGAATTCTCCTTTCCAATAAGTAATATACAGAATTCTCACCAATCTTCATTTTCTTTATCTTTTAATATTCTTCATGAATGAAAGGAAAAGATCGATAAATAATACATACTGCTATCGACTCGACACTGTGCTTATATCTATCATATTTCCCAGAAACCTTTGATAGACTTTGAGAGAAATTGGTAACTTTGGTATAAAGTTGTACACTCCACTCATCGTATACTTTAGGTTCGTAAACAAATATAATTTTACATTGAAACTCGGAATAGTCTTGAAATATTGAAAACCTTCCAAACATCAAATACGGCTATCGTTGATTTACAATGTACCCACTTGTGATGAATTATTTAAATTGGATTTCAATCTGTCTCAAGCTGAATTTTTCTCTGGAAAAAAGATCAGTATAAAAGTTGAGGATTTCGCATCGAGTTGGACTGAACTCACTTGAGTTCCATACAAAGTTACTATACACTTTAAAATTCCATCCCTCTGCTTTGATGAGCAATAAAGTTTCGACGCCAATTGACCTGAGCAGTCGAAACTTTCAACTGAAAAAAAAAGAAAACTCTTTTCTCTCAAGACACCTCACTGGCTCTTTAAATAAACTGCTAAGTTAGCAATGCCGTCCTGCTGGAATTACTTTATTGTAGGGTGGCGCTTAGCAGACTCTTTTTCTTCCTCTCTCTGTCTCGGGGTTTGTAGAAACGCTGGTGTAGCAACGAAACGACCGGGGCTAACGGAAAAAACTGCCGAGGAGCAGAATGTAGAGGGAGGAACTGAAATTTAATTCACGACAAAGTTGCTGAAAAATTAAATCGTGACTCCTTACTTGACTTTTAATATGCTATCTGGCGGTATTCTACTTTTTAATTCAGTAACTTGTTCGTTAGAGGAATTATTCCGATGTGTTCATGAGAAATATATATACATAGGAAACGTGTACTCGAATGAGAACTGCAATTATTCAGAGATCATCGGACTAAAATATATTAACAGCTTTTGTGTGCTGATAGGAATGAAATGAGAATTACGGTAAGAGTATATAGCAACGACTCATTATATTTTGCAATTATCATTCAATATTTATAATAAATCTGTAGGTAACAGACGAATGAAATGATGACAAAGATCATTGAATAATCTACTCTTGCCATGGTGGCTTCGGTATCAGCTGCTTCTTACGATGCTGAGTCCTACTGGGACCCTAAATAATATTAAAAAATTCTTCCAATTCCATTTTGAAATGAAACAATTTCATTCTAGAATGGGTGTTTAAAAAGGTAGAATCTTCCGAAGCCTGAACACAAGATCTATTTTTCTTGATTTCATGATCTCATTTCTTTGCCCACATACGATTCTGTTAAGTTACTCATAGATACCCATTTTTTACGATTTTGCAGATTGTTCGTATTTTTTATATTCAATCACGGAGGGATCAATCGATTCTCGAGACACAAGAGCCCATAGTAAAAATTGTGTTCATTACAGCTGTCACGTAGAAATTAATTTTTTTATCCCTGATTTTCTCCAGCCCAATCAAAATTCGATTGTGTCAAGTTACACTCCGTCCGATTTTCAACCCGTTCTCCAATTTATACGAACTCCACCTCGAGATGCACGGGCCCTCGCGAATCCGCATCAAAAACACGTATAGCCGCGTGTGCGAGCTCGGGATTCGTAAGTGAAGGCAGCCTATTGTGCTCGGATCTACAACGACAGCTGGCGCGTGCGCGAGCGAGCCTGCAGGAAAAGAGGCGCAGTTGGAGCGGCGGCAGCCTATCCATCTTTGTGCACGCGCGGACGGCTTACGATCTGCAGCCGCGACCCATAAATCCATCGGGGGGATCTACTCCTCGATCCGTTGGTATTCGTGCGCGCGCGGGCTTATCGCGATTTGCCAAAACGGAGGATATCAGGCATGGGCTGTCGATGAGCTCTTTCGCGGCGGCCGACCGCTGGAATCACAATGGGTCACGAGCGAGCGCCAATTTTCACGCCCCTGCGACGCGGCGTTATTGCCGCGGTTGGGACGAGCTCAAATGGCCCACGTAAATCCCGCACACGTGCGGCAATCCAAACAGAAGCGCTGCTCAAAACGCCAGGTCGACGAGAGACGAATATCGAGGTGAAAATCTCTACATATACGATTCGTATATATCTGTGTATATGCTGCGCAGCCGGGATATCCAGCGTGTTTAGCGGCTACGCGAGAAATTAACGAACCCACACCTGGTGCTCGGGATCTCAAAGAGTCGAATGCGCGACAATGAGAGACTTGACGAGGGGGAGAGTACTCGGCGCGAAATGGGTCAAATGCGTCTTGTGAACGGTTGCGAGCGCGAAAATACGCTAACGCGCGCCGCATCGAGCCGCCCCCGTCGTCGTCGACGTGTATCCATAAATGCGCGCTTTTCACGCGCCCCCTTCTGCTCACACATGAGCTCGATGCGCCGCTCCCTTTCTCTCATACGTATATATTCTCTCTCTTTCTCGAATTCCGAAGCGCCAGCTGGTGTCTATACTTACGGGCTGGAAATTCTCGTCTGTCGGGGCGAACATTTTGGCAGCTCAAGTGGATTTCATATTGAAATGTGATTTCGCGTGGGACGTGCGCGCGCGATCGCGACGAATTCTTCGGGGAGGTTCTGGGGGGGAAAAAATTGAATGAAAAAAATGTGCCCCCGTCGGGAGGAACGTGCGACGGTAAATTTTCGAGCACCGACGAAGCGTGAATGAAGACGATAACGTGACTTTTACATTCTCCCTGCGCGGTATATATATACGCTTGTTTCATTTTCTCCCGCGGCGAAGTTTCGCCTTGGAATATTCCGCTTCTATCTCGTCGCTATTATTTCGGACGATCCTGGACGACTCGTGTATATACAGTTTGTCGAGCGGGCCCGTGTTACTGAACATAAAAATGCATTCGTGCCTTTTTTTCCTCCCTGTTCTATGTTTCCCGTTTTATCCCGCGAATACGAGCCGCCGAGGAAATAAAATTCGCTATACGGCCTCGGTGTGTGTCGCGGAAAGCATCGGGAAAAACACTGCCCTCCTCGCGCGCTGTACCACTGATAAAAATTTACGACAGAAGTCATGAACGCGTCAGCTGCTCGCATTCGCGACCTCGCATGAGTGCGAGCCGGCCGCAATATCGATCTTCATACGCGCGCACTTTCTCTCTCTTCATCCACGCGCTTTCCCAGGACTCTGTTTTCCGTTCTCGATTTTCACAATTGCCCGGTAAGCCGCTTTACTTTTTTCGGCCGCTGTTGTTGCTCACGGATTTGTTATGTTTTTCCTTCTCGCGTTTACTTTTATCGCGTTTGCTCATCCACTTTGTCTCTTTATTTTTTTTTGTTTCGAACTAGCTTGTTGCACATGTCGGTGAAAATGTCACAAGATAAGAGTTTTGTTAATTTAATCCCTCCCCGGAACTAGGGTGAGTTTTTCCCCTGCGTTGTTTTTCAATCAGGAAAAAATTTGCACCAAACTTGCCGTGCTGCGGATACCATGGATTTTGCTGACACACTTGATGAAAGTAAATTTCTATTCGGATTAATGCGAGCAAAAATTAGCTCAAAGCTATTCTCATTCGTTTTACAGATTCATTTCAGTTTCGTTTCCGTAACGGGGACTCGCGGGGAAAAAATTATAATAAAGTCTGGATACATACGGAGTCGTATTATCATTGGTACTCTATGTACAAAAGAAAAATTCGATGGCAAATGTCGAACATTTTTCCTGCGATGTTTAATGTGGGAAATTAAATCTTAACATTACAAAAGCATATGCTTCCTTATTCCCTACTTTCATCAAAATTCGAATACTCTGTTATATTATCCAAGACAGAAGAACATTTTCCTCTTTGCTCGACTATAATATCGACGTATTTCACGATTTTTTCTTTCTCCTCGGCGTTCGCCAGCGCGCGCAATTTGAATAGATGGATAAAATTGCGAAGACACTTTGTCATACAGTATATTCGCTAGCAGGTGAATTTATTTTATACACACAGAGTCCACTGTAACACCATTCATTTTTAGCCATGTTCTTGCTTTAATTACAGTGAAAAACTCGTTTACCGAATCTCGCTCGGCGCAATTTCACGCATGGAAATATGTTTTTCACCGGAGAAACATATTCGCCGAAGTTTTTTAACTAGCTTATCGCGCAAAATTTTTCCAATTCCTTCGCATCCGCATGGAAGTTAACGTGAAAACCCTTTGCGCCGGCGCGGAGTTTGCGAATTTAATTAGCACGTCTGCACGTCCGCGATATAGTTAAACTCGACTCGCACGGCGCAATATAAGTTATACGCGTGTTTGAGAAGGGAAAAAAAATTGTACACCAAGAGTGTGTATCGTAAATGGCGCGCTCCTGTATATATACTCTCGCCGTGAACTCCATCAAAGTGTAACGATTCGCGGGTGAGCACTGGCTGCGTATAGCTCATATCGGGAAATTGATAGCTCTGTATTATACCTAATGGCGAAGCGCGGCTAAAGGGAACCAGACGCGCATCAGAGTGGAAATGAGCAGCGGCGAGAATGAAGATGAGCCCGGACAGAGCTCATAACGAGCGCGTGAATTCATTTTGACTTTCGTATACAAATACCATTCGTATGTACTTATGGGCATCAAACGCGACTTTAGGTCCGCCACACGAGGTCATCATCCGCGCAGCTAATGAATTTGTGTGACCCTTTTAGCTCGTCACGAGCGAATCGGATTTCGATAACGGAAAGCTCAAATATTATATGTAATAACCGCGTTGCAAATATATAGTTGCCCACAAATAAACGCAATATCTCGTAACGTTCGATTGGCAATGCCATAAAGGTATGCGGGCGCTTGCATATATTCGAGAGCAATGAGCGTTATGCTACTCTCGACGACTGCGCAGAAGCCTAAAATATAGACTCGGCGAAAATATTGGGCAGCCGCAGAGAGAAATCGACGGGAGTGGCGAAGGCTTCTGATATTGGTTTGAGTCAAGTGGGGCGCCGCTGGTAACGACTTTCGCCATTATTTCGCTTGCAATGCATACCGATGCGCTCGGCAAGACGTTGTCTTCCCCCGATTATTTACGGCCTTTTTATCATTTCGCGGCTCGCGATCGAACCCGGGGCGCACGTGTGCGTTCGCTCCTAGATTTAAGAACTCGTTCCGCGAAGATGCGCTCGCCAGCCGAATAAAGTTTCGGAATGAAGTTTATCCCGGAGTCGTTCACCGATACAGCGAATCGGTCGATTTAGAAATAGCAGCAGTCGCGCACCTCGATGCTTTTATCGTATATTTGGCCCTGGAATTGGCAGAGAAGAGAGGGAGAATAAGGATGTAGGTACGGCTATGCGATTCTCTTTATGCTACGGAATAAAATTGCATCGGTAACGAGGGAATCGGTATAAAACGGATTGTAAAATTACTACTTCATTAAGAAACGCAGATTTAATTTAAATTAATTTAATTTTCACAACGTAATTTCTCTCCGTGTGTTTATTTGAAAATTAATGAGCCAAGCTTCAAATATCGACTTTATGCCTATTGCATTGCAAAAGACATACAATGGCGGCTGATGATGATTGTACTGCGGAAAGGTTCATTGGTTTATCGCGAGTTTCTGATTGAATTAAAAAAAAAAAGTTCAATTCAATCTGGATTGAATCGGAGATCCTTTCATAGCTTCCATTCAATTTCCTTGTCGATGAAAATATCTACCATCGAAACATTAATTTAATAGCATTTTCAAATCTTTTTCTCTTCTAACAATAAGCAGTACGAAATCGTATGAAATCGTTCTGGAACGTTGAGAGAATATGACGCATTTCATCTGGCATACAATAGTTTCGTTTGGCGTAACATTTACATGTGAGATAAATATGCGCGATATATCGTTCGTACAAAGGATCGCGTAATCGATCGCGACCCGATTTTAGCTTTCTCCCGATGGTGTACCCTCGAAGCGTCCTTGGCAGGATCTTTTTTGTTTGTTTTCGTGCTATTTCCGTATATGCGTTGTCGACTCGGGCTAACAAAAGAGCTTCTTCGCGCGAGGACACACAAGGAAGATCCGAGATGGGACTATCACGAAGTCGGGACGGAAGTGCATTTGCCTTTGTGAAATCTGATAGCCCGGAAGCGCAGTCGTCGAAATCGGGGGAATTAAAGATTCTTATCCGAAAAATTCGACCCCTCCAAAGCGGTTCACATTTGAATTTTGCAGAGGTCGGGGAGATTGATTTGCGATTCGTCTCTACTCGCTTCATATATAAGATCTACGTCTGGCCGTGAACTCTTCCCTATGTGTAATGATCAGTGCGATGGGGGGCCGCGTTGTTTGACGACGAACATTTATACTACGTTGATTTGGGAGAGGATCGATGTTCTCGTGGAAAGTGCGCGGCGAAAACAGCCCCGCGCGACTTCAGCCTCGGAAAAACTTCGTGAATTTTTAATCGATTAAACGAGGCCAGAGCGGATGAGGCCGTTAATTAATCTGGGGATTAAGGAGCAAATCTGCTCGGTGAAATCACGGCACACCACCGAGAAGAATCACGAAGAAAGCCGTTTGATGCGATTAAGAAGTTAAGCGCGAAGCCTTTCTCAAACTAGCTGCATCATTAAACTTGATAATTGTCGATCTAAACGCAAGTCTGTGCTGATGCTGCATATATAGAAGCGACCCGGCAGTCCCGGCACTGTACACGAGCTGGCGCCGCCAGTATATACGCGGTATATATATATACAGGTATACGTATGATACCACGGACGTATAGCCGGCGGGGGTTTGAAAAAAGACTGCACGAGATTAACGTTTACGTCGCATAAAAGGACCTCAGTTTCGAGCTAAATGACGGACGTGCTCACATTTTGAACTGACCCCCGCAGCTATTGGCCTTGTATCTTCATTTCGCACGAACACGCGGAGCCACTCTGCCGGTCGGCAATTATGAAGACGAGGACTCATTTACAAGGGAGATTTTTTCCTCGTCGGTTATTCATATACAGATTGTGTCTCGTATCGGAAAGGAATGTTTTCTCAATATCCACTGTAGAATCCCAATTTTTTAGAACCAGTGACAAATTAATTTTGCTCCAGTGGATATACTATTCAGGTACTTTTGAGATTCCGCAGGTGAATAATGCGTGATGTGATATCGCGGAGAAGGTATATACCGAATCCATCACTATATTACAGTAAATAGATACGCTCTGATGCGTCCATTCATTTTTGGCATTATTTGATATTTCTTGATATGTATTCATTGTATATATTTTCTATTTTTCATAGAGGAATCGCTCTTTTATGAGATATTAATAATCGATGCAAATTTAATTGATACGTCACACAATACTGCGATGGTATTATGTGAAGAATAAATTCGATTCATTATACCCTTCGAGTCTCAATATTGATGCCCAATAGATGTTGATCATGGATTTATCATGAAAGTTACTTCGAAGCACAGCAAAAATGATATGGCTGTTCGGTTATGCAAAATGGCTCATCTAAAAGGCATTAATTTGCATGTTTAATATGACAAAACGATAACGGATTCTGTATTATGCATCGGCTTTCAAATATATGGTAATCTACATTCCATCGATATCCGACTACGTATAGTAATGCGGGTGTATCCGTTAATTTACATCCCTCAAGAGAGTGTTTACATTGCAAATCAAACTCAACTTGATCAGCAAATCATGTATAACCGTTGCACGTCATTTCGCTATATATTAATTAATGGTAAGTACATAACAATGTCAATATCATCGATACAGATCTCTCGCGCGCACGAAAGCTTGTCAGACCTACACAGAGATCTTCTGCCCTGATACCGATAATCCGCAATCGTACAGAATTGTCACGTTCCCTGGCTTTGGTATACGGATATCAGTATTCTTACCGCGGAATCGCCCCGGAACTATATATATATACACAATGCTGCGGTAACGAATTCAACCTGCAGCGAGTGGATGCGTATATATAACGAAATAATTATCCGGATAAAGCGCGGAGCACTGAAACAAGTTGGAAAGATGAAATCCCTCGGATTTCTCTTTCGTACAACAACTCGCCTTCGAAGGGACGGCGGACGATAGAATGCGGAATAGATCCCCGAAGGAAATGTACGTCGGGAACTCGGGAAGTCGAACCTGCTCATGCAGTAGTGTTTTCCCGGGATTCATCGATGACCAAGTATCGGCGCTCCGCTTATTTGTTTTCGCGCAAACGCGTCAAAATGCTACGGGGAGCAAATGAGCATACCACGGGTCGGCCAGACCGGAAAATATATAGACGGTGGGATCCATCTCTCCCTCTGTCTCTCGGCTCGTTAACAGTTGAAGATACTCGACTCTTCTTTATATATGTATATATAGTTGGAAGCGTTCCAGAATCGATGCAACTCGCAGCCCCGTTCTGAACTCTCCCCCCCCCCCCCCCGCTCCTTTTCCACTATATGCTTATCGCTGATTTTACCACGCGCGCTTCTACTGCACGTGGATATAGCGAATTGAGCCGCACGCGAGGCCGAGCCTTCTCGCGCGGAAGTGTATACGTGATGGATGTGCCGCGGCCGAGGATGAAGATCCGACCCGAGTGTGCCTCATGCGATTGTGGAAGATGTATGGGCCGAGTAATAGGTTGGCCAGGCAAGGAGTGAAAAAGCCTGCCAATCATACATCCGACTCGAGCTGATGCTTATCGGATCAGCTTGTGCTCAGTACAGAGGCAGTTTCATCTCTATTGTTTTTGGGGGATCTCGACGCAGAATACGAAGTAATAGGCTTGTCATCTTGTGCAAATGAAGCTCAATGACTTGACTGCTGGCGATTTTCTTGAATATGTCAAGACTATTCGCGGCGAATTTATTTGATTACAACTGATTGCGATTAAACATCTTCAGCTGGGTCATTTTTGGAATGATTAATCCATATCCATCTGGTGTTAACAAAGAACCCCAGACAGTGCATGGATCCTATTGGATTAAGCTCTAATTCGGATTTGATGTTAATTGGGAAGAATACGCTATTTTTTTTATTGTAGATATCGAAAGAACGTGCAAAATTAATTAGGTCGTATTTTTTTGTTTTTCGATCAAATCAAAATTCGAGCTTATATGAGGAGATGAAATTCGTGTTGTTAGTAACGATATGACGTCATTTGCATTTGAAGTATATCTATATCTACCGAAATGCCGAATCTTTCAGCGGTCATATCTTTTAGAAAAATAACATTAAACAAAAATAAAAAAATACGACCTAATTATTTTTTGATTTTTTATGCATTTTACATGAAAAAACTAGGTGTTGTGAAAAATTCGTCAACCCTATTAAGGATAAATTTCCAATATACTAATGTCTGACACGAAATACCCCTACTAATGAGATTTAGAATTGAGTGTCTGCGTGATTTCTGGGGGTGGATTTTAAAACAACTGACATTTAAGACAGCAGTCTAAGTTAAGGGAAGTACGACAGTATTTCAACTAGTAACATTCTGTACGACTACATTCTCTTTCATCGTAGAATCAAATAATTTTAATCGAATTTTTTATCCTAACAGTAGAGCGGTAGTAAAATATAGGGATTATTGATTAGGATCGGATAGTTATTTTGAATTAGGATTCCAAACCTACTAATTTGGGTACGGGAAATATATATTTGAAAGTTGATGTAGCTCTCGATCAGATGGTAATAATAAGCATGTTCTTTTTTCACAATCTTTGTAATCTTCATAATTTCTGTTCTCATCATTATTCTCATATTCAGGTATTTAAAAAGATTTTTTTGGCACGAAAAATAGGATAAGAGTAGAATATTGGAGAGATTCTTCGCTAAAAAATTCAAGTTTGGTATAAATTAAAAGATAGTGGAAAAAATTAAAAAAAAATTGAAGGCCGGGGATCGAACTCGATCTCGACCGTGCCGAAGCAAAACGCAGAGAGCAATCGCGGCGCCGAAGCACACACGACCACTCGTCAACGTGTACTCACTAGATAACTTGATTTGGTTTTCACGTACCAGAATAAAATTCATGACGCAGACAATCTTCCGTAAACACGAGTTTAATTCCACAAAACTTCATCAATATTGACCACATTGATAACAGCAATACCAAAAATATTTCTGAGTTTTCTCGAAATCTCATAGCAGTAATCAGAAAAATCAGAAAAAATCCTCGTCATTTACTATCACCTAATACTTTGAGGATGACATATTCCGATTAAATCGGTGAGACAGTTATTGATGAATGGTAAAATATCACTCAATTGATTGATTTTCATGAATTATTCGAGTGATTTGTCAATTTTTGGAGGAGTGAAGAGACAAAATCTGGAATATATTATTTGAAGTGAAAAAGGTGGATTTAGGATGAATTACTCAACTTTTGACATATGAATACGTATCATCGAGTAGAAATTGAGACCATATAGAGAATTTATGTATCAAGGTTTTTTTATTATTCAGTATATATTCAGACCAAGTAAAAAAACGCTAAGTAATTCAAGTTTGGTATATTATAAAATATAATGGAAAAAAAAATTGAAGGCCGGGGATCGAACTCGATCTCGACCGTGCAGAATCAAAACGCAGAGAGCAATCGCGGCGCCGAAGCACACACGACCACTCGTCAACGTGTACTCACTAGATAACTTGATTTGGTTTTCACGTACCAGAATAAAATTCATGACGCAGACAATCTTCCGTAAACACGAGTTTAATTCCACAAAAATTCATCAATATTGACCACATTGATAACAGCAATACCAAAAATATTTCTGAGTTTTCTCGAAATCTCATAGCAGTAATCAGAAAAATCAGAAAAAATCCTCGTCATGTACTATCACCTAATACTTTGAGGATGACATATTCCGATTAAATCGGTAAGACAGTTATTGATGAATGGTAAAATATCACTCAATTGAATACGTATCACCGAGTAGAAATTGAGACCTTATAGAGAATTTATATATCAAGGTTTTTTTATTATTCAGTATATATTCAGACCAAGTTAAAAAACGCTAAGTAATTCAAGTTTGGTATTAATTGAAACAGGATATTTAATCCATTAACGCCCAGGATTGCAGTTTTTCATGATCATGTTTGATTGGTTGCCAACAACGCTAGGTTGATAGGAATCTAGCAAACCACTGTACCCTACTATTTTCGGGTATGCTCTTTCAGATTTTGATACTTGAGAAGCTTGAAAAATTGATCTTTACGGAAATTTTCCCAATTTTTTCCAAAATCCCATAAAATTTTAGGATACATTTTCTGAAAAAGTAATTTTTTCGAAACCTCATGTCACTCGGATCTACTCGTTTTCATGAAAAGTCGTGCAATTTTTATATGTACTTTGAAACCCTGTATTTGCAGAAAACCGGTTTTTGGAAATACTTCCAAAATGGCGGCTACAAAATTTTGAAATTTGGAATAACAACGCATCATGTGTGCAATTCTCAGAAAATCCACCGATTTGGACTAATCTGAGTGTTCTCACGTTTTTGAGGTCGCTGATTCCGAATCTGAGGTCCGATTTCCAAAAGTCAAGATGGCGGATGCAATATGGCGGACAATTTTTTCTTTTCTCAACCGATTTGGACTAAATTGTGTGCAAGTACGTTTTCAGGGTCACTGATCACGAATCTGGAGTCAGATTGGGAAAATACAAAAGAAATAATTGAAAACTAAAAAAAAAAACAAGATTCTCGAGAGCACAACCTCCACGTGGTGAAAATTGGGCAACAGGGTATGAATCGATATACCCTGGCAAATGATGTTCAACTGAACATTGCGAATCAATATGTAAATAGATATTTACGTAACGACTTCACAAAAAAGCCTTTCGAAGAAGTTTCGTACAATGTTTTATCAAATGAGAATCCAAAATCAAGCAGCGAAGGAGCTACTTTGAGGTTAGAATACGATAAAAGAATTTTCGCTTTGGAACAATTTCTAGTCATCTGTTTCAATACTTCTATAGCATCAAATAGAGATGTTTTTGTGTTTTTAACTGTAATCAATTCAATATGCATAATTGACTGTTTCCTAGGAGCCCTCACACAAAATTTGTTAAAAATCAATTGAAATAACAACATTTCGTCCACCATATCACATCCGCCATCTTGAATTTTGACAATGTGACTCCAGATTTGTAATCAGCGACCCTGAAAACGTATAAACACACGATTTGGTCCAAATCGGTTGAAAAAAAAATTCGGTCCGCCATATTGGATCCGCCATTTTGAATTTTGAGAATCTGACTCCAGATTCGTGATCAGCGACCCTGAGAACGTACTTGCACACAATTTAGTCCAAATCGGTTGAGAAAAGAAAAATATTGCATCCGCTATCTTGACTTTTGGAAATCGGACCTCAGATTCGGAATCAGCGATCTCAAAAACTTGAGAACACTCAGTTTAGTCCAAATCGGTGGATTTTCTGAGAATTGCACACATGATGCGTTGTTATTCTAAATTTCAAAATTTGGTAGCCGCCATTTTGGAAGTATTTTCAAAAATCGGTTTTCTGCAAATACAGGGTTTCAAAGTACATATTATAAAAATTGCACGACTTTTCATTTTGTGGAATTTTGGAAAAAATTGGGAAAATTTCCGTGGAGATCGATTTTTCAAGCTTCTTCAGTATTGGAATCTGAAAGAGCATACTCGAAAATAGTAGGGTACGGTGTTTCGCTAGATTCCTATCAACCTAGCGTTGTTGGCAACCAATCAAATATGATCATGAAAATCTGCAATCCTGGGCGTTAATGAGTTAATAATTTTTCGATTGGGCGCGTATTTTTCGAGTTGAAAATTCTCCATGCTCCGGCCTCATGAGAGCTAGATAAGCCTTGGACAGTTGTAACTCGTAAACTTAAAGAGTGGGAAAAGTGATGATAGTGAGGATGAAACTTTTATGTCTGAAAATTGTAGAAAAAAAAACCAAATGTACCAACTCACGGTTATGACAGATGACGAAAAATTTCTTCAAGTTCAGATAAATGTTCAATAAGAAGTTTGCGTAAAGCTTCGAAACCTTGGCATACGCCGCACATGCGGCATATAGCGCACCAGACCCATACCTGGCCCACCCGACCCTTGCTCGCACTCCCCATGAAAAGGGAACTAGATTAAGTAAATTAAGTTAGGATTAAGAAGGACAATAAAGCCATTAAGCTGGGGAAACCCGACCTCATTCCCCCAGATGTGGTTTCATTGCACCCCTCATTTCCCTTTCCACATCGGGATAGCAATAAAGCCATTAGGTTGGGAAAACCCGACATCGTTCCCCCAGATGTAGTTTATTGCACCCTCATCCTTTCCCGCAATGCGACGTGCGTGCCACGCTCGGCATTCCGTCCCGTATAAAAGAGGCCAGTTTTGAGGACTCGGAGCTCAGTGTGTTGCTGGGAGTCGAGTTTATTGCTCACCCCCAGATCACCTAGCTCCGTTGCCTCCCGACGCTCGAACTCCCGACGATTGCCCCCCCAGGACTGCGGTTACTCCTTGCACGCTCTCTCCTCCAACGCTACGAGGTTTTCCCCTTCCAGCGTTACGTGAGAGAAGTACGCAAGGCGCCCCCAACCTGCGTGGGCCCCGTCGGTCTCCGGCTCGGCACCGGCGTCTCCGCACCTCAATCCGTTCTTTTTCCCCCCTTAGCCGTCGTACAGCCGTGCTACGTGCTCCTCCGGAGCATCCAGCCGACTACACGCGGCCGCCCCCCTTTCCCCCTCTGCCCGAGTGTTGCACAGTCGCGCTACGTGTCCCCCGGGGCACCCAGCCGGCTACGCGCGGTCACTCGCACTCCTCAACCGTACCCGTTACACGGTCGAGCTACGCGGTCCCTAGAAATCGCACAGCCGGCTCCGCATGGCACCTTACTCCCCGCGTCCGCACCCCTCGCTCGGTTGAACGGCCGTGTCACGCGCTCCCTCTGGGACGCCCGAACGGCTCCTCGCCGCTGCGCCTAGCCCTAGTATAAGTTAGTTGTAAGGCATAGTTAGAGTGTACACTCTAACTCACCTATTATGCATAATTTGCATGAATGTTTACGCACCATTATGCATAATTGTAACATGGAGAACATTCATGCAAATTTCCCAAACTCTGCAAAATTACTGCAGATTGCATGCTTTTATCCAAATCCTCATCCATTCTGACACTAGTAGAGTATTTACAAAGTACAAACTAGGTTAGGTACATGTTTGGGGTAGAAATTTCAATGCAAATGCACCAATGAATACGTTAAATTACTCACTTCGATGTTCCTTTAATGATACGTGAAGCACAGCTGAGCGGACGATGGCACAAAAACTGCACATTTGTTTTCAAACAAAATACGGCACTCACCCGTTAACTCGATGTCAACATCCACCGCAGTGCCGACTGCAGAGCCAGCGAGGTGAGCCAGCGCTGGCGCAGCGCACGGAGATGGCGCTGGCCCAGCCACATTTTTCTTTCCGTGTATGGTGCAACTCGGGAGTCTCGCCCTGTGTAAACTAAACACCTCGCGTGTTCATTTCAAACCACCCGCTCCTCCAACCGACCTCCCTCGCCCGCCTTGTCGCCCTCGAATCGGCCGTTATCACGGCCCGCAAGTCGAGCCGGCGACAACCTCTTGTGGAAAAATTTAATGCTAAATTTGATTCTTACCCTAAATTGAGTGTAGACGATAGACTATGCTCCAAGTGCAGAGAAACTGCTAAAAATATGTGTGAGACTCTACCAATACTATCACAACACTCTTCTCAAGGTATGCGCTTCCTGTTTTGTTGTTATTGGGTGTAGTATATAGTGCAAATACACTATAAAAATTATTGGTTTCAAGTGCCAATGACTTAAACAATCATTCACCAATTGAATCAGCAGAGGTGCTTCATGAATTAATAAATGATCAGGTTGAAAATGTTTAAGTTAACATTTATCCTATGGCTGCACTTCAAGGCTTGCTTGAGAATATGATTAAAGATCAGAATATGATTAAGATTAAATTCCATGACAAGGATACAACCAAAAATGAAAACTGCAGATATTATCTCTGATGCCCATGTCCTGTTCATATGAGTATTTTTAAAAGCACTTTCAAACGTCTACATATATGATTAGATTATCAAAAAAAATTCCAAAGTGAAAAAGGACCGATGTCTTCTCTAGATATGATACAAGGTGTTCTAAAATATCAATGAATTATTTTCAAATAAAATCAATAGAATAATGATCCTTCGGCGATTAATTTATAAAATAATTTCTTCGACAGTCATTATATTTACCTTGAATTATTGATTTTGAGAATTTTTAATTATTAGTTGCAGGAAACACACTACCTCTAGAAACAAGAAATCTTGTTATTAAGTATAACAAATCAGAAGATAATACTTACATATTACCTGGGAAAAAGGATGTTGTAATATCTAAAGATGAAGATGAAAATAAGAGTTATGAGCAAAAACGTATCATGCTCTGTACATTGAAAGATCTCTACGTTTTATTTAAAGAACAGTACCCAGAACACAAGATTGGTTTTTCAACTTTTGCGAAACTTCATCCCAAATGTTGTTTAATTGCTGGAGATAGTGGAACGCATTTGGTTTGTATATGTTCAATTCATCAGAATGTAAAACTCCTTGTATCAGGTACTATTGTTATGGTTCAAAGATATTAACTTTAACTGTAAAATTTTTATTCTAATTTATTACGATGATTTTCTAAAGGTTGCTCTTTATTAGAAACTACGAATGGTTACACTCATCATTTGAAACATTATAAGGATGTCTTAAAATTTATTACATGTGAAGAACAATCAGTGCAGTGCTATTGTGGTAGGTAGTTGTGAGGAATGTCCTGGGATTGATAGATTGAAATCTTACCTAACTAAATTTTTTTCATGCATGACACTCTAGCGTTACAAAATGACACTATGGCAACGGAGTACACTATCGCTCATTTTGCATCCCCGAAACTGCTACGCAATATGTCAGTTTTCGTGCACCCGTGATGAAAACACCATTACCACATGCCTATGTCGCTGAAGAGCAATTAAAGTGGTACAGACATTTGAAAACTTCTATTGCAGAAGGGAAGTTTATAGTAAATTTGGATTTCGCCGAAAACTACGCATTCATCGCCCAAAATTTACCGCATGGCATGGGTTCCATTGGAACAACGTCAGTAAGTCAGGGCACCCACATGTGCAAGAAAAGAATGTACAGTATTTAAAACTGATTTCTAACCTTCCTACGCTCCAACAGTCATATAGAGGCAAGAACGCGCTCTATAAATCTTTTGATTCTATGGACACACAGCCTGAATGATGAGGAGAAAATCTCATCTATACAAGGAGTCTATGGTATTTCATACTCAGCCATTAGTGGCGAAAACTTTTGTTGTTTTTGTTGGAGGTTATTTTGATTTTACTTTCAAAATTAACTTTCTAGCATTAGTGAATTTGGATTCTCAGGATATAGATGTAAGAATTGATCATTAATTAATTGAAAAATTAGGTAAAACAAGCTCAAGCTTCAAGATAAAGTGACAGATGCCAACAACAACAACAATAACAACAACAACAAGAGTTTTATAAACCTGGATTGGCTGAAGAAACATGATGAATGAACTATGAACCATCATGAATAGTTTTTTTATATAAATCTTTTTTATCGAGTGAATGAAAACACTCATACTTCATCAATAGATAGCACAGTAGACAATATATTGGCCATAAAGTTAGCTGATGCCAAGTATTGGAATGGCTATGTAATAATTATTGGTGATACGCATCTCATGAATCATTCTCTCAAAAAGAATATTGGCCATTAATTCAAACTATTCAAAGTTAGCTGGCATCAAGTATTACAATTGCTTGATCTATGCAATAATTATTGGTGATGCGCATCTCATGAATGATTTTCTCACATTAATCTTTTTTATTGAGTGAATGCAACCCAACACACACACATACATTATTTATCAATAGTTAGCACAGTAGACAGAATATTGGCCATTAATTCAAACTATTCAAAGTTAGCTAGCGTCAAGTATTACAATTGCTTGATCTATGCAATAATTATTGGTGATGCGCATCTCATGAATAATTTTCTCACATTAATCTTTTTTATTGAGTGAATGCAACTCAACACACACATACATTATCAATAGTTAGCACAGTAGACAGAATATTGGCCATTAATGCAAACTATTTAAAGTTAGCTGGCGTCAAGTATTAGAGTACTTCTTGATCTATGTAAATGATATTGATAACTCAGGATATTAGTATTAGCATGATAGAATGTCAGTTTTTACAGTGAATAGTGGTAATATTACCACATAAAAGTATTTACAAAATTTTGAAGTGTTGGCGGTGTAAGGGTCTCTTGAATGTCATTTTGGCCTATTTTTATCCCCATTTAAGTTAATATATCAATTTTTTGAAAGCTTCCAGAGCCCAGGCCCAGTTTTTCACTATATAGGTTGTATGTGGTATGAGTTGGGACAACTTTTAGTTCCCATGGGGTGGGGCTCTTGACGAGTAAACTCCCAGAGTTCAAAAATAGAGGCTCCAATTGGTAATGTGGAGTACTTAATGTGCTCCAATGACCTTGGAGATAATTTTTCTATATAATTCAGGCAATTTGCCGACAAAAGTGTCCCACTCATTTCTTGCCTCAGAGGTCATTTTCAGGGTGTAAATTAAGGTTGAAAATGCCTCTGAAAATGCAAAAACAGCTAAGCAGCAACTTTGCCTATTTATTAAACAGGGTTAAAGTGCTCGAAAAAATTTGAAAAAATTCTGGGAATTCGGCCTGATGCCCTAGAACTTGAAAAAAATTTTGAGGCAAATCAAATTTTTTCATGTTCGATCCCACAGAGAATTGCCCATGTATATATACGTATGTATATACGCATACTTTTTTATATCACTTCAATAGGGTATTTGCATGAAATAATTTCGAGTTATTTTCTAGTTTTAATTGAACTTCGTCTAAATAATTACTGTTTCGCTAAAAAATTGGATTTCTTAATTTACATTTAGATACTCTAACAATGCAAAATGATTCAATAATATCCAAATGATTCAGTGTCTCGACCAAACGATTTTTATTGGTCAGAGAGCGTGTGATGTCACACTTGCAAAATCACTCGTTGTCTGCATCGCTATGCATAGGTTTACCAACACGTATTGAGTATGTTTATTATCAAATGTTGTGAGATTATCCATGGAATGAAATTGCTAAACCCAGTGGATGAAGAGTGGACACCTATTTTGCTCAAGTATCGTAAGATGCTATTTCCAATCTGTTTCGCCGACCACTGCAAGGTAAGGGCATGTGGCGAAGCAATACGCGCCGGAAAGTGATTCTTCAAGCAGACTCTCTTGTGAGTTGTTCGGAACAAAAACTTGCTGTTTGTACGATACGTAACGACAAACAGTTTTTCACGATATGCCAGCCTCATCAACGACGCAACTTGCGCAATTCCATACGTAAGTGCTTGCTCATTTTGTCTTTTATTTTCTCGCCCAGTAGCGGTGGGTGGGTGGGGGAGCGACTATCAAGGCTCTATCTCGTTGCGGCTCCCGAGGGCGCTAAAGGTGCATCGCTTGGGGAGAAACGTCCCCTCATGCAACTTAGCTTTTCTAGCGGAACGCTTACGCAAATGCAACAATACTCACAACTGGCTTTTCGCAGCTTAATTCCACTGAATATACCACCCACATCTCTCTTGAGAGCAAGATGTAGTGGTATTCAGACTAGGCGCGGTTATATGATCATTAAAACGTTAGTTTTTTGTTTCATGGCAATTATTCATGTTTAATACAGAACAATCGCATTCACTCTATATACCTACCCGTTTTTTGTTTATTCGCTTGGGATTTTTACATTACTGAAGAGGGAATTGTGATAAACTAGGTACGAGCTTTATTAACCTTCGAATTTCTTTGTTCCCACCATCTCCGCGTTGAATCGCACGAGTGAATAATTCCTCGCGTATTGAATTTCACAGTTTTGTTTAGTGAAAAAATAATTCCGAACCGCCAAAATTTAAAATGTCGAGAATTACTTTTCAGAATATTTGTTGATAACCCGATATAAACGTTTTTTCATCATTAACGGGTTTTATTAATCATCATCATTTTATTAATCATCATTAACCTTATCTTTACATAAAAAGTGATTTTGAAAAGCATTTTGAAAATTGTTGTGAAAAGCATCTGAATACAGGTTTTCAAATTTCGCATAATGAAATTAAGATAAAAGTTGAATGAAATATGCATGTAGGTTTTGAAAATGTGAGTATTGGAATGAATTGATAAGTAAATGAAAACGATTAACGTGTGAATAATTGGAACATAATTTTTGAAACGCATGAAGCGTAGATCGCGCGTCTAAATGTAGCTATAGTATCAATAAAGTTTAAATCTCCACCTCGTCGAGAATGAACTTTGTTCGCCTCTCTCACATCACTTCCATGTAATCTAATCTCGACATGATACATACGAAGAATTCCAAGACTGGACCGATGAAGGGTGTACATTTAAAAACGCTTCCGCAAACAACCATCGCTCCAATCGCAACCAAGACGTAATTGGGAAAAGAGCGAATCGATCGAAGCTTCGAACGGCAAAGTAACGGAGACAACGCGCTACTTGCGAAATCCGCGACATTCGAATTACTCGTTCTTATTTTCCGTCGTGAAATCTCCTCTAGTATATACCGAATCGATTCTCCGAACTCGAGCCAATATATACATATACGTAAAACCCATTGCACAGTATACGAGCGTCGCGGAAGACGCGCGCACGAGCTTATACTCCTCATCCCGTTAGTCTAATTCCGAATTGAAATTGCCGCGACGCGAAGTCGGTCGAAGAAAACAACGCGCGCGTGTGTATTCTCAGGCCAGCCGCGCGGGTATCCGAGCCTTTTGTTCATTCAGTAAGGGCCGCCCAGACAATGCATCTTCGTCGAAGTTTATCGCCCGGGCAATTCGGCCGGCCTAGACACGAGAGGACTCGCGGCCATGTATATATGTGTGTGTGTACACACAGACAAGGGAGCAGCCGTTTACCGGCCCTCATCTCGGCCGAGCCACGGCGTGTGTACCTACACGCGTGTAGAGCTTAATGCGGCCGGGATATTGCATTCCAAGGAGAGAACCCGAGAGGAATGCCGCGCGCCTCGTTCCGTGTAATGCTCCTGCTCAAGACGTCCGCGCGCTGCACTCGTTCGCTACCCTCCCGCGAGACATATATACCGAGAGCCCGCGCGAGCACGTATACATAGCGCAGCCCCGAATTGCGCGCGGCTTGAGCGATGGAGAGGATGCGCGCCTAGCAGAGTTTTTCCCCCGAAGCTCGGAATGCGAGCTCTTAAGCGGCTTACGTTAACGTATTGTTGTGTGTGCATGTATACTTGAGACTGACGCGAGCTTTCGACCAAACTTTGCGCCGTAAGGGGCTCGCGTTATTTTAGATGTATACATATGTATATGTATATATATGACAAAGTACGAGGTGAGTTTTTCAAGTTACGTTCTATGTTGTAGGCTCTCGAGCAAATTCCCGTGGGATATGAATTAGTCATACCCATACATTCCAAGCGAAGTTGAGCTCTGATTTCCTTCGAGATGATCTGTCGCGGATGTTTGATTTTGCTCAAATTTGTTGTCTCTAGATCTGAATCTGATTGTTTCTCTTACGTGATCAAATTGTGAAGCTTTTCCGGGCTTTTCTTAATGGCTTTTATCAAGATAGTATTTGTCAACGAGGCTCTTTTTCGTTTCAATGAAATGATTTTCCATTGGATACTTGATAACGTTACAAAGAATAAGCGGTCTTTCAGGAGAATTGATAATACAGGTACCTCATCTATCCCACATATACAGTTCTATTTATACTCCCATTCACGTTCTATTCACTTGTGACAACGTAGTAAAAGTAAAATTATCAAGCAATGATAAACAGTATTAAAATTATTATTTACCTTAACACCGCCGACTCCGATAATAAACAGCAGTTGTACCATAAATAGAGCAGCAAGCAAATTCATTAAAGTTGTTCCTGCCAGACTTCGTAAGTCCGAAAAGAGGCTGAAACAATAAATCATAATATTTATATACGGAATTCAGATTGAAAATTCACACTACATATATGGAAATATGTTGCAAACTGTGAATGTGCACTCTCGCGATGGAGGAGTAGTATACAAGGCTCGAATCATTACCGTAGCGCACTAACGAAATTACGATCAATCATTATCCCTAAATTTAATCGTAATCCAATTTCAAATCCCTCAACGCGAGGTCATACTGACAATCTGACAATCGCTTTATTAAAATTCTTCCAATACCACTACCGATATACGCATCGTCGTATCTGCGCTTATTGTAGATTTGTGGAATTCAAATTCATAGCTGCTTTTCAGAGCCTTTATTTCATTGCTTTCCATCCGTAGGACGAGGAACGATCCCTCTTTTTTATCATGGAACGTTTCGCAATTTCATTAAGCAAGCATCGATAGGGGAGAATTTTTTCATTTAACCAATGCCGCTTTCCTACCTTGGAATTCTATTTGAGTTCCAGCGACTGATAACCTTTCCAACTTTTTTCTGCTCTCTAATGCATTAGTGAGGAAGGAATTTATCAGTGAGTGCAAGATGAATTAGTTTGCACTGGAACTTCTTAATTACTCCGATTCTGATTTGCAAACTTCTGGATCAGTCGAGCACTTGATATAATGATTAATGATAAACATATACATACTTACATATTATATGCTATGCTAGCCGGGAAATCAACGACGGTTTTTATGGGAAACTAGGGGGGTACCCCCCCTGCTCGCTTCGCTCGCCAACCCCCCGTGTGTTCTTTAGAAATCAATAATTTCAATAATTAGTGTAGTAATAATTAAAAGAAAATTACATTCAAAACAATAAAACTTTAAACTCGAACTTTCGATTTTGTTCGATTGAAAAGAATACTGAACGAACGATTCGAATCAAAATAAAAGATTAATGTCAGCTATATTCATGTTAAACGTTTGTTTTTTTAGAGATAAATAGTGGGTTTAACTTTAGGTTAATAGTGACATGTGCTAGATCATATTTTTTGGTTTGGGTATTCCGCGTGTTCCATTTCAGATTTTCAGCAGCAGATTTTGAGTAAGATTGCAATGGTTGCTAGACACGTAAACAATAGTTGCTATGGGTAAAATGGAGATTTTGTATCCTGTGCAGTTGAAAATACTGGAAACGAAACTTACGTGAATTTTTCTTTCCCTTAGCAACGGTTGCTAGGGCGGTAAACAACGGTTACTGAAAAGCTAATTGGGAAGATTTTGTGTCCTTTGCCGTAGAGAATGATGGAAATGGGTCATAA